>QNQO01000692.1:0-598778 GCA_003290165.1 Berberis thunbergii
TACACATATGAAAATTTTCAAGAGGAAAATTGAATGCTGAGGCCTAGGCGAGCTAGATGACCTTGGCAGGTTGGCTGGCTCACCTTGCTATTGCCCGAAAACCATTGTTTGAAAAAAAAACCAATAAAGAAAATCTCATTATGTATTTCCTAAGCATATGATCTATTTTAAGAAACACAAAAAGATCAGCATAGAACATAATTGGAAGAAAATGGTGTTGAATTCATATATAAATGTTTCCAGTAAATTCGAAAATTAATGTATATGTATACAATAATGTTACAAGTGATGCCTGAGCGCTCTGCAAGTGGATTCACATAATATAACTGAGTAGGGTAGGATATGAGATTCTAAAGCTAAACGTTTTTATATTACATGTGAATAATATTCAAGTGCTACTATCTGTGTTCGAATCAATTCCCCGTTGATTTTCAAATGCAACTGAATTGAGAAGCCACTGAGTCACACAAACTATACTAAATAGCAAAAATCATAAAAATCACGGAAGCATCTAAATTTTAAGTTACCACATAAACTAGATGCAGGCCAATGTGAAGAAACCAAGAGCCCTGGCCAGATACAGCTATTTAACGTCTTCTGCTGCAATAACTACTGTTAGTTCTGCTTCTCCAAGCAAGTGAGCAAATCAGATTGAGGTGCCTGCATATTAAGAAGCTCCATCTTGATGGAGAAGTATAATCCAAGAGAAAATGTAATCTGATGCAAGATCTTTTCCCATCGTCCTTTGATATTTATAACTATTCAAATGTTTTAACAGGGAATGGAAATTATAAAACACAGTGGCACAAGTCCAATTGATAGTTTTCAGGACAATAGAAACCCTGAGGTGGAATCTGAAGATCAGACAATGGATTTAGCGTAATCTCTTCAAGAAGTTTTAGGGGTTGATGAAGAGTTTGAATGGATATGCATCTTACAATACACTGATACAAAGACGATGATGCAAGGATGTAGTGACATGAATGAATGGATAAATGATAGGCAATATCTTACTTGTAACTATTACATAAGTGCCACAACATAAGTCATATATAAACATAAGTGTTTTTCAGGCACCTTCTTGCTTGAATAAGTCTTATTCATGTCTCTTTTATACACCTAAACATATAGTATATTTTTAATATCTACATATTTTTTCACTATATCTTATGATACACGATATGCTACCATATCTTATGAAACACGATAGGTTACAATACGTTATCCTAAATTTGGGTTTCAAGAACACTATATGATACATGTTTGATGACTATACTTGATATTAGAAGATATGACTACAATTTAGATACCTAAAGTCAACTTAAATAAATTGGGAGTATTAACTGCTAAGCAAACTGCTTTAAACTATAAGCAAACACATCAATAACATTATCAAAATAAAATGAGCTAAACAAATAAAACCCTGGCTAGGCAGACAAAACTGAAAATCTCAGGATATTCAATTTATGCATAATATATCAGAAAGCACAAGGCAGATAAGTAAACGATTCAATCCCTTTTACCTCGTTATTGTTCTGGGCTCTGTAGTTTTGGTTTCGCTCATTACCGATCTTCCACTCCTAAACCTTTTTTGATCGTCACCAACCCATAGCAACTCTTTCTGTTTCATGAACTAAATCATCAAAGCAGACTTCCCATTTTCACTTGCAGTCAAATGTGGCCATTGTTCTGAAATTATGCGATTGCAAACGAAACAACACGAAAAAACATTTGATAGAGGCTCTAGTCCAACCAATGCAGAAACACATTAACACCAGTAGATTGAGCAACTGGAAGAACAATCCCAATGATAGAAATGGGTGAAAGGTTGCACCTTTAACTCATCTCTTGTGCTGGGTGAAATACTCAAATACACCATTAACTTCTGCACGTTTCGAACCGCTAACAAAAGGGGTTCTAAGCAACTGGAAATCAACGAACCCCCATGAACGAATTTGGTTCGCTATTGTAGTGAATTGACTCAATTTTAGATTTGGGTGGATGAGCCGAACTTATTGAAATGAAATTTAATGAAACTGGGTTTCAGACTCCCTATTTTCAGTTACAACTCACTTCTATCGACCACCAAGAACTTCATTCGGGGCACCACACACAAAAAATAGAAAATAGAAAATAGAAAATAAAAAATAAAAAATAAAAAACCTGAAAAATTAAGAAGCCACGAATCTTCTTCTTTAGAACCATTTGTCGGATTTTAGGCTTTAAAATGCCACTGACATAAACTCTGTTACATCAATGTCAAATTTCATTACGATGAACACAAGATTTGCGAGTTTTTGTTGGTTATTTCTTTGGATATTATAATACTAATTTTTGTCAAGTAATATTTATTTATTTATTCTTTTGTTCGTAAAGATGTCTTTTATTGATGAAACTTATTTTCCTTGAAAAAAGATTTCTCGACGACTAGAAGATAAAGGTTTTTGTCAAGGAATTTTTAAGTGAAGCAACAATTTTATCTAGAGCATTGGGTACCTTACTTGATCGCCAAATAGCATTTGTTCTATCAGATGAGTATGTGAGTTGTGTGAATAAGAACTGGGTAAAAAAAAAAAAAAAATTCCAAAGCAAGTAAATAAATGGATTAAAAAATTAAAATAGAGACAGAGCGTAAACCTCGATTATTTGACAAGTTCCTATTTTGATTGTCATGGTCAATTACTAGAAGAAATCGGCCTTAAACATGGCTAATCACTTTCTGTAATTTTTCACATTCAAACACCACATATATGCTTCTTTTATTTGACGTAGATGTAAAGTATTTAAGTGATCCAAGCATCACATTTACATCTTACTAGTCCACCATCTCATCTTCTGAAAATGTCGAATCAAAATTTCTAGCATAGTGTTCATTGGCTAACTGGTAAGCTCATTTGATATTTCATTTCGTATTGTTTTATTCTAATAAAGTACTTGTATATTTTATTATTTATTATTTTTATGTTATAGTGTATCCTAATAATCTAACACATAACAATTGGTGTATTTACAGGGATGGCAATCATTGCCCTAATTATTTGTAGAATTGTATCGGTCACAGTTCATCCATTCTACAATCCTTCAGTGAAATACAAACGTAGAATCCAAAGTGCCAAACAACAAATTGAACCATGCGTACTTGTTTGTATTTATAATGAAGGCAATGTGCCAGCAGTTATCAAGCTTTTTGAGACGTCAAATCCAATTAGGCGAAAACCCATTTTTATTTATGCTTTATGTATCGTTGAACTCCATGATTATCAGGTACCACTTTTAATTTCCCGTCAACCACAAGACAGTGTCAAATAATTCCGCTGCATCAAATTATGTAATCAATTGCCTTAGAATCTATGAGAAACAAAACATAGGTAATGCTACTGTACGAGCGTGACACCTTTTGTGTCAGCCCATGATAACATATGCACAATGACACTTGACAATAATGCATCTTTGACGATCATCCCCTTTCATAAGCAGCAGAACAATGGTTACAGAGTGTTCTAAGTGCAGAAATATCAACAATATGTACATAATAAGGGGAAACATACTCTGTATGAGTTCTTATTGATTGCGGGAGGATAATTTCTAGTTTGATTTTATCATGTTGGTTAGGTCACAATGTCAAAATTGTTCTCTTGGGTGACGTTGATGACTGAGAGGCACTATATCATGCAGGGCGGATGGCTGAACAGTGAACACCCAAACATTCATTTGGAACTCATTGGCTTGTTCCTGCTAACTATGATGTAAATAATATGAATCAGAAAATTCTAGATGACAATTTGATCAATGAGTATAGACTTCACAATATGGTCTATTGGCGCAAAGAGAAATACACAAGATAGTTTGCCCGTAGGAAGCGCCATTTCAGCGATGGACGACCTTTATTGTGAGGAGAACCCAAGACATGTTTGCCTCAGCAAATTCTGAGGGAAGCAATCTGGTATTGTTGTCAAGGCATGTACAAGTCAGAATTGTGGAATGTTCACAATCATATATAGTCACTTGAATATGAGTTGATTTTTAGATTCCTTTTTAGAGAAATTACTATTGATATTATCATATTTGTTCATGGACAAATTAATGTATATTGAAACTAATTTCTTGTCAAAGTTCGTATGTACGTAACTAAAAACAAGTATGATATTGCTTAAGCTTTGTTGAATTGGTTAATAAATCACCAAAAAACCCACTCATCAGGAATGGTGTAAACAAAATATTCTTACACACTGTATCTCGAAGCCCTCCAGAATAAGAAACCGTTGAACAATATTCATACTACATACATAATCTGACGACAACCTCCTCCTTTAGCTGCCCCCTTGCCAGAAAATCCACAAAAAATACATCTATTTACTTGCATCTCATTTTTCAACATATTTAATATACTCTTGAAATTTATTATATATATTTCATGTATTCTCAAAATTTTTATGTTTTTTCTTTACACATCAAAATATTTCTTAACATCAAGAAATCGAAATTAAGTCAAAAAACGAAGTCATAATCCTTGGGTTGTAAGCAAGGATTGTGATTTTGTTTTTCGAGTTGATTTTTGTCCTTGGATTTTAAGAAATATTTCTTTTTAATAGAAAAAATGTAAATTTAATGATTTCAAATTTAACAATAGAATCTATGCATTTTAAACTCTTAAATAATACATAAAAAATCTCAGACGACTCGTAGTGTCATAAAAATAACATATTACATAAGAAACCATTCACATAACAAACTTTTGATACTAATATAACATTATAGCATATTAAAATATACTGAGATTAAAATATTTATTTCTTTTTTTAGAAAAAAAATTTCAACATATTTCAAATTTCAAAAAAAAATTGGATAATTTCAAAATAGAAAATATATCAATATTTTGACAGAAAATTCTACAGTGCCTAGTGGCCACCAGGCACCGTCCATTCGCCTCTAGATGCGAATTATTTCATATCCCGATGCAAATGGACGGTGCCTGGTGCCACAAGCACATGCTCTGTAGTAGTGCTTTATTTTGACATATTTCGAAAAATCACATTCCTTGGTTGCAAGTAGCAGTCTTATCTTGTGCCAAGCAGCTCCACCTACCTCCACGTTGCACCAATAAAAATGGTAATTTGAACGAGGAAAATCTCAAAATAATCTCGTTCTCAACAAATATCTTTCTTGATTAATTAAAATAATAATAATAATAGGCCTAGACAACAGGAGGGAGGCCATGTAAACTATAAGAGTAATTCTTCCTGGCCTAGGTCCCCCAACCTAGTTGCCATTGGGGGGGGGCGAAAATACACTTTTGCCCCCTTTTCTTAAAACACCTTTTCCCAAAAGGTTATTAAAGAGGGGGGGGGGGGGGGGGGGGGGGGGGGAAGTATATTTTTGCCCCCCAAAGCAGCAACCTCGGTGGTTTTCCCAGGCCAGGAAGAATTTCGGGATCTATAAATAGAGAAAGCTCGCAAATCAACTATTAAATTGCAAGAGGATATGAAAGGTAGTCATTTTGTGTTGGTTCATGGAGCATGTCATGGAGCTTGGTGTTGGTACAAGCTTGCGAAGCTACTTGAACAAGCTGGTCACCAAGTTAGTACCCCTGAACTGGCTGCTTTAGGGGTCGATTCAAAACAAGCTGATGATCTGAAATCTATCACCGAGTACTCTCAACCACTGATGGACTTAATGGCTTCTCTCCCTTCAGAGGAGAAGGTGATCCTTGTAGGCCACAGCTTCGGTGGTGTGGTCATTACTCTGGCCATGGAAAGGTTTCCTGAAAAGATATCTATTGCCGTTTTCCTTTCTGCATTCGTGTGTGGTCCAGACCTCAGCCTTGTGCCTTTTGTCCATGAGGTACCGAGAACACAACCATTCAATTTACAATTCAGTAGATGTGGGACTCATTTTGTTACTCCTTGGTTTGTTGTTCGTGTAATATTATCGTATACTGAATTCTCGGAAGGATATGATCGAGTTCTTCTTTTCTAATGGTACCGAAAGCCCTCCAACATCTAAGAAATTGCCCCCATCAACTTTAAAATATTTGTTTATTTACCTATAGAATAGTGGGTCTACTTAGTTAATACTACTAATTGCCCTCTAAATTTATGCATTTCTTCTTTCACCTCAATTTGCTCCCTTATAGTTCTTTAAATGGTGGGTCAATTATTCTACTAATTCACATAATAATTAGTTGCCCCCTTCCATGAGAATTCTGGCTCCGCCCTTGACCCTAATTAACCACTCTGATATCTCAGAAAATCCCCAATTCAAACCCTGATTTCATCAATTTCAACTAAATCAGGGTGTTGAGTGGAAACTTCTTTGGATGAGAGGGGTTTGGAGTATGAGGAAGGGAGGTCGAAGATAGGGGGTGAAGAAGGATTGGAGAGTGAGGATAGATTCGAGGATGTAGGTTTCATGCAACAAACCAAACTTCAATCCACAATCAATGCAACAATCAAGAGATTCAACATTTTGAATCAGGATGGCACGATTCCGCCCCGAACCATCCTGGTTCAAACCGGTTTGGAACCAACCGGTAATGCTCAAATTTTTTTTATAACCCGGACCGAGACAAGCCCAATCATGGACCATGTCCATCCCTATTTGTATCAAGATTGATTTTCGTGTATGGAATAAATTGAAAACATGATAAATGGATGGTGTCTTAGAAAATGCATTAGAGTAATTGTGATGTAAGCTGACTAATTAAGTCATACCATTTGTAATTGAGCCTAGTATGGTAAAATCCTATATTAGTTAGGGTTAGGGTTAGTTACTCGCCAAGAAAGTCATTGGGCTTATAAATAAGGCTTATGAATATGACATCAAGGTTAACCCATAAATGTATATGACATCTTTAACCTTCCTACACAAATTAAAAACCTAATTAACTAATGATTCATCTCTCTAAAAAAAAAATTTCTAACAATAAGCAAAACATGTCTAATAAAGATAAACAAACCACCAACAGGATTTGAACCCATGTCCTACATGTATTATCCGTTAAACTCTAACCATTGAACTATCATGTCATTAGTTTTCTTATTTTATTTACCAAATAAGGATTTCATATTATCATGAGAATTTTGTAATTTATCATGACACATTATACATTGGTAGAAGATTTGTTTCTTGAGTTGACATGTCTTGCTTATTGATAGGCTTTGAATTTGTGGATGGTGTAAGTGACTTTCATTTTTTTCCCCCAATTCTAATTGTCGAAGAAACCAGCGAGGGAGGGAGGGAGGACCCTCCATACTCCTCGCAATACGTGCAAGGGATGGGACGCACGTATCGCGAGGGAGATGGAGGGTCCCTCTCTTTCCCTCACTGTTTCCGAGCTGGTTTCCTCGCCAGTTAGACGAGTTCATTTTTTTTTTATTGATCATGATAGATAACAAAGTGGTGTATGTGTAGATAGTGATAGATAAGAGATTGGTGTATATGACTTTGATTTTGCTTATTGATCGTGATAGATAACAATGTGGGGTATATGTAGATGGAATTCGAAGGAAGAAAAGGGAAGGTGTTTCTGAATCTGAATAATGGACCAGCATAACGAGATGAAAAAGCTTAAAGAAATATATTGGAGAATTATAACATACCTCAATATGCAAAGAGATCGATCAATTCTTCTTTGGTTGTCGTGTGTCAAGAAGACTGAAGGAGGAATTTTTTTTTGGGAGAGATGAATCATTAGTTAATTAGGTTTTTAATTTGTGTAGGAAGGTTAAAGTAGTCATATACATTTATGGGTTAACCTTGGTTAATAAAAAAGTTCTTGTTGATCATAAAATTATAAAATTAGGCATAAATTAGTTATTACATCAACTATGATATCTAAATAGTCTAGTTTGTGAAAAATTAGGACCTATAAATCATTTTTCCATTATTTTATAACATTTGTTAGCTTCAAATAGCTACATTAATATTTTCATGTACTTTCTCATTCTTTAATTGGCCATTTGAGAAATTATTAGTTATGTTGATTTCAAATGGTAAGGGTATGCATAAGTAATCTTGAGATATTTTTTCTTTACTTGCTCTTGCATCAAAAGGAAAGGAAGAAAATGTTATCAGATGATCAATATTTTTTGTGTCTTAGATTCATTAGAAACTAAATGATTAACAAAAAGCTTTCCCTTAGCATATAGAAAGCAAAGCTAAGGGAGATCATTCAACCATTTTTGACTATCAAAATGAGAATTACACTCACAAGCTAGGATCCACACACTATGGCCACTATCGTTTCTTTTATAAGAGGATTAGAACACCATTAGCATTTTGAATAGTTACAGTTACACCATTAGATTGAGCAACTGGAAGAACGATCCCAATGTTACAAATGGGTTGAAAGGTTACACCTTTAACCCATCTCTTGTACTGGATGAAATACTCAAATACACCATTAACTTCTGCACATTTCAAACCACTAATAAAAGGGGTTCTAAGCAACTAGAAATCAACGAACCCCATGAACAAAAAAAAAAAAAAACCTAAAAAATTAAGAAGCCGCCATTTTTTTCTTTAGAACCATTTGTCGGATTTTAGGCTTTAAAATGCCACTGACATAAACTCTGTTGCATCAATGTCAAATTTCATAATGATGAACACAAGACTTGCGAGTTTCTTTTGGATGTTAATAACGCTAATTTTTGTCAATGGAATAATTTCCTTACTAATTGTAATTATTTATTTATTTATTCTTTTGTTCGTAAATATGTCATTTACTGATGAAACATATTTTCTTTGAAAAAGTTTTCTTCGCGACTAGACGATCAAGTTTTTTGTTGGAAAAGGTTTTTGTCAAGGAATTAAGTGTAGCAACAATTTTATCTAGAGCATTGGGTACCTTATTTGATTGCCACAAAGCATTTGTTCTATCAGATGAGTATGTGAGATGTGTGAATAAGAAGAACTGGGTCAAAAATAAAAAAAATAAAAAATTTCCAAAGCAAGTAAATAAATGGATTAAAATAGAGACAGAGCGTAAACCTCGATTATTTGACAAGTTCCTATTTTGATTGTCATATAGTCAAATACCAGAAGAAATCGGCCTTAAACATTGCTAATCAGTACTTCCTGTAATTTTTCTCATTCAAACACCACATATATGTTTCTTTTATTCGTCGTAGATGTAAAGTATTTAAGTGATCCATACATCACATTTACATCTCACCAGTCCACGATCTCATCTTATGAAAATGTCGAATCAAAATTTTCTAGCATAGTGTTCATCAGCTAACTGGTAAGCTCAATTGATATTTCATTTCGTAACATTTTCTTCTAAAAAAATACGTGTATTCTTTTTATTATTTTTACTTTTATGATATAGTGTATCCTAATAATCTACCACATATATAACAAATGGTGTATTTACAGGGATGGCAATCACTGCCCTAATTAATTGTAGAATCGTAACAGTCACAGTTCATCCATTCTACAATCCTTCAGTGAAATACAAATGTAGAATCCAAAGTGCCAAAGAACAGTTTGAACCGTGCGTACTTGTTTGTATTTATAATGAAGGCAATGTGCCAGCGATTATCAAGCTTTTTGAGACGTCAAATCCAATTAGGCGAAAACCCATTTTTATTTATGCTCTACGTATCGTTGAACTCCATGATCGTCCGGTACCACTTTTAATTTCCCATCAACCACAACACACAGTGTCAAATAATTTCGCTGCATCAAATTATGTAACCAACTGCTTTAGAATCTATGAGAAACAAAACAAATGTAATGCTACTGTATGAGCGTGACACCTTTTGTGTCAGCCCATGATAACATATGCACAATGACACTTGACAATAATGCATCTTTGACGATCATCCCCTTTCATAAGCAGCAGAACAATGGTTGAGTTACAGAGTGTTCTAAGTGCAGAAATATCAACAAGACGGTACATAATAAGGGAAACATATTCTGTAGGAGTTCTTACTGATCGCAGGAGGATAGTTTTAGTTTGATTTTATCGTGTTGGTTAGGTCACAATGTCTGAGTTGTTTTCTTGGGTGAAGTTGATGACCAAGAGGCCACTGTATTATGCAAGGCGGATGGTTGAACACCCAAACATTCATTTGGAACTCATCGGCTTGTTCCTGCTAACTATGATGTGAATAATATGAATCAGAAAATTCTAGATTACAATTTGATCAATGAGTACAGACTTCACAATATGGTCTATTGGCGCAAATAGAAAATATACAAGATAGTTTGCCTCAGCAAATTCTGAGGGAAGCAATCTGGTATTGCTGTTAAGGCATGCACAAGTAAGAATTGTGGATTGTTCACAATTGTAGAAGCGATCATATTTGAGTTGATTTTTAGATTCCTTTTAAGAGAAATTACTATTGATATTATCATATTGGTTCATGGAAAAAATTAATGTATATTGAAACTAATTTATTGTCAAAGTTGGTACGTACGTAACTAAAAACAAGTATGATATTGTTTAAACATTGTTGAACTGGTTAATAAATCACCAAAAACCCACTCATCAGGAATGGTGTAAATAGAATATTCTCACACACTGTATCTTGTCGCCCTCCAGAACAAGTAACCGCAGAACAATATTCATACTACATACATAATCTGACGACAACCTCCTCCTTTAGCTGCCTCATTGGCCAGAAAATCCACAAAAATTACAGTCTTTCTGTAGTCACGCGCTTGCAAATTTCTTGAATAATGATATGCAGTTTCTCTGGTTGTTCTGACCCCTTACATATAGTTAGGGATAGTTCATGAGCGCCTTGTAATTTTCATCACTGGAATAGGGTCCTGGAGCAACCTTTCATGTGCTGTGTTACCTTGGCCAAAAGGCTTATGTTGCTTTGAGTACACATCTCTCTTCCAAATTAGTCATAGGATAATTTTGTCATGTCCTACCATGGAATATCTATAAAAATAATGTTCTACAGACGCACATTTTAACACCTGTACTTTTCATTGACCTTAATAATATTTTGTACATATTAGTCTAATTTATTATTTTTAATTTCTTGTTAAAATAATATAGGTATATGCATGTAGTAGGCTCGTGTGTATGCATGCTTGGTGTTTTGCTTTGTTTGATGTGACATTTTTATATGAGTATAAAATCCGAGAAAATTTTCATCTAAAAATTTATTTTAAAATCTCATTTCGTTTGCCATGTCATTTTTAATATTCGCATGACTATCTTACATTCCGAATCTCGGGACGAGATTCTTTTAAGGTGTGTATATTGTAATACCCGCCAAACCTATTGCCAATATAGTATTACTGTTTTAATCATTAATAATATTTATTTATTGGTAATATTTATTAATTGGTAGTATTTACAAATATGTAAGTACTTTATGATATGAATTTTGGGACCTAAGTTTAGATTGAGGGTGGGTAAAAGAGGAGTGGTGGGTGTGTTTAGCTAAAGCTAGTAAATCCCTAATTGAAAATCTTTTACAAGAAACCCTAGCCACCTCTTATCTTTGGACACACACACAAAAGAAAAGAAAAACTTACGTAGAAGAAAAAAAGGCGAAGAGAAAAAGTTTGCTTCAACTTTGTGATTTTCGACAAAACAGTGAGTTAAACTCTATCGAATTATTCAATCTTTGATATTGATTATTATTTTATTTTTTTTATTATGTATGTTGTTAGTATTTTGGATATATAAAGGTGGGTCTTCTTCGTTTTCTTTTATTTATTTTTTATTAATCAATTGATTAAGATTAGGGTTTAATAAAAATATAGATCCTAAATATGAAATTTTTATTGTATTTTCGTAAGAATTAGATGAGTTGAAAAAGAAAACCTAAAACTAGGTTTTTTCCTTAAATCCCGTAATAAAGACAGTTTTGCGCAATATTAGTATTTTCAGTGGATCGAGACCTGATAGAGGTCAGAATGCTTTCAAATTTAAGTCCGTAGATTCATAACACACATATGCAAAGTATACCGTTGGTTTAAAGTTCATCCAACGGTTAGATCTTACTCGAGGTAGAGAAAAATGTCACTAATTTAATTTTAGAAATCCTTGTATAACAAAATTTTAGTAGTAGAAGTTAGTGAGTGATTCTCTCATCTCTTATATTAATTATGTGAATTTAATAATGTTTGGTTTATGAGTTACATCTAAAATTTGTGAGTTATACTCTACAATGCTTTGCATGATAAATTCCCATGGTACGTGTGACATTAGATTTTCTTAGCAGATCATGTCTATGGAGCTGTAACAGCTACCTTTCCAATGAATATCTTTAGAACAATCATACAGTCTTTTGTTTGTGTTTGTGGGTTGTTTTTGACTGATGTAATTGGTACTTGATGGAAGCACTACAATATCTTTGCCTAAATAAACATAGCTTTGAACAAAAAAAAAATTGCATTTAGGGATTATATGGTTCATCATGCCAGCATTAGGGTCCTGGTTATAATTACCCATTGCATTACCTGTTTTTGACTTAAAGGGAACTTGTTATAAAAAAAGGCTTAAACTTAGCCCAAGGTATCTCTCTATCTAGTTCATATACTAGCAGCATTGATTGCACATTTCCCACCTTACAACAATTCATATATGAGCTTGTTAGCTATATGAAAATGGTTAGAATGTGTAGTGTATTCTAATAAGGTAACGATGTATTATCAGTAAGGCATCACTGTATTACCCTTTGGGTCTGAGCACATCTTATGTAGAAGTTGATCAAGTACTTATCATTTTGATAATGTTTTCATATACATTGTTCTTATATGACCTTATATGGGTGGTATTTTTTTAATACAGTACCAGCATATCTTATATAATATGATATATAGAAGTTAATCAAGTACTTATCATTTTGATAATGCTTTCATGTACAATGTTATGCTCATGGTGACATGGTCAGTCATAACTAGGGATCATGTTTTGATCTAATGGGGCTAATTAGCATGCTAGGTGGTTTTAACTACTAGGTTCATTTTGGGTGTGCTAGAGTTTCACAATGTAAATAAACTCGGGTATTAGTAGTGTTATGTAAGTTAGTATTTGTAATTTTACGTTATGGCTTGAAATACGTGATTAGTATATGATCATATGATAAACTTGCATTTGATTGATATGCAAATTGTCTTTCTAAGGAGTATCATTATATGAAATGGGGTTGATCCCTATTTTTTTGTTATGAAAAAAAAAATATTTATAAAAAAGTTATTTGCTTCCCCAAAAGAAATGGTGAATATTTGTGGTCAATGTGTTTATGGTTGACAAAGTGTACCGTAAAAGAATATTGAGGATTAATTGATTTTTTTATGCTCTTTTCCCAACTCCAAAAAAAAAAGAATTTTTTGTATACAAACTTGTTTGTATACGTGTTATATAATTTTGGGTATGCAAACTTGCTTGCATATCGATACGTCGTTCCATGCGAGTTCGATAGTATGTGTAGTATTTAGAAAATGCTTGCCATGGATCGAACTTCGGGTGAGATGACATGTTCCTCGATGTGACATCCCAATTGGAACATGTACGCTCCAAGTAGTTTTGAAGGGAAGGGAGGCACACTTGAGTGAGGTGTGTTCGACACAAGGAGGGTAGTGCGATTGTGGAAAAGAAACGAGATTTTCATTTATGTGTATGATTGCCTTAATAGTAGAATGAGAACTACATGTCTTCCTTAAATGTAAAATGCATTTGGTTGACGTTTAAATAATGGTGATTATGAGTATGATCTGTATTTATTTGAAAATAATTGTACTTATGAGGAGCGATATTAGAAATTTTATTCATTTATTCCTAAAACATTCTGTGCAGGATGGTAAGTCTACTAACATTTTTTTGTCAGACTTACCACGTCCAACCTTCACTTTGTACGTGTTAGTAAAATAAATATATATTTTATGATAGAACTTTGTAGTATGGCATGTTTGCCTGGATGAGAAACTACAAGACTTTGAGTGTTATTTTTTTGTTTATGAAATTTTCATGTTAAAACATGTAACTATTTTATTTATAACGATGAAGATTACTCATACCAGCTACCTCGCTGACCCAAGTAAGTTTATACTTCTTGGGTACGTTCTTATTGGAACGTAGCCATTTAGCTTTTCACAGGTTTAAACATTTATGAGCAGCATAATTGGAGTTTCATTAGTGGGGCTAGCGACATCAGAGTTTCATGGTTAGATTATTTTTAGTTTGTTTTAATTTTCTAAATTATGTTTTAGTTGTTGCTGCTAATTGTTTATGTTGTTATTGAATTTTCATGTCTCGAGTTTTGGAAAAATGGATAATCTTACATGGATTTTAGGATTTTTGTTTTCTTCGAAAATCGGGGCGTGACACACATGTATGCTCCATATTGAATCAATGAGAAGAGAACAATCAAGAATAAAACGGAAATGTAACTTGATCCATGATAGCACTTCAAGATAGGGATGAGTCTTGATCTTCCAGTTGATAACATATGTTTTTTGTATATCTTTCTGTAGAAGTGAATTTCAGAAGAAACAAAACACACACGCACAACTGGGGACCATAACCCAGTTTTATAACTGATTGGGTTATCAGTTATTCTTACTAATTTCTAATTTGGTCCATCATCAAATTAGAAATTGCTTAAGTGTATCTACACATTAAGCCCATGACATTTTAATACCATAGCCTAATTAACCATATTAGATCACAATCCATTGACTATACTTTAAGATAGCAATACACATTAAATACATATGTGTGCCCACACATGTTGAATTTTTCCAACAATTTTCCACTTGGGCCACATATGTTACCTTAAAAATGTGTATAACCTAATGAGCTCAAAATTTGCTATCACATATGAAAGAATTTCCAAACAATCTCGTCCAATGAATATACATGTATCGGACTAAAGGAACTTTCGTCACATTTAGTGCAACTAAATCCATCAATAGCACATATACCCATACAATCAAATGACATAATCAATCATGGATGCGTAGCATGGAAATTACATGTAACGTGATCTAAACATGCCTATTTCTAACTGGTCATACTTTAAACTTTATTGAGATCGAACTATAACACAATAAATTAGAGTGTGAATAAACTGAATACTTTATTTCTGCAAAAAATACCCAAATACACAAAATGTGTCCAAAATTCAATATAGAGCAATCAAATATACAAACTCTCACTAAGCCAAAATATCCTCAAATGATATAACACCCATATGAGCAGTATGCTTATGAAAGACCTTGGGTGATAACCCCTTAATAAACGGATCCACAATCATGGAATTTGCCCCAATGTGCTCTATGAAAAATTGTTTATTATGTACTCTCTCTTTCACAACCAGGAACTTTATGTCAATATGATATGACATAGATAAGCTCCTGTTGTTGTTGGCATATAGAACTTCTGAGTTATTATCACAATATAACTTTAATGGTTTTTCAATACTCCTCAGAATGCGCAACCCATAAACAAAATTTCACAACCATAATACATGATTGGATACCTCAAAACATGCTACATATTATACTTCCATAGTGGAAGAAGCTATGAGTGTTTGCTTGGCACTCCGCCAAGAAATAGCTCCTCCAGCTAACAGATAAATGTAGTCTGATGTGGATTTCCTACTACCTTGGCATATAACAAAATTAGAATCAGAATAGCCTATATGTGAGCATGCAATCCTTAATTCTCTGTAAATATCTCATAACCTGTTTGGATGCTTTCTAGTGATTCATCCTAGGGTTGTCTAAATATCTGCCTAGCATTCCAACAATGAATCCTATATCTGGACGTGTACAAACCAGAGCGTACATTAGACTCCCAACAGCTGATGCATAGGGAATCTCTTGCATTTCTATAACTTCAAGTTTATTCCTAGGGCATTGTTTAAGACTAAATTTGTCTTTTTTAGCTACAGGGGTGTCTCCTGGTTTACAATTTTGCATGCCAAATCTTTTAAGCACTTTTTCTATATAGTTCTTTTGCGATAATCCAATAATACTCCGAGAGCGATCTCAGTGTATCTGAATCCCTAAAACAAAATAAGCTTCACCAAGATATTTCATATCAAATTTCTTTGATAGAAATCTGTTAGTTTCGTGCAACATGTATTAGTGGTAAGCAGTATGTCATCAATATATATACAAAACCAAGAAGATATGCTTACTCCCACTGAACTTATGATACACACAATTATCAACTGCATTTGTCTTGAAACAAAATGAGACAATTACTTGATGAAATTTGTGGTACCATTAATGGGAAGCTTGCTTGAGCCCATAGATGGGTTTCTTTAGTTTGCAAACCATATTCTTCGGGTCTCTAGACACAAAGTTTTCTGGTCGCACCATATAAATTGTTTCATCAATGTCGCCATTGAAAAATGTTGTCTTAACATCCATCTGATGTAGCTCAAGGTCAAATTGCGCAACACATTGTCCTAAATGAAACTTTCTTTGAAATCGGAGAGAAAATTTCTTTATAATCGATGCTTTCCTTTTGAGTGAAGCCTTTAGCTACAAAACGAGCCTTATATCTCTCCACATTACCTTTTGAATCCTTCTTGGTTTTGAATATCCATTTACAACCAATGGGCTTTGTATTTTTAGTTAATGGGACAAGATCCCAAATTTTATTGTCTTGCAGAGACTTGTACTTCTCATTCATAGCATCTATCCACTTTTGAGAGTTATAATCCTGCATGGCTTGATGGAAGTTGATTGGATCATTTTCCATCAATCCATTATTTTCCTCATGTTCTTGGAGAAAACTATGTAATCATTTGTCATTTTCATCCTATCCACTCTCGTGGATCTCCTTAATGTCATTTGTCCTTGAGGTTGTTGAGTTTGTTCCTCTGGAACATTTACTTCAATTTGAATAGGGAGTTGTTCAACATTGTCTTGTTGAAGTTCCAGACCTGCTTCTTGAACAGGTACAAAAACATGTACATTGTCAAAAACAGTAGTAGGAGTCGAAACCGATTCCTCCCCAAAGACAATGTCTCTTACCTAATTCTCCCCCAAACTCAACATCCTCAAAAAATTTCGCAGTTCCCGTTTAAAAAATAGACCTAATTGTGGGATCATAAAATTTGTAGCCCCTAGATCGCTCTGAATAACCAATAAAGTAGGTGCTTACTGTTTTGGAGTCCAATTTGTTTTCATTTGGCCTATAAGGCCTAGACTCAGATGAACATCCCCAAATGTGAAAGTGCTTTAAACTAGGCTTTCGGCTTGTCCAAAGTCCATAAGGAGTTTTGACAGCTGCTTTAGTTGGTACTCTATTTAGGATATAAGCTGTTGTCTTTATTGTTTTTCCCCAGAGTGATTCTGGTAAGGTAGAATGACTAATCATACTCCTCACCATATCCTTAAGAGTTTTGTTTCGTCTTTCAGCGACACCATTCATGCTAGGTGAACCTGACATGGTGTATTGTGGGACGATTCCACATTTCTATAGGAATTTAGCAAATGGCTCTGGACGTTGTTCTCTTGAACCATCATAGCTGTCGTAGTACTCTCCACCACGATCCACATGTATGCTCCATATTGAATCAATGAGAAGAGAACAATCAAGAATAAAACTGAAGCGTACCTTGATCCAATGTAGCACTTCAAGATAGGGATGAGTCTTGATCTTCCAATTAATAACGTTTGTTTTTGTACATCTCTCTGTAGAAGGGAATTCCAGAATAAACAAAAACACATGCACAACTAGGGACCATAACCCAGTATTTATAACTGATTGGGTTATCAGTTATCTTACTAATTTTTAATTTGGTTCCTCATCAAATTAGAAATTGCTTAAGTGTATCTACACATTAAGCCCATTACATTTAATACCATAGCCCAATTAACTATATTAGATCACAATCCATTGGGCTATACTTTAAGATCACAATACACATTAAATACATACGTGTGCCCACACATGTTGGATTTTTCGAACAACTAGATGATAATAACAGTCTTTATTTATTAACGATGTTGATTGATTCTATCATAACTAGAAGTTAGGTCTTTAAGGGTGTGTTTGGTTGCATGAAATTCTAAGATAGGAATTGGAATCCCATTCCATGGCATCCTATGTCATGGCATCTCATGCCATGGACTTGACCAACTTTGATGTTTGGTTGTCCATGGGAATTAGATTTCAATTCCTACTGTGAGTGTTTGGTTGCCTAAAACTAATCATGAGAATTTTTATTTTATTTTTTAATTATGAAGATCCCACAATTCCCCCAACCAATTTACTTATATATATATATAGATTGAAACAATTAAAAAAAGTGGTGGATGATTTTCACCAAAGCTTGTAATTGTCTTGATGGAACTTGTACATTTAAACAACTCCAACAATATGTAGTCGTTTTGGCATCCATCTAGACAAAGTTCTGTTTTGGTCACTGAGAAACTAAAATCATATGTTTTGTTGCCATATTGCAATCTTGTAAACATAAATAAAGTCAATCTTGTATCTCATCAGCTATAAACATCACCCAAAACATACTTGAAAGTTGATTATGCCTGACCGAAAGATATCTGATTGACATATTTAATGAATTGATATATCATGGTTAAATATAGCTAGCACCTATGATGAACATGAATGATTTGACTACAATTTCATAATCGAAAGAAACTACCAATAGGACTAAATGATCCTTGCGAATAAAAATCTGAACAATATGTGTAAAATCTCAAACAAACACTCAAAATCTTATTCTAAATGAGAATATGATTCATATTCCCACAGAATGTGTGCAACCAAACACACCCTAAGTGTTTGGATTAACTTATATTGCAAATACAATTGAATAAATGAGCGGCAAAAAGGGAAAAAAAAACATCTCCATCCATATCCAAAAATATGGATCTCTAGGCCTAGACAACAGGAGGCCGACCAAGTGAACTATAAATAGAGAAAGCTCGCAAATCATCTATTAAATTGTCAGAGAAGATGAAAGGTAGTCATTTTGTGTTGGTTCATGGAGCAAATCATCTCGAAGCAGATGAATGGTTACCACCCATCCCTCGCCCCTTTCCCTCGCTCCCTAGCAAAGCTCGGGTGAAATACTCAAATACACCATTAACTTCTGCACATTTCAAACCACTAACAAAAGGGGTTTTAAGCAACTGGAAATCAACGAACCCCATGATCAAATTTGGTTTGCTATTCTTGTGAATTGACTCAATTTGAGATTAGGGTGAGTGAGCTGAGCTTGATTGAAATGAAATTTAATGAAACTGGGTTTCAAAGCCCCTATTTTCAGTTGCAACTCATTGCTATCGACCACCAGAACTTCATTCAGGGCACCATACACAAAAAATAGAAAATAAAAATAAAATAAAAAACCTGAAAAATTAAGAAGCCACTGACATAAACTCTATTACATCAATGTCAAATTTCATTAAGATGAACACAAGACTTGTGAGTTTCTGTTGGTTCTTCTTTTGAATGTTAATGGAATAATTTCCTTACTAATTGTACTTATTTATTTATTTATTCTTTTGGTCGTAAATATGTCATTTACTGATGAAACCTATTTTCCTTGAAAAAAGTTTTCTCCGCAACTAGACGATAAAGTTTTTTGTTGGAAAAGGTTTTTGTCAAGGAATTTTTAAGTGTAGCAACAATTTTATCTAGAGCATAGGGTACCTTATTACTTGATCGCCACATAGCATTTGTTCTATCAGATGAGTATGTGAGATGTGTGAATAAGATCTGGGTCAAAAAAAAAAAAAAAAAAAATTTCCCAATCAAGTAAATAAATGGATTAAAAAAATTAAAATAGAGACAGAGCGGAAACCTCGATTATTTGACAAGTTCCTATTTTGATTGTCATGGACAAATACCAGAAGAAATCGGCCTTAAACAAGGCTAATCACTTCCTATAATTTTTCTCATTCAAAGACCACATATATGTTTCTTTTATTCGACGTAGATGTAAACTATTTAAGTGATCCATATATCACATTTACATCTCACCAGTCCACCATCTCATCTTCTGAAAATGTCGAATCAAAATTTTCTAGCATAATGAAGGCAATGTGCCAGTGGTTATCAAGCTTTTTGAGACGTCAAATCCAATTAGGTGAAAACCCATTTTTATTTATGCTCTACGTATCGTTGAACTCCATGATCGTCTGGTACATAAGACAGTGTCAAATAATTCCGCTGCATCAAGTTATGTAACCAACTGCTTTAGAATCTATGAGAAACAAAATATAGGTAATGCCACCATACGAGCGTGACACCTTTTGTGTCAGCCTATGATAACATATGCACAATGACACTTGACAATAATGCATCTTTGATGATCATCCCCTTTCATAAGCAGCAGAACAATGGTTGAGTTACAGAGTGTTCTAAGTGCACTAAGTGCAGAAATATCAACAAGACTGTACATAATAAGGGAAACATATTCTGTAGGAGTTCTTATTGATCGCAGGAGGATAATTTTAGTTTGATTTTATCGTGTTGGTCAGGTCACAATGTCAGAGCTGTTTTCTTGGGTGAAGTTGATGACTGAGAGACACTGTATTATGCAAGGCGGATGGCTAAACACCCAAACATTCATTTGGAACTCATTGGCTTGTTCCTGCTAACTATGATGTAAATAATATGAATCAGAAAATTCTAGATTACAATTTTATCAATGAGTATAGACTTCACAATATGGTCTATTGGCGCAAAGAGAAAATACACAAGATAGTTTGGTCGTAGGAAGCGCCATTTGAGCGATGGACGACCTTTACTGTGAAGAGAACCCAAGACATGTTTGCCTCAGCAAATTCTGAGGGAAGCAATCTGATATTGCTGTCAAGGCATGTACAAGTAAGAATTGCGTAATGTTCACAATTGTAGAAGCAATCATATATAGTCACTTGAATATGAGTTGATTTTTAGATTCCTTTTTTAGAGAAATTACTATTGATATTATCATATTTGTTCATGGACAAAATTAATGTATATTGAAACTACTTTCTTGTCAAAGTTCATACGTACCTAACTAAAAACAAGTATGATGTTGCTTAAACTTTGTTGAATTGGTCAAAAAATCACCAAAAACCCACTCATCAGGAATGGTGTAAACAGAATATTCTTACACGTTGTATCTCGCCCTCCAAAACTAGAAACCGCTGAACAACCTCCTCCTTTAGCTGCCCCCTTCGCCAGAAAATCCACCAAAAATTACAGTCTTTCTGCAGTCACGTGCTTGCAAATCCACAGAAAATCTGTCGGACAGTTTGGCTGGTTGTTCTGAGCCCCTTACATATAGTAGGGTCCTGGTGCTGTGTTACCTTGGCCACATCTCCCTTCTAAATTAGTCAGAGTATAATTTTGTCGTGTCCTAACATGGTGCTAGATGATGTAACAGTCTTTATTGATTAATGGTGTTGATTGATTCTATCAGAACTAGAAGTTATGAGAAACCGTTGTCTTTAAGTGTTTTGATCAACTTATATTGCAAATACAATTAATTGAATAAATTAGCGGCAAAGACAACAGGAGGCAGGCCAAGTGAACTATAAATAGAGTAAGCTCGCAAATCATCTATTAAATTGGAAGAGAAGATGAAAGGTAGTCATTTTGTGTTGGTTCATGGAGCATGTCATGGAGCTTGGTGTTGGTACAAGCTTGCGACGCTACTTGAACAAGCTGGTCACCAAGTTAGTACCCCTGAACTGGCTGCTTCAGGGGTTGATTCAAAACAAGCTGATGATCTGAAATCTATCAGCGAGTACTCTCAACCACTGATGGACTTAATGGCTTCTCTCCCTGCAGAAGAGAAGGTGATCCTTGTCGGCCACAGCTTCGGTGGTGTGGTCATTACTCTGGCCATGGAAAGGTTTCCTGAAAAGATATCTATTGCAGTTTTCCTTGCTGCATTCATGTGAGGTACCGAGAACACAACCATTCAAAAATCACATATTGAAGCCTTACAAAAAGGCAATTCGACAATTGTAATCTGTAAGGATATTTTTAGATATCAAAATTTCTCAACCATGTTTCTCTTATCTGAATTTCATCAGTGTCTTTAACTAATTTCAATCATATAATATCAGATTTTTTATTAGATGATTCCTTTTTATACATTATCAACTCTCCACCCACCAAGCATAATCTAAATAATTCTGTACACTAGTCTATTTAAGTGTACTGATGATAAAAAGAAAACTCGTCGTTCCCCACGGACGACGTCAAATTGATGAGTAAAAAAATCGTCCTCATATGAGTTTGACCTGCAAAATCACTGTTAGACTGCTAAGGACCACCATTTTGGTGGCCGAAGGCACTCCGATGCTTAAGTCAGTAACTCTGTTGAAAGAAGAAAATAAATCTAGATAAAACTCAGTTAAAGTTGCATACATTTGTCGAATGCTCCCTTACTTTTTATAATGATTGTTCTTAACTCTCTCTGCGTGACTTAAGCATGTGAGGTGCAGCTGAAGGAGATGTTTCTGTAATAGTCACCTCCTTAATGGAGATGCATTAGTGGAGGCGTAGGTCCCTCCACAGCTCTTTCTTGGTGCAACATTCTTTTACTTTATGAGAGAACGCATATCCGGCCTGAATTTGAGCTTCGATTCGTCTGGGCCTGGATTTGGATCTTGTTTACGTCTCCTTAGTGGCGAGTCTAGTCTTGGCCTCTATAATTGGCCTTATTCTTTTTGGGCTTTATGAGCTGGCCTAATAGATCAGACGTTATATTATCGTGATGAGACTTCATGCCACGTGTACTGTCGTGATAATCAGTCTATTTTGATATTTCATCAAATCTATTATTAAAATTTGAAGGAACTTGACTTTATGTTCAACGGTTGTGACACATCCATCCTCCGGCTCCAAATCCTTCAACAACCTCTCCCTCCTATAAAATTTCATCAGTTTTTTAAAATAAAATAAAGTACGTAATATACCCCTAGTCTTGTTAAAGAGAAACCCATGCCATGACACCCATTTAACTCTTAATCACTTGTTACAGTCAACACAAGGAATCAGAGTCACCAAACTGGACCACCATTTCGGTACAATAAATCCAAGAACAGGAAAGCAAAGCAAAACAGTCCACTCATCGCCACTAGAGTGACACTTGTGATCCAATTCCATTCCCTTGGCCAGATTGTTGTCAATTCCATTCCCCATGCTCTAAATTCTCTAATCTTTATTATTTAGTTTTTGTTTATATATCATTATTATTATTAGTTAATTTTTGTCATGTCTAGATTCTAACAACTATATAAACTGATTAACATGGAGGAGTGCAGATGGCCCAATTAAGTTAATCAGAGCTAAGGTATATAATAAGTAGGGTGACCAAAGTCCAAACAAGGGAAACCAAACATTTCTATCCGGAAATATAACAAAGCACTGTTTCTCTGATAAACAAAGGCAAAGCCATGGAAGTTAAGCAAGCAGGCAAAGAAGGTGTTACAGAGTTAGTGAAGAGGATGGAGCTTGGTCTTGGCATGTCCGAGACTTCAAGCATAAGAGAAGTGAACTGCTTAACATACTCTTTGATTGACCCCGTATGCTTCAATCCACGCAGCCTCTTCATAGAAACTTCCTCCGCATTCTCCGGATAGAATTGCCGCTTGAAATCCGCCTTGAACTCGTCCCAAGTCTTAAGTGAGCAAATACCCTTCTTGATATCCGACTCACGCCTCCTCCACCAAAGGATGTCATCATCACCCAAGTACATGGTGACGGTAGTGATCTTGGACTCATCGTCGTCCAAGCGCATCGCGTCAAAATATTTTTCAACACTCCATAGGAAGTTGTCGAGCTCCCTAGCATCGCGCTTCCCATGGTACCTTGGCGGCTCAGGCACCTTCATCCTTGGTCCCTCTCGTACAGTAGCACTACCTGCCACAACCGCCTTGCATAGGTTGACGTCCGATTGCAAGGACTCAACTTGCTCCCGAATGGCTTGGAGCTGCCTCATCAGCGTGTCCTTGAGCTGGCCCATCTCGTTGCGCATAGCATCCGCAACTTGGTTGACGAGAAGTTGAGTCTCGTCCTTGGCTTCCACAGTGCCGAGCTCAAGGTCATGGACGCGGCTATCGAGTTGCTCGATATCCGTAGTGACGCTAGCCAACGTCCCATTGAAGGACTCAACCTTCTGTTTCATCTCCCCGATGCTATCTTGGAGATCGCCCACGGTCAGCTCCACCTTGGCCATACGATCCTCAAGCATGCTGGTTCGACTAGTCTTTCTTCCAGTCTCCTCGACCACGGACCCTCCAACAACACTCTCTTTGTTTCCCGACATGATCAGATTGCTCCGCACCTAACCTTCGTACACACAGCAGCTAGGACAACGCAACTTCAGCAAGACCGCCCCTACGATCGTCGCTGCTCTGATACCACATGTCACGTGCTGACCTTTTTCCCTTGGCTAACACGCTGCCCACTAGCGTCACACTCCCGTCGGACTAACTAGTCAAGACACTTCGAAGCTTGGCTAATGCTAAGTGATGCTACGAAAGCTTAAGTGAGGAAAATGCTAAGGCACAAGTGTTTAGGCTTTTGAAAGAATGCTTTGTATTGCTTGAGAGAGTTGTACAAGTGTTTGATGTTCTCTACAAATGAATGCCAAGGCCTTTTTATAGGCCCTTAAAGTCCTAGAGGCTTCTAGTCTAGAATTTTCCACAATCCTCCTTCAAAGGAGTATTCTCTATGCATTTAGAAAGTTCCCACATCCAAAGGAACCATAAATTACAAGGAGGCTTCTAGAAAATGCTACATAAATATGTACAAGGGTGTTCTAGACTCATCCATGCTAGAACACTCTAGATAAAGTTATGCTAGAATGTCCAAGAGCACTCTAGAACCTTCCGGAGGTATCTAGAGAAAACTATGCTAGGTGGCTCGTGACAATTGGGTACCTTATTTGATTGCCACATAGCATTTGTTCTATCAGATGAGTATGTGAGGTGTGAATAAGAACTGGGTCAGATGAGTATGTGAGATGTGTGAACGGCGTACATCCGCCATGGGGAGGCGTAATGTGGCTGCGAGGTTGCGAGGATTTGGGGTTTCGAGCTGCGTTGACAGTCTGTGAAGCTTGGATTTTAGGGCGTCACAGGTTGATGTTTGAGTATTTGGGAGGAATTTGATCAGTTATGGCAGGGCTCTCTGTCGCTAAACAGAGTGTCTCTGTTTTTGTTTTGGGGTTATTCGATGCTTCTAGTTGCTGCGGAGATGTGCGGCTTCGGCAGATGGCGACGGTTGCTTGGGTTCAAGACGTTTTGGTTGATGATTTTATAATCCGAACTCAGCTGCTCAGTGGCGATGCAGATTTCAGTGCCGCATTTTGGTGTCTGCTTTTTGCATTGTTTGTTTAAGGTGTCTGCTTGCTTTTGCATTGTTCTATGTATTTTGGGCACATGGTTCAGTAGAGGTTGTAATCATGTTTTCTCTTGGTTTCAATACGGGTAAAGTCGTTATGTACTCCCGTAACGTGTGTAATGTTTTTTTTTTATTAGTAATAAAGGTCTGACATTCCATAGTTGCCCCTCCCCACTGAAGGTTTTTTTTTAAAAAAAAAATAAAAAATAAAAAAATTTCCAAAGCAAGTAATTAAATGGATTAAAAAAAAAATTAAAATAGAGACAAAGCGTAAACCTCGATTATTTGACAAGTTCCTATTTTGATTGTCACGGACAAATACCAGAAGAAATTGGCGTTAAACATACATGGCTAATCGCTTCCTATAATTTTTCTCATTCAAAGACCACATATATGTTTCTTTTATTCGACATAGATGCAAAGTATTTAAGTGATCCATACATCACATTTACATCTCACCAGTCCACCATCTCATCTTCTGAAAATGTCGAATCAAAATTTTCTAGCACAATGAAGGCAATGTGCCAGCCGTTATCAAGCTTTTTGAGACATCAAATCCAATTACGTGAAAACCCATTTTTATTTATGCTCTACGTATCTCCATGATCGTTCGGTACATAAGACAGTGTCAAATAATTCCGCTGCATCAAGTTATGTAACCAACTGCTTTAGAATCTATGAGAAACAAAACATAGGTAATGCCGCCATACGAGCGGGACACCTTTTGTGTCAGCCTATGATAACATATGCACAATGACATTTGACAATAATGCATCTTTGACGATCATCCCCTTTCATAAGCAGCAGAACAATGGTTGACTTACAGAGTGTTCTAAGTGTAGAAATATCAACAACTGTACATAATAAGGGAAACATATTCTGTAGGAGTTCTTATTGATCGCAGGAGTATAATTTTAGTTTGATTTTATCGTGTTGGTCAGGTCACAATGTCAGAGCTGTTTTCTTGGGTGAAGTTGATGACTGAGAGACACTGTATTATGCAAGGCGGATGGTTGAACACCCAAACATTCATTTGGAACTCATCAGCTTGTTCCTGCTAACTATGATGTAAATAATATGAATCAGAAAATTCTAGATGACAATTTGATCAATGAGTATCGACTTTACAATATGGTCTATTGGCACAAAGAGAAAATATAAGATAGTTTGGCCGTAGGAAGCACCATTTGAGCAACGGACGACCTTTATTGTGAGGAGAAACCAAGACATGTTTGGCTCAGCAAATTCTGAGGGAAGCAATCTGGTATTGCTGTCAAGGCATGTACAAGTAAGAATTGCGAAATGTTCACAATTGTAGAAGCGATCATATATAGTCACTAGAATATGAGTTAATTTTAGATTCCTTTTTCGAGAAATTACTATTGATATTATCATATTAGTTCATGGACAAAATTAATGTATATTGAAACTACTATCTTGTCAAAGTTCATACGTACCTAACTAAAAACAAGTATGATATTGCTTAAACTTTGTTGAATTGGTTAATAAATCACTAAAAACCCACTCATCAGGAATGGTGTAAACAGAATATTCTTACACGTTGTATCTAAACAATATTCATACTACATACATAATCTGTCGACAACCTCCTCCTTTAGCTGCCCTCTTCGCCAGAAAATCCACAAAAAATTGCAGTCTTTCTGCAGTCACGCGCTTGCAAATCCACAGAAAATCTGTCGGACAGTTTGGCTGGTTGTTCTGACCCCCTTACATATAGTAGGGTCCTGGAGCAACCTTCCATGTGCTGTGTTACCTTGGCCAAAGGGCATATGTTGCTTTGAGTCCACATCTCCCTTCCAAATTAGTCAGAGTATAATTTTGTCATGTCCTAACATGGTGCTAGATGATAGTAACATTCTTTAGTGATTAACGGTGTTGATTGATTCTATCAGAGCTAGAAGTTACAAGAAACCGTTAGTCTTTAAGTGTTTTGATTAACTTATATTGCAAATACAATTAATTGAATAAATTAGCGGCAAAAAGAAAAAAAAAAACATCTCCATCCATATCCAAAAATATGGATCTCTAGGCCTAGACAACAGGAGGCAGGCCAAGTGAACTATAAATATAGAGTAAGCTCGCAAATCATCTATTAAATTAAAAGAGAAGATGAAAGGTAGTCATTTTGTGTTGGTTCATGGAGCATGTCATGGAGCTTGGTGTTGGTACAAGCTTGCGACGCTACTTAAACAAGCTGGTCACCAAGTCAGTACCCCTGAACTGGCTGCATCAGGGGTCGATTCAAAACAAGCTGATGATCTGAAATCTATCAGCGAGTACGCTCAACCACTGATGGACTTAATGGCTTCTATCCCTTCAGAGGAGAAGGTGATCCTTGTAGGCCACAGCTTCGGTGGCGTGGTCATTACTCTGGCCATGGAAAGGTTTCCTGAAAAGATATCTATCGCCATTTTCCTTGCTGCATTCATGTGTGGTTCAGACCTCAGTCTTGTGCCTTTTGTCCATGAGGTACCGAGAACACAACCATTCAATTTACAATTCCGTAGATGTGGGACTGATTTTGTTACTCCTTGATTTGTTGTTCGTGTAGTATTATCGTGGACTGGATTCTCCAATGGAACTAGATATGACCAAGTTGTTCTTTTCTAATGGTACCGAAAACCCTCCAACATCTATGATATTTGGGATGGAGTTTTTAGCTACCATGATGTACCAACTCTGTCCACGGGAGGTAAAAGACTACACCATCATATACTCTAGCTTCTCATATCTCGAACTCATTAAATTGAATTACTAACACAAGTACACTGTTTTCTTTTGGTGTTATACATGAACTCAAATTCCAGGTATTGACACTAGCAATCACCTTGGTAAGACCTTTCTTTCTACTTTCTGATGATACTATTTCAGCGGATGTTGTGATCTCAAAGGAGAAATATGGATCTGTTCGTCGAGTTTGCATTGTAAGTGAAGAAGATAAAAGTTTCACAAAGGAGAGATTAGTGCAATACATGATGAACAATAATCCCACCACTGAAGTGAAAGTGGTGAAAGGTTCAGATCACATGGTTATGCTCTCTAAACCAAAGGAACTATTTGCTCTTCTCCAGGAGATTGCCTAGTCGTCGTATTCATAGATATGATATTGCCTTTTCTCCAAGGATCTCACCTGGCACAATATACTTAAATCACATATTGAAGCCTTACAAAAATGCAATTCGACAATTGTAATTTGTAAGGATATTTTTAGATTATCAAAAATTCTCAACCATGTTTCTCTTATCTGAATTTCATCAGCGTCTTTAACTACAATCACTCAGTATAATATCAGATTTTTCAATAGATGATTCCTTTTTATACATTATCAAATCTCCACCCACCAAGCATAATCTAAACAATGTTGTACATTTGTCTATTTAAGTGTAACTGATGATAAAAAAAAAAAAAAAAAATCTCGTCCTTCTCCACGGATGATGCCAAATTGATGCGTAAAAAAAAATGTCCTCCTGTAAGTTTGATGCAAAATCACTGTTAGACTACTAAGGACCACATTTTTGGTGACCGAAGGCACTCAGATGCTTAAGTCAGTAACTCTTTTGAAAGAAGAAAATAAATCTAGATAAAACTCAGTTAAAGTTGCATACATTTGTCAAATGTTCCCTTACTTTTTATAATGATCGTGCTTAACTCTCTCTCCGTGACTTAAGCATGTGAGGTGCAGCGGAAGGAGATGTTTTTGTGATAGTCACCTCCTTAATGGAGATGCATTAGTGGAGGCGTAGGTCCCTCCACAGCTTTTTCTTGGTGCAACATTATTTTTCTTTATGAGATAACGCATATCGGGCCTGAATTTGAGCTTCGATTTGTTTGGGCCTGAATTCGGATCTTGTTTACGTCTCCTTAGTGGCGAGTCTAGTCTTGGCCTCATTCTTTTTGAGCTTTATGAGCTGGCCTAATGGATCAGAGGTTATATTCCTGCAATGAGACTTTATGCCACGTGTATGGTTTTGATGATCGGTCAATTTTGATGTTTCATCAAATCTATTATTAAAATTTGAAGGAACTTGACTTCAACGGTTGTGACACATCCATCCTCCAGCTCCAAATCCTTCAACAACCTCTCCCTCCTATAAAATTTTAATTCTACATTTCATCAGTTTTTTAAAATAAAATAAAGTACGTAATATACCCCGAGTCTTGTTAAAGAGAAACCCATGCCATGACATCAAATAACTCTTAATCACTTGTTACTGTCAACACAAGGAATCAGAGTCGCCAAACTAGACCACCGTTTCGGTACAATAAATCCAAGAACAGGAAAGCAAAGCAAAACAGTCCACTCATGACGAACAACTAGCTCATCTCACCAAGTTCATGATGATGCATATAAGTTACACTTTTTCTAACTGCTTGGAACTTTAAAATAGTGAATGGTAATTCATTTACTTAACCTCATCAAACAATGTTTTGTATTTTGCAAATATAAGAGGCGATGAAATTGATGCTTTAGATGCTAAGATGTACGAAATACCACTTCCCTTCCTTCAAACTATATCAACTTTAAAGTTGAGGTATATATCAACTTTCTAAGGACAAATTTCGAAAATTTATAAATGGTTGTCTAATTAAAAATGCTCTACTTGTACTAAAACCCTTTTTTAAGGTTAATGGTCTTAAGCTCAGAATTTTACTTCTTGAAAAATGAAATAAAAAGTCCGGCATTTGAATTATACTTTCTATTTTCAAAAATTCTACGCAGCCCGTCCTCACAGCCCGCCCTATGGGACGAACCCTCCCAGGCACGTGTCTTTGGGAAAGTGTCTCGCACGTGACATTTTGAAGGGGTTCAGCTTCGTCCAGGTATGTTTCAGAGGGCGAAATTTTACAGAAATCCCCTGTTTTACAGAAATCCGGGAGCACTTCCTGTAGACAGCACCCGCACCCAAACAGCATGAAGGCGAAACTGTTCCAGACCACGGACTGCGCCTGCAACGCGCTGCTGTTCCAGACCACAGACTGCGCCTGCAACGCGCTGCTGTTCCAGACCACGCTGTCTCGACCACGGACTGCCCCTGCAACGCGCTGCTGTTCCAGACCACGCTGTCTCGACCATGGACTGCCCCTGCAATGCGCAGACTGCCCCTGCAACGCGCTGCTGTTCCAGACCTCGCTGTCTCAACCACAGACTGCCCCTGCAACGCGCTGCTGTTCCAGACCATGCTGTCTCGACCACGGACTGCCCCTACAACTGAGGCAACACTAGCAGTTGAAATTATGCTGCCACTTTTTGCCAGGATCATCACTTGTGCTGCGTGTTCATGCAGAGGAATACGCCTGTCATAAAAAGAAATTGGAAAATTTTAGGCCTTCACTTGATACCATTCAGGGCTCTAATTAAATTAAGATGCAAAACAATCACCTCCAAGTTCACAAAAATACAATCAAAATGATCTGACATCCTTACCTGTGACATTTATACTCATGACTCTTTCAAAATCTGCCTTTTCATTGTCAATGATACGTGGTCTGGGCTCATCAACAATGCCTGCATTGTTGAACATGATATCAAATATCAGCATCAGAAATCCACTTTAAACCAAAGATCAGCATCAGATTTCCATTTCCATGGGCTTAATTCCACAACCACAATAAATGAGTGTTTCAAAAAGAGATTACCTTTGAAGAAAACATAGATTGTCAAGATCTGGGTATTGATTTATCAACAATTCCAACTAAAAAGAGAAACAAAACCAAGCAAAAACATTGTATCAATACAGCTAAATTCATTAAACCCCACAGTTTACATAGAAAGATGAGAGCAATGAAGACTTGAAAAAATCCTGAAAATAAAGCAACAGTTGAAGAGATACTTACAGAAGTCCTGATTGATGAGAAGAAGCTGAGTTGTGTATAACAAATATTGGATTTTTGAGAAATTTGTCTGAAATATGGAAACCCAACAACCAAAAACTGAATTAAAGATTAGTTCACTAATTTCTCGAAGACATATTCAAATGGAGAGGCCCCTCTCGTATTTTGGAAGGAGTTATTTTTGGCAGTTGAAATTAATCAAGACAACTCCATCAGACCCCATTTCACAGATTATTAAATTCTAATAATTTCACAACCATGTATATTCAGAAGGATCAGCAAACTACAACAACATTAAGTATCAACTGAACATAAATCATCAAAAACAGAGATCTTGAAAACAAATTCAGAAGCAAATGCAAAGGAAGGAGGGGTTCAGAAATTACAAACCTTCAAATGTATTTCCCCAAATGGTTTCCAACGCTTGGCAGAGCGAAACCCATTCCCCCATCTAGCCTTCCGAATGTACCTCAACGACTCCTGGCCGATCACAGTAGCTCTCTTCTCCTTTCCAGGACTCATAGAGATCTTATCTGGCCCATGGATTTTTGTAGTAAGAAAGAACACCATCTTCAAGCACAAACCACCTCGACCTCCAACCCTTGCCATAGTTCACCCACTTGTATAGAATCCCCTCTACACTACCACTCACAACCCCATTACTACAACACCCCTTAGAATCTCTTCTTTCTTCTTCAGTCTCCTGATTTATACCCCAGAACCCAAAAAGTCCACATCAGTCCCCACAGATGAAACTTGAGTTGAGAAAGTGAGCTTGTTGGATCCAAAACCCACACTTGTGATAGAGTTGCCAGCTCCTAGTGAAGCTTGAGATGAAGATTTAACCACAGCTGAGTTGCTCCGGGGCTCATAAGATAACTGGATGCTTCGATTTCTTCGATTTGCTAGGAGTCGAGGGAGGGAGGGGTCGAGGGAGCTTTGCTAGGTCCAGGGTTTGTGGGAGAGATTGAGAAAGGAGTCGAGGGAGCTTTGCTACGGGTCGAGGGAGAAGAGAAAGAGTGAGCAGTGATTTGCTGGTTTTGTGGGAGAGACTGAGTTCTGGAGAGAAGTAATCCCAAATTCATTTAGATCTAGGGTTTTATTTGGGCGGTCGAATTTTTGCTTTTCAATTTGGAGCCAAAAAATTTCGCCCTCTGAAACATACTTGGACGAAGCTGAACCCCTTCAAAATGTCACGTGCGAGACACCCTCCCAAAGGCACGTGCCTGGGAGGGTCCGTCCCATAGGACGTGCTGTGAGGACGGGCTGCGTGGAATTTCTCTTCTTTTTTCCTTTTTTTTCTTTGAATGAAGGTTTTTAAGTTTGGTAACTTTTCTATGCCATTGTTAGTAATTTTTCAGAGGATGTAAATTCCTCCAAATTTGCGTATTTACCGAAGCAATTCCCTATTTTTTTGGCTGATTTGTATGAAAATTTGAATTGAACAGTCCAGGGTATTTCAAAGATGAATCGACGACCTTGGATGAATCTGAAACTCTTATGATGGATCTATACTGCGAGAGGGCACAAGTCAAAGATGGTAACTGGTAAGCTCATTTGATAATTCATTTCATATCGTTTTCTTCTAAAAAAATACTTGTATTCTTTTTATTATGTTTATTTTTATGTTACAGTGTATCCTAATAATCTAACACATAACAAAGAGTTGTTCTACACAACGAGGAAGCGGGTGGGTGAGGAAATCAGCGTGGGAGGGAGAGAAGGGACCGCCCATCCCCTCGAGATACGCATTGTCATTTTTCATGCGCGCATCCCGAGGGAGATGGCGGCCCCTCTCTCCCTCCCTCGCTGATTTCCTCGCCCACTTCCTCGCCATTTAGAATTTCTCCATAACAAATGGTGTATTTACAAGGATGACAATCACTGCCCTAATTATTTGTAGAATTGTATCAATCACAGTTCATCCATTCTACAATCCTTCAGTGAAATACAAACGTAGAATCCAAAGTGCCAAATAACAATTTGAACGTGCATACTTGTTTGTATTTATAATGAAGGCAATGTGCCAGCGGTTATCAAGCTTTTTGAGACATCAAATCCAATTAGGCGAAAACCCATTTTTATTTATGCTCTTCGTATCGTTGAACTCCATGAAAGTCCGGTACCATTTTTAATTTCTAGTCAACCACAAGACACAGTGTCAAATAATTCCGTTGCATCAAATTACGTAATCAATTACTTTAGAATCTATGAGAAACAAAACATAGGTAATACTACTGCCCGAGCGTAACACCATTTGTGTCAGCCCATGATAACATATGCACAATGACGCTTGTAAGTAATGCATCTTTGACGATCATCCCCTTTCATAAACAGTAGAACAATTGATGTACGAGGATTCGAGTCAGATGATGCTGAGTTTTCAGATACTATGAGTTGGCAAATCAGCGCAAAGATGGTAGAAAATTGATCGATCTCTTTGCATATTGAGGTATGCCATAATTCTTCAATATATTTCTTTAAGGTTTTTCATCTCATTATGCTGGTCCATTATTCAGATTCAGATACACCTACCCTTTTCTTCCTTCAAAGTCCATCTACATATACCCCACTTTGTTATCTATCATGATCAATAAGCAAAATCAAAGTCATATACACCACTTTATTGCCATATACACCAATCTCTTATCAAAGTCTATCAACACACCATCCACAAATTCAAAGTCTATCAACACACCATCCACAAAAAACCGGACTGTTTTGCTCTAAACGATCTGGATTTCAATTATAAGTTTTTACATACGGTTCGAATCGGTCCGGGTCCGTTATAAAACGGTCCGCTCCCGGATCCTATTTTTAAAAACAAAACGGTCCGGGTTGGACCCGTTTCAAATTGCATTTATTAAAAACCTTTAACTCTTTCTGTCTCTGTCTTTGAACCTACCACCAAATTGCATTTACTCTCTCTGTCTCTGTCTTTGAACCTACCACCAATAAGTAAAGGAAGAGGAGGAGACGTGAAGGAATCACCAAAACCCCCTCTCTCTTTGTCTTTCTCTCCTCTTTCTCTCTGTCTCTGTCTCTGTCTCGAGAAGAAGAAGCAGCAGCAGCAGCGAGGCCAAGAAGAGGAGGAGTAGAAGAAAAGGAAGAGACAATTGGAGATCTCCCTCTCCTCTCTCTCTCGGTCTCTGTCTCGAGAATAAGCAGCAGCGAGAACCACCACCAGCAGTAGCAGGAGATCTCCCTATCCTCTCTCTCTCGATCTCTGTCTCGAGAAGAAGAAGCAGCAGCGCAGTAGGAGATCTCCTTCTCCTCTCTCTCTCGGTTTCTGTCTCGAGAAGAAGCAGCAGCAGCGAGAAACCACCACCAGCAGCAACATGAGATCTCCCTCTCCTATCTCTCTCTATCTGTCTCGAGAAGAAGCAGCAACAGCAGATGGCGGGGAAGATGAAGTGGAAGATCTCAAGATCTCTAAGGAATCCCGTCACATTGGGTTGGAGTTGGCATTTATTATTGTTATTTTGGTGTTAGGATCAGTGGTTGCAGTATTGGGTACTTATAGTTCCTTGAAGCAAATTATTGTTCATTTATAAACGAGTGGGGGAAGGAGAGAGTAGATTTGGAAGATGAAGAAACCAACTTAGTTGAATATGTATGAATTCTGTTTACTTCAACTTACTTTCACTTTGTTTACTTCAAAATTTCTTCAAATGTCATCTATGAAGTATGAACAACTTTCAATGTTTTCTATGGATAGTTCTGATCATATTCTATAGGGGTTATTCACTCTGTTGTAGTTTTTTCAACTATTGTAGACAATTTGTTTTGCTTTGATGTTCTTGTTTGGATTTAGTCCAAAACAATAATCATTCTAGCAACTTTTAACCAGAAACCAATCAGAGGATGCATTTTTAGTAGGAACCGTTTGGAACTGTAGGAACCGGACCGTTCCAAACGATTCGAGTTAGGTTCGGTTCCAATGTTCAAAATGAGGGGATCCGGATCGGATCAGATCCGTTAATTTTAAACGGTTCGAGTTAGGTTCCTCCAAAATTGGAATTTATCCGAACCGTGCCCACCCCTAGTTAATAACACTAATTTTTTTCAAGTAATATTGCAAAAAGTTTTCTCGATGACTAGATGATAAAAATTTTTGTTGGAAAAGTTTTTTGTCAAGGAATTTTAAGTGTAGCAACAATTTTATCTAGAGCGTTGGGTACCTTACATGATCGCCACATAGCATTTGTGCTATCTATGAGTATGTGAGATGTGTGAATAAGAAGAACTGGGTCAAAAATTTTAAAAATTAAATTTCCAAAGCAAGTAAATAAATGGATTAAAAAAATTAAAGTAGAGACAGAGCGTAAACCTTGATTATTTGACAAGTTCCTATTTTGATTATTTGACAGAGCGTAAAACCTGAAAAATTAAGAAGCCACAAATCTTCTTCTTTAGAACCATTTGTCGGATTTTAGGCTTTAAAATGCCACTGACATAAACTTCGTTACATCAATGTCAAATTTCATTACGATGAACACAAAACTTGTGAGTTTTTGTTGATTCTTCTTTTGGATGTTAATAACACTAATTTTTGTCAATGGAATAATTTCCTTACTAATTGTACTTATTTATTTATTATTTTGTTCATAATATGTCATTTACTGATGAAACTTATTTTCCTTGAAAAAAGTTTTCTCCGCAACTAGACAATAAAGTCTTTTTATCATGTTGGTCAGGTCACAACGTCAGAGTTGTTTTCTTGGGTGAAGTTGATGACTGAGAGACTGTATTATGCAAGGCGGATGGCTGAACACCCAAACATTCATTTTGAACTCATTGGCTTGGTCCTGCTAACTATGATGTAAATAATATGAATCAGAAAATTCTAGATGACAATTTGATCAATGAGTATAGACTTCACAATATGGTCTATTGGCGCAAAGAGAAAATACACAAGATAGTTTGGCCGTAGGAAGCACCATTTGAGCGATGGACGACCTTTATTGTGAGGAGAAACCAAGACATGTTTGCATCAGCAAATTCTGAGGGAAGCAATCTGGTATTGTTGTTAAGGCATCTACAAGTAAGAATTGTGGAATGTTCACAATTGTAGAAGCGATCATATATAGAGTCACTTGAATATGAGTTGATTTTTAGATTCCTTTTTAGAGACATTACTATTGATATTATCAGATTAGTTCATGGACAAAATTAATGTATATTGAAACTAATTTCTTGTCAAAGTTCGTACGTACGTAACTAAAAACAAGTATGATATTGCTTAAACTTTGTTGAATTGGTTAATAAATCACCAAAAACCCACCCATCAGAAATGATGTATATAGAATATTTTTACACACTGTATCTCGCCCTCCAGAACAAGAAACCGCTGAACAATATTCATACTACATACATAATCTGACGACAACCTCCTCCTTTAGCTGCCCCCTTGGCCAGAAAATCCACCAAAAATTACAGTCTTTCTGCAGTCACGCGCAAGATGCAGAGCTAACCCGGCATCTAACGACGCAGGATTTCGGTAATCGTGAGATGGAAGATCAAGATTTTGATTCCAGTTTCGAAAACTCGTATAACAATCATGCTTGACTCTTGGAGCACCGTGGTTGGGAGGATCGTCATGGATACCTTGGATTCAGAGTGGATCTACCCTTATTTTCCGATACGTTACAGACCGAAGGATTCGTAGATTGGTTGAATGAGGTAGAGCGTATTTTTTAGTATACGGAAGTTCCAGATTGTGTCAAAGTAAAATTGGTGGCATCAAACTCAAAGGCAGAGCATCTGCGTGGTGGGAGCAGTTGAAGCGATCACGAGACAGGCAGGGCAAGGGCAAGATCACTGATTGGGAGAGGATGAAGAAGAAGATGAAGGGTCACTTCCACTACACCAAAAGTCATATTTAGCTACACGGAGATGGCCACAGCTCTAAACCGTTGGTTTATTTGCCACGGCCAAAAACCGTGGATAGCGTGGCCAACGGCCTAAAACCATGGCTATAAAATAACTGGCCACGGCTCTAAACCGTGGGGGAATTAGCCACGGCCAAAAACCGTGGCTATAATTGGCAACGGCCAAAAACCGTTGCTAAACAAAACAGTTTTGCACGTGCCGCCTGTGTGGAGATCGAGTGGAGTTTCGTGCTCTGGCGAAAATGGTTTCGCGCTTTGGCGAAAAAAATTGGGGAAAAAGAATTTGGCGCAGTCATTGCGAAAATGAATTTCGACCTAAATCAGTTTGCGCGGTCATTGCGAAAACGAATTTCGACCTAAATCAGTTTGCGCGGTCATTGCGAATTCATATATTCGACCTAAATCAGAGTAAAAAATGTTTGGCGCAGAGGAGAGATCGAGTACTGTAGAGGAGCAGAGAAGATTAGCCACAATGGTTCTCAAGTGAGTTCATTTTCGATTCTTGATATGGGTTTTTCCTTCTATCTCTCACTGTTCTCTTTTGTTGTGTTAGTTTTTGTTTTATAGTTGGTTTTAACATTTATCATCTAGTTTCTGATCTGATTTGATATGTAGAGTTGAATGAAATCATTTTATACTGAAGTGGGGTTTGAAAAATCATAATTGTTCGTAATGGGTATTCGTTATTTTTCATGGGTTTTGGCTTGTTAGATCTGATTGGATGTTAGGGTTCATTTTGATTGGGTATATGACTTGTTTTCTGAGATTTATGTCTTCTGTTTCGAGAATGTATATCTTAGTTTTCTGAGATCGTTGTCCCATGGAAACTAGTAGGCTTAACCATAGGACTTGTTTTATTGCAAGTACATTATGTATGCACTTGAAGTGTAGGACTTGAAACTGTGTGTACATTATGTATCGCGAGAATGTCAAATATTTTGTTGTATGAGCATACCATATAAAATTTTGTGTGTGAGATATGGGGTACTTATCTCTTGTTTATGATTGCAACTTTCAGAAAGTTTTGAATTGAATGATTCTTTATTGTCTGTTCTTCAGAACTGAACTCTGCCGTTTTAGTGGTTAAAAGATTTACCCTAAAAAGGGTATAAGATTTATTCGATCCGATTCACAGGTACCATATGAACTATTTGTTTCCCAATACAAGAGTGATGTAGTTTTCTAATATGTTCGCATCATAACAATATGAAACTCTAAACAATTTCATAAATGTAGGTTTTCCTCTTTGCAAACTCAAAATGCAATAGGTACTTCCACAACCGACTCAAGCCATCAAAGCTTACATAGACTGCCATGTATAGAAAGCAACATAAGAAGGTTCTTATCTCTTATAGTTGTCACCTATTCAAGTTGAACGTCATTTTTTATGTGGCATTTTATTTCTCTTTAATTTATGTAATTGGATTGAACTTGTGATGTTTGCAGGACATTGCTGCAGAGGCTGTGAAGAAGAGGCGCAGGGCTACCAAGAAGCTTATTCAAGGTCTATTGTTGGCGCTACCTTGGAAGTTATCCAGAAGAGGAGAACTGAGAAGGCTGAAGTTCGAGATGCCGCTCATGAAGCTGCTCTTCGGTATGTTCACTGTCCACCTTTGTTCCATAATCATTTTATGGATGGTACCTGTTTTCTGGGAGTGAAAGTGCTGAAATAGGTGTGTGTAAGTGGCTTCCCAGATACTGGCATTGCTTTTACTTGACGCATGGTGATCATGGATTTTGTCTCAGAGATATTGGTCTAGCTTCCCCTAAATAAAGAATCAATGTGGGCTGATATTAGATCTCACTGCTTTTATACACAGGTTTACCACCCAAACATCAACTCCAATCGCAACATTTGTCTTGACATCCTCAAGGAGCAGTGGAGCCCTGCTCTAACCATCTGAAAGGTTCTCCTTTCAATTTGTTCTCTTCTCACGGATCCCAATCCTGATGATCCTCTTGTTCCGGAGATTGCTTACATCTACAAGAACCAAAGGAGCCGCTATGAGGAAACTGCGAGGGCATGGACCCAGAAATATGCGATGAACTGACCTGTAATGCTAGTTCAGGAATCTCCAGAAATTTGCTCGCTATTATGTGGGTGGGAAATTTACAAGTACTGCAATGATACTTTCTTGCCTTTTTAATGGATGTGCCTAGGGTCTGAAAACTGGAATGTTCTATCTGCGATCATGTGCTGCTGCTGATGCTATCAAGTTCACTGTTGATACCTCCATGCTCGAGGTTTTACTAATTAACCTGACTTTTCAGTTTGTTATTGCAGTTGTAAGATTGTTAAACAATATCTTTTCCTATACTATGCTTCTTGTTATTAACACCTACTTGCCTTTTATGGGTGCTGTAGGATAAGACTAAGCCATTAATGGCTGATGATGGTGCAAAGATGGCACAATAAGCCATTAGCTGCCTCTATAGTTGAAATGTTACTGACTATAATATCAATAGTTGCTTTTTTGAGCTACTATTATTCTTGGTTTCAATATTGCCGTTCATTTGAATTATGCTGTTAGTTGGATCTTAAAAAAGTATCCCTTTCATTAGTTCTGATCCGTGTTGTATTTGATTGTTGCATGTGAAATTTATTCTTTTATCATCTCCAATATCTGATAATTTTAGGTTTTATGGTAATGCGAACTGGTCACATTTATTGTTCTTTTAGAATGGAATTTTGGATAGGTTGTGTTTGTTTGCTATGAGAAAATTGTCTTGGAAAAATTGATGAACTATCATTAGATTGCACTGGCAAATCCTAGTGAAAGTTGTTGAAATGTGCAAACATGACTATGACTAGTGATCATACCTTATTTTCCATTTACGTGGGAATTCCTTTTCTTATGGGGGACTTGAGAAATGAATTTCTCATGTAAATGAGAAAACAATATATGATTAAGTTATATTTGTATATTTCAATGGTTCCCCTTAAAACTTTCATGTGTAATCCGGTGAAAATTTAAGAATTTCCTAAGAAAAACAAACCCAGCCTTATATCCAAATCATGATTTTTCAGGCTGAAAATGATGATGCATTATATTTGCGTTTCAGATAATTTGGAAGCTGCAGTTAACATCTGAGGAATCCACAACTGATATAATCATTGACTTATCGAAGATGCAAAATGACATTGTGGAGGTTGCATCAACGTCAGAATGCTCAGTATCAACATCACAGTGCTCGGTTACAAGTTATACACCTGCTGATGTGAGTTTATTTGTTTTCTATGTTTTTGATGGTTCTATACTTTGTTAGTTTAGTAACATGTGATCGGGTTAATTCGTAGGATGATGACACAAGAGATCAAGTTGAACCTTCTATGCAGGTCATAGAATTGGAGGACTCAGAATCTGGTACAATTAACAAAATATCTGAGACAGAACAAAACAATATGGTGCTTCTGTCTTGCAGACAGTCCACTCCTGTTTCTGTGAGTATTTGTTATTTCTTTTTTCCACTTCGGATTAATTTGTACATGATGATGATGACATAAGAGATCAGTTTTAACCTTTTTTGATTGTTTTTGCGAGTTTGGTTATGTGTTTCGTCGTGCAAGTGCAGATTTCACCAGGCCTGTGTTTACAGCTGTTGCATTTTATTTATGTGCAAAGAAACACAAGGTTAGTGACCAGTGTGTTTTTAGTCCTGTTTGTGTTTAATTTTTTCCCAAGATGTTTTTCCATCTCTTTTTTATTAGGTTATGTGATGCAGGTCATTTTGTTCACAGGGTATATATGCTCTTTTGGCCAAGTAATATGCTATTTCTGCTTATTACCTTCTTATTAGCTGTTAGGAGATTAGCTGTGTCAACGATTGCAAATATTGGTGTGGGTATATATATATCTTCAGTATCAGATTCCTCCCTTCTTACTTCAAATTGTAGAAAAATACATCTTTTGAATTTCAAGTATTTGATATGTTCCTGATTCCAATGTGTTTTTATGGTACAATCCTCTTATTTATAAATGATACATGGTTGCTTACAAGTTCTTGGGTCTACTAATTGACTTCTGCTACCATTATTCTCTGGTTGAAACTGTGCCAGGTTTGATTTCTATTCTGATGTGTCAAAGCACGAATGTTTAGTTAACTCAGTTGTATGAATATCACAGACATGTTCAATTGCTTTCTATAACATGGATACCTAGTTAAATGGTACTATTTCGCTGCCTCTTGTGGTTCCGGAGAAACAAAAATTAGTTGTTATTAGTGGCCTAGGATTATGTTGCAAATTGCAATGAATAAGTGAAATGAAAATTCATTGTTTTTCATGTTTGTTGTCCATTAGAAAATAAGAGTCATTTTGTTGATTTATGTCAATTGTTACAGTTCCCTAAGATGACCTCCCCCCCCTGCCGCCACCACTTTATGTATGCATAGTACTCATTTGAATTATTAATGTTTTGCAGTGTCATATGGAGCGTCCAGTGTCAAAAATCAGCCTACAGGTGCCTGGACTGCACAATGTTCTCAATTCCTTAGCAGTAAGTGAATGATCTTTCCAAATCTCCTCCCCATTTCAATTTTTTTTTTAATTATGCATTTTTCTGGATTAAGCAGCCAGATTGGCATTTTTTGCTAATCTAGACAGGCATTAACACTTTCTAATACCTATCAATTTTGTATTTATTCACAGAAACACAAATGCAATATATAGTCTATTTTTTACAACAACCTGTGAAATAGTTAACCTTATAGGATGTTGGGAACTTCTTTATTATGTGAGCTGCAGGTGATAGATACTATCAGAGCACTGATTGATGATCAAAGAATTACTCATGCTTCAGTTGAAGATGTAAGATTACACTGGAGCAACTTCATTGGTGTGTCTAGACGATTTGAGATGATCGGTCAGTTCTATGGATGTCATATATATGATGATTACGCTCACCATCCGACTGCGGTTCATGCAGTTATTCAAGCTACCCGACAAAATTTTCCACTCAAAGCTTTATGGGTGGTATTTCAACCTCATACTTTCAGGTAAATTGGAAACAAAACAAAAGATACAAATTTGACTGCAGCTCCTTATTCTGTGTTTTATGGGTTATGATTAACATTGTTAATCTATGTTTAACCATGTTAACAATGTATCGCTTTCAGCCGTCTAGCGGCATTAATGAAGGACTTTGCAGTTGCATTAGGTGCAGCAGATCGGGTTGTAGTTACAGAGGTATACATTCATCTGCCATCTTTCCCACACACTTCTTGTAGTACCATGATTACTAACTTGCTTCCTAACTTCAGATCTATGCTGCTAGAGAAGCGAATGTCTGGAATGTTAGTGGAAGGGATTTAGCTAATTCTGTCGTTGGGCCACCATCTGAGTATATCCCGTTAATGGTAAGCAAAAGTCACAGTTCTGCTAATTAAAAACAATAATAATAAATAAATAATGGATGATGGGGATGAAGATGATGAAGAAGATGAAGATACTGATGATGATGAGGTATGACATATAACATCCATCATTTTTATTATGTGTTTTGGTGTGCAAAAATCTAAATGTTCACCTCAGTAAGCTATAAGGTTTGTCTATCAATGAGTTCATATGTGCTGCAAACTAAGGGATGGGGCTATGATCGACTTTCTTACCACCTAGGAGATCTATACTAATGAAACTTATCATATGATCCTTACTTGTATAATAGTTGCTTTCTCTAGGAACAGTGGATCACTATAGTGTGGAAACTTGGTAATTTCAGGAAAATTAGGAAATGTTGCAAAGGTGGCAAATTGATCGATAGTTAGTACTTAGTAATGCCACCCAACAACAGCTTCTATTTTTTCTGAGCATATTGCTTACCTTCATCAAAAGTTACAACATTCTATTTATATGTTCATTTGTTCAGGATTCTGAAGACGATGATGATGAACATGAAGAAACTGAGGAAGAAATTCTAGAGAGGTATGCCAAAGAAGCTGCAGACTTGGAAAATGGGGTGGATTTGGAGGAAGAAGGTATTGATGACCAGGATCAAGAGCTTGAATTAGGTAAATCAAAATCAGTAGTTTGGTTGCCTATGTCTTTTATCTTTCTTATCTTGAGAGAATGACTTGACAATATACTTGGGATACCATTTATGAGTAATCATGTGTCTCAATCCTGATTTCAACACGCTTGGTTTCTGTGTAACTTGCTTATTATATCTAAAATACCAATTGGTTGGTTTTACTTTGTACCTGCCCTCATATGTGCAGTATAGGTGACTTATTGAGATTAATTTTCTGAAACTAATTGGTCGCTGTACAAAAAGATCATTGCTATTTGCAGGCAATCACAAGTCAAACAACGTAACCGCTAGGGCCATTTTTTTTATGAAGGCCACTATTAAAGCAAAATTTCAACAATGATAACAAGGAACTGTTACTGATCCACATCACAGATGCATCAAGATATATTAGTACTTAGTATTTTAATTTTCCAATCTTCAGAGCTGATGATTTGAACCTTTGATGTTCTCACAGGAACAAAAGGAGAGACCATGAAGAATTGCAGGGTTGTAAACTGAGGTCATCTTGGTTTACATATTAGCTGGTCTCTTGTTTATGAACTTTTAGGAAAATGTAGATTGTTCCAATGTGTCAAGTTATTTTGCGTATTAATGGCAGCCAATGCCAGAATATGTGAACTAATTTCATTTGCTGTGTTTGTATACAGGTCCAATACAGACAGATGTCACCTGATGCTGCATACGAATATGTGAAATCAATTAGACCAAGGGTGCTTTTAACCCCTGCCCAGCGCCAGGTATACTGGCTTCACAACTCATCCAGTTTTTGCTTTTTCTACATCTCTACTGTACTGTATATGCCAAGAGAGGCTAAAGTAACTCTTTTCCACTTTATCCAATTTTTGAATGAAATTACTAATTTCACTTGAGAAAATAAAAATATATATAACCTTCCCAGCGGATCCACTTTATGAAGAGCCAATCTTTCATTATCCCACCTATTTAGGGAAATAGGCTCAAGTATATCTATAAGCAATTTTTTGGTTATAATGTAGCGAGTTATTGATATCATATCAGTATAATATATCTTTATTCAATACAATATATCTTTATTTTTTGACAAACATAGAATATCGATAACATGTCAATTTTGCAATTTTATAGTTAAGAAATGCTATGATCTGTGTCAGTCCATGTCAAGCCAGTTCCACATATAAGGCCTGAAGTGATAGTGTTAAGCTCATCGCTGTTACAAAATCTGAAAATGAATCAGGGTGCCTTAACTCTGACTTATTATCTTTTACTTCTTGCTCTCCTACCTAGGATGCTCGAGTATTGTCATCCTACTTGGTAATAAGAATTTAATCAATAAATCTCTACTTGTCTTTCCTTAAGTCTGATATTGATACTGTGTCTTAAAGCATGCATATTGATGACATGATTAAGATCACATTTCTAGAAAATAGTTTTAAAGGCATCAGAGGCTTAAATGCAAAATGCCCCAGAGACTATCGTATTGCATATCAGAAACCTAAATTATCCATCTTGCTCTTAGACTATCGTATTGCATATCAGAAACCTAAATTTAGGATAATTGTGTCATATCGTATTGTATTGTATCGTAAGGTATTGTGCAAAAACCAATATATATATATAAGTATCTAAAAACATAAATAAGACTTATTCAAGCAAGGAGGTCCTCAAAGCACTTTCATTGATATATGACTTGTTCAACACATATTAGCAATAGATTAGTTGTGGGGTGTGATCCATATCCCCATAAATACAATTCTTAGATGAGACTTGGGAACCTACCTTGCATATTGTTATGCATTTGCATGCCTATTCTTATGGCACCTTTAAGGATGGAAGCTCAATGAGTAGTTCTATTAGGAACCATGGAACTTTCAATTATTTAAACGGTTTGCGACGACATTAAAACCATCGCTATTTAAACGGTTTGCGACGGCATTAAACCGTCGCTATAGTTTCTGCCACAGTTTCGATACATAAATTAAAATAACCGTCGCTAATAGTTTTGCGACGGTTTAAAACCGTCGCTAATACATGAATTAGCGACGGCATTTGGACCGTAGCTAATGTTTAGAAATTTTTTTGTTAGCTACGGTCAAAATACCGTAGCTAATGTGATTTTTTTTAAAATATAACAAAACAACTTAGCGACGGCACTTTGGCCGTAGCTAAGGTTTAGAAATTTTTTTGTTAGCTACGGTCCACATACCGTCGCTAATGTGATTTTTTTTTAAAAAAAATATAACAAAACAAATTAGCGACGGCAATACAGCCGTAGCTAATGTTTTTGTGATTTAAAAAAAAAATTATAGGAAAACACCTTAGCGACGGCAAGAGGGCCGTAGCTAATGTGATTTTTATCTTAAAAAAATAACAAAACAACTTAGCGACGGCAATACAACCGTAGCTAATGTTTAGAAATATTTTTGTGATTTTTAAAAAAATAATTATAGGAAAACACCTTAGCGACGGCACGCGGGCCGTAGCTAATGTGATTTTTTTTAATATAACAAAACAACTTAGTGACGGCACTGGGGCCGTAGCTAAGGTTTAGGGAAAAAAATTTGTTAGCTACGGTCCACATACCGTCGCTAATGTGATTTTTTTTTAAATATATAACAAAACAACTTAGCGACGGCAATACAGCTGTAGCTAATGTCATTTATAAAAAAAATTAAGAAAACAATATAGCGACGACAATAGGGCCGTAGCTAATGTTTACAAAAAAAAAATTGTTAGCTACAGTCAGAATACCGTAACTAAATGTGAATTTTTTTTAAAAAATTATATAAAGCAAAATCGCTATATATATTGAGAAACTGGATAAAATCATCAATAACACATTTCCGTCTACCCCGGTAAGAGACCTAGTTTTCACCTAGCCGACCCGAATTCGAATCCCACCATTGAAACTTTTTTTTATATTAAAATTTTTATATTAGCGACTGCAGCTAATGTTTACAAAAATTATTTTTGTTAGCCACGGTCCAAATACCGTAGCTAATGTCATTTTTAAAATAAAAAAAAAATTAAGAAAACAATATAGCGACGACACTAGGGCCGTAGCTAATGTTTACAAATTATTTTTTTGTTAGCTACGGTCAAAATACCGTAGCTAAATGTGAATTTTTTTTTTAAATTATATAAAGCAAAATCACTATATATTTATAAACTGGATAAAATCTCCAATAACACATTTTCGAATAAAAACAAGATAAAAGATGATCAGATAAAAAAAATCAGACCAGATCAAAGAAGATCAGATAAAAAAAAGCAGATCAGATCAGATCAAATAATATGAAATCAAAGAAGATCTAAGAAGATCAAAGAAGATAGGATCAGATCAAATAAATTCAAAGAAGATCAGATAAAAGAATATCAAATCAGATCAAAGAAGATTAGATCAAAGAAATTCAAAGAAGATCAGATCAGATCAGATCAGATCAAAGAAGATCAAAGAATATCATATCAAAGAAGATTAGATCAAAAGGATCAGATCAAACAATATCAAAGAAGATCAAATTAGATCAGATCAGATCAAAGAAGATCAAATAAGATAAGAGAAGATCAAGGAAGATCAGATCAAATAATATAAAATAAGATCGAAGAAGATCAAAGAAGACCATATAAAAAAAGATCAAAGAAAATCAAAGAAGATCAAATAAGATCAGAGAATATCAGATCAAAGAATATCAAATAAGATCAAAGAAGATCATATCAGATCAAAGAAAAACAGATCAGATCAAATCAAAGAAGATAAGATCAAAGAAAATCAAAGAAAACCAAAGTAGATCAGATAAAAAAATATCAAAGAAGATCAGATCAAAAAAGATCAAAGAAGTTCAAAGAAGATCAAAGAATATCAAATAAGATCGAAGAATATCAAAGAAGACCAACGAAGATCAGATAAAAAAAGATCAAAGAAGATCAAAGAAAATCAAAGAAAATCAAAGAAGATCAGAGAAGATCATATCAAAGAATATCAAATAAGAGCAAAGAAGATCAGATCAAATCAAAGAAGATCATATCAGATCAAAGAAGATCAGATCAAATCAAATCAAAGAAGATAAAATCAAATAAGACCAAAGTAGATCAGATAAAAAAATATCAAAGAAGATCAGAAGAAGTTCAAAGAAGATCAGATAAAAAAAGATCAAAGAAGTTCAAAGAAGATCAAAGAAGATCAGAGAATATCAAATAAAATCAAAGAAAATCAGATCAGATCAAAGAAGATCAGATCAAATCAAATCAAAGAAGATCAGATCAAATAAGATCAAAGAAGACCAAAGAAGATCAGATAAAAAAAGATCAAAGAAGATCAAAGAAGTTAAAAGTAGATCAAAGAGATTAGATTAAATCAGATCAGATCAGACCAAAGAAGTTAAAAGTAGATCAAAGAAGATTAGATCAAAGAAGATCAGATCAAATCAGATCAAAGAAAATCAAATAAGATCAGAGAAGATCAAGGAAGATCAAAGAAAATCAAAAAAGTTCTAAGAAGATCAGAGAAGATCAGATCAAAGAATATCAAAGAAGATCAAAAAAGTTCAAATCAGATCAAAGAAGTTCAAATCAGATCAGATCAGATCAGATCAAATCAAAGAATATCAAATAAGATCAAAGAAAATCAAAGAAGATAAAAAAAAACTAAAGAGGCTAGCGACGGCCTAATTGCCGTGGCTAATTGGATTTAAAAAAAAAAAACTAAAGAGGTTAGCGACGACCACTAATTGGTTTAAAAAAAACACAAAAGAGGTTAACGATGGCATAATTGCCGTCGCTAATTGGTTTTTAAAAAAAAAAAAACTAAAGAGGTTGGTTTAAAAAAAACAAAAAAACTAAAGAGGTTAGCGATTGCCGTCGCTAATTGGTTTAAAAAAATTACTAAAGAGGTTAGCGACGGTCTAATTGCCGTCGCTAATTGGTTTAAAAAAAACTAAAGAGGTTGGTTTAAAAAAAACACTAAAGAGGTTAGCGACGGCCTAATTGCCGTGGCTAATCGGTTTTAAAAAAAATAATAAAGAGGTTAGCGACGGCCTAATTGTCGTCGCTAATTGGTTTTAAAAAAAAACACTAAAGAGGTGCCGTCGCTATGTGGTTTTTAAAAAAAAAACACTAAAGAGGTTAACGACGGCCTAATTGCCGTCGCTAATTGGTTTAAAAAAAACACTAAAGAGGTTAGCGACGGCCTAATTGCCGTCTCTAATTGGTTTTAAAAAAAACACTAAAGAGGTTAGCGACGGCCTAATTGCCGTGGCTAATCGGTTTAAAAAAATAATAATAAAGAGGTTAGCGACGGCCTAATTGCCGTCGCTAATTGGTTTTTAAAAAAAAACACTAAAGAGGTTAGCGACTACCTAATTGCCGTCGCTAATTGGTTTAAAAAAAAACACTAAAGAGGTTAGCGATGGCCTAATTGTCGTGGCTAATCGGTTTAAAAAATAAATAAATAAATAAAGATGTTAGCGACGGCCTAATTGCCGTCGCTAATTGGTTTAAAAAAAACACTAAAGAGGTTAGCGACGGCCTAATTGCCGTCGCTAATTGGTTTAAAAAAAAACACTAAAGAGGTTAGCGACGACCTAATTGCCGTGGCTAATCGGTTTTTAAAAAAAAAACTAAAGAGGTTAGCGACGGCCTAATTGTCGTGGCTAATCGGTTTAAAATAAAAAAACTAAAGAGGTTAGCGACGGCCTAATTGTCGTCGCTAATTGGTTTTTAAAAAAAATATCACCGATCCGCTTAAAATCTCATCTCAACCGTTAATAACACCAAAAAATTTAACTCAATCCAACGCACTAAATCAAACCACGTCATCGATCCGCGTGAAACTAACACAACCAATCCCCTTCAATTACTTTTCTCTATATAAATTTCAATTTTTTCTACAAACCAACTTAAACAAAAATTTTCTCTCAAATTTTTTTTTCTCTCATCTTCCAGAGAAGAAACCCATTGAGGAGAAGTCTGCCGCTTCCTCGACACCGATCTCGGCCGCCTCTCTCTCCCCTCCCTTCATCCGCCGCCTTTTTCTCGGAGATCTGAGATCTCTCATCTCGGAGATCTGAGACCTCAGATCTCTGATATCTCGAATCTCGAAGGTCTGAGACCTGAGATCTCTGATATCTCGGATCTCGGAGATCTGAGACCTGAGATCTCTGATCTCGGAGATTTTGGAGAATCTCAAAGATCTGATTTCTCGAGATCTGAAATCTCAGATCTCGGAAAGACTTTCGATATTTTATATATATATATATATATATATTTTAAAAATCTCGGGGATCTCGGAGAAATCTGATCTTTTAAAATTTTTAAAGATCTCGGAGAAATCTCAGATCTCGGAGAAATTGACAAAATATATATATATATATTTTTTTTTAAAGAAAAACCATTTAGCGACGGCAATTGTGCCGTCGCTAATATAAAAATAATGTAAATTTTTTTTTTAAAATCAGTTAGCCACGGCCAAAATGCCGTCGCTAAAATAAAAAAAAATGTTAAATTTTTTTTAAAAAAATCAGTTAGCCACGGCCAAAATGCCGTCGCTAAAATAAAAAAAATGTTAAATTTTTAAAAAAAAAATTAGTTAGCCACGGCCAAAATAAAAAAATTTTAATTTTTTTTAAAAATCAGTTAGCCACGGCCAAAATGCCATCGCTAAATTAAAAAATTTTAATTTTTTTTTTAAAAATCAGTTTCCCACGGCCAAAATGTCGTCGCTAAAATAAAAAAAATGTTCAATTTTTTTAAAAAAATCAGTTAGCCACGGCCAAAATGCCGTCGCTAAAATAAAAAAATGTAAATTTTTTTTTTTACAAAAATCAATTAGCGACGGATATTTTACACTTTAGCGACGGTTGTATCCCGTGGCTAATTAGCTACGGCTATTTTGCCGTCGCTGAATCAAATAGCGACGATAAATCTAGCTACGGGATAGCGATGGATGTGGTGCCGTCGCTGATGCCTTTTAGCTACGGTTTTAGCTCAATCAGCGACGGTTTTTAGCCGTCGCTGATTTCCATTTTTTTGTAGTGCCATGAAGAATTGCAGAGTTGTAAACTGAGGTCATCTTGGTTTACATATTAGCTGGTCTCTTGTTTATGAACTTTTAGGAAAATGTAGATTGTTCCAATGTGTCAAGTTATTTTGCGTATTAATGGCAGCCAATGCCAGAATATGTGAACTAATTTCATCTGTTGTGTTTGTATACAGGTCCAATACAGACAGATGGCACCTGATGCTGCATACGAATATGTGAAATCAATTAGACCAAGGGTGCATTTAGCCCTTGCCCAACGCCAGGTATAATGGCTTCACAACTCATCCAGTTTTTACTTTTTCTACATCTCTAATGTACTGTATATGCCAAGAGAGGCTAAAGTAACTCTTTTCCACTTTATCCAATTTTTGAATGAAATTACTAATTTCACTTGAGAAAATAAAAATATATATAACCTTCCCAGCGGATCCACTTTATGAAGAGCCAATCTTTCATTATCCCACCTATTTAGGGAAATAGGCTCAAGTATATCTATAAGCAATTTTTTGGTTATAATGTAGCGAGTTATTGATATCATATCAGTATAATAAATCTTTATTCAATACAATATATCTTTATTTTTTTTACAAACATAGAATATCGATAACATGTCAATTTTGCAATTTTACAGTTAAGAAATGCTATGATCTGTGTCAGTCCAAGTCAAGCCAGTTCCACATATAAGGCCTGAAGTGATAGTGTTAAGCTCATCGCTGTTACAAAATCTGAAAATGAATCAGGGTGCCTTAACTCTGACTTATTATCTTTTACGTCTTGCTCTCCTACCTAGGATGCTCGAGTATTGTCATCCTACTTGGTAATAAGAATTTAATCAATAAATCTCTACTTGTCTTTCCTTAAGTCTGACATATTGATACCGTGTCTTAAAGCATGCATATTGATGACATGATTAAGATCACATTTCTAGAAAATAGTTTTAAAGGCATCAGAGGCTTACATGCAAAATGCCCCAAAGACTATCGTATTGCATATCAGAAACCTAAATTATCCATCTTGCTCTTAGACTATCGTATTGCATATCAAAAACCTAAATTTAGGGTAATTGTGTCATATCGTATTGTATTGTATCGTAAGGTATTGTGCAAAACCAATATATATATATAAGTATCTAAAAAGCATAAATAAGACTTATTCAAGCAAGGAGGTCCTCAAAGCACTTTCATTGATATATGACTTGTTCAACACATATTAGCAATATATTAGTTGTGGGGTGTGATCCATATCCCCATAAATACAATTCTTAGATGAGACTTGGGAACCTACCCTGCATATTGTTATGCATTTGCATGCCTATTCTTATGGCACCTTTAAGGATGGAAGCTCAATGAGTAGTTCTACTAGGAACCATGGAACTTTCAATTATTACAATGTTCCAGAGTGTTGTTCTTCACCCTTAAATTGGAAATTTGTTTAGCTTATACTAGGGATTCCCAATGACTTACAGAGTAGCTATAAGATCCAGAAGTTCAATTACTATCTGATCTCCATAACTTTGTGTCCTTTTAAGTATTTGTTCTTCCGATAATAGAACAGTTCTTCATTTTCTGAAAGTGTTAGTATTGTGTTCCGGACTTGCAGGCTGTTGAAGAGTTTTATTGTCTTAGGGTGAAGAGCACAACAAGATCCAGTCAACCGAGTATGAGTACACTAAGCACAGCAGATGAAGTGTCTGTGCATAGCCTAATTTCTCATAGGATGCTTTCCTTTTTCATGTACGTATTTCCTTTCTCTTTTTCCGTTATGCACAAAAAAAGATGCATGTGCAGCTGAATTGATCTATATCCATTATATGCTACAAATGGGAATGCTAATTCAAGCTCAATTCACTTTCCTTTCTGATCTAATTCGTGTCAGAAAGCTAAGATATCTCTTCAATCCTAGAAAGGGCTTTTGTTCAGCTTGAAGCTTGGTTCCAGTGGTTAAAGAATTCTCAGTCAGGTGAATAATACTCGTTGGTTTATATCAAACTTTCTGTATTCTAGCAGCTAATCAGGCGGTTCTTGCTTTGCATTTTTTTCAATTTGTTTTTAGTATTCTTAAATTAGAACATTCATATGGTATAAGGGGTATGTGGTTTAATTGGCCCCATTTAATAAATCAAAGTAACCTGACACTCCAAGATTGTCGTCTTCCGATATGCTGCCTTAGAAAAAAGAAAAAACTGTCCAAAATTTTAGTTGCCGGTTCCCGGAGTGATGGTCATGCATATATCAGTTTCTCCACAGTATTCTGTATGGCAGATTTCAGGTTGTCCATTGGGTATGCATTCAGCAGCTTGGCTTGCTAGTTTAATACCTTCTTATAATTTTCTGCATTGTTGTTTATGCTCTAATTAGCTGTCAACTGTGTATGTTAGACAAACTATCTTTACCATTATTTACTGTCTTTATATTTTAGGGAAGGATCCATGCAACTATTATTGGCATGAGAGAGTCATGGCAACAAAGCGTGAGTTGAACCCAAAGGTTGCTTCTTTACTGCTAGTAGATCTCTAGATATTATTTGAAGCATTTCATGTTTGTTTTGAGTCATTTGGCAGGCAATTCAAACAATCTTGTAAATTACAAAAACTACTTTAAACGTGTGAAAACTCCCAACATGGTACTTTCGTAGTATATTCAATTTCTTCTTGTAATGCTGATAATCTCTAATCCATGTTTGGACATTTTTTGTATCCAGTGTAACTTCATTCTTTTGTTAATAAAAGTGTATCCTTTCTCAAGCATCAAAAAGCTTCTCGAAAGAGACCTGCTGTCATTTCGTCAATATCCACATCTGTGCTGCATCATCTCTGACATACCACACATAACTACATCCAGTTTGCTATCTTTCTGGAATCACATAATCTGAATGATTAGTTAAACTGGTAGACAAGCTTCTCCATTAGTGTTGTTGTGCTCATTCTATGTGGCATTATGGTTGAACATTGGGCGTTATTGGGTTTAGCTGTTGTTAGATGTGTTTAACCAGCTCAGCTGGAGGGTTTATGCGTATAGGTTCAACTGACATGTTCCTTGATTCATTTTTAGTGTCATGGAATTGGTTGATGCTGGAGTTCCGCGGCCTCTTCTAGAACCTATGAAACAGACAATACTCCAAGTAGAAGGGGTCATGGTAAGTATTCTGTATACATATCTCTTTTTTGGACTTGAGTCTTGGGGAATAACATTTCCATTGTCAGAATTATAGAGCATGTGTTAGTGCTAGAACTAGCAAATAAATTGAAATAAATGAAGTAATAATTAAAATAAACGAACAAGAATCGAAATAACTATGATAAAAGCTAATTGAAAACAAATAAGAAATTACTATTCTTTCATTCATCAACATAAGAACAATGAACAATCCCTTGCCTTATTTATAATACTCTTAACTAGGGGTGGGCACGGTCCGGATCGGTTCCAAATTTGAAGGAACCTAACTCGAACCGTTTATATTTTAACGGATCGGTCCGGATCCCTTCATTTTGATAATAGGAACCGAACCTAACTCGAACCGTTTAGAACGGTTCGGTTCCACGGTTCCAAACGGTTCCAAACTTCCAGAAAATCGATCATATCCCAACAGGTGCAGTCCTTATAGTCACCATTCTATGCGCAAGTATGACTCTTCAGAGATCAACAATGTCAACCAAAGGGATAAAAGAGAAGGTTAACATTCTACTTTTAAATTGAGTTAATTATTCAACCAGTTGGGGGTCTTCCCTTTGAAAGTTTCATAAAGCAGTATTTCCCCTTTCTCAATGTAAATATCTTTGCATTAAAATTTATAAATAAAAAATAAAAAAAGAGAGAGAGAATAGAAACAATACAAAATCAACTAGAAAATAACATACTCTACTAACTAGAACAGGAACTGTACCTTACGGTAATCAAGTATCCCTTCAAAAGGAAGTTCCAATTCATCACTGATTATAACTGGAATGCAACCGCTGACAATAGCATCAAATAATCTAGCGGATGATGGAGTGTCACCAGCTGGGCTTAGGCAAAAAATAGATCTAAATTCCAAAAGAAATTAGTCAGCTTCAGCTCCATAACAAACACCACAAATGAAGAGAGAGTTGACAAACATAATAACTTAAATACTCATATATTACCGACGCGTGCCATCCTGAGCTGCTATCTTCCCTGCCTCTCCATCTGTTCCCTCCTCTATGGAAACACCCTCAGCACCATTCAGCTCTGACACAAGTTTGGCTCTTATCTTTCCCCCCTGATATAACAACAACAAACTCTTAGCCTCCCTAATCATATTCATACTAACTAACGAGGATAAGAGGGAAGGAAGACAGGTACAAATGAAGATTGAGGAAACGGAGAACTAAGATCCCTCCCAAGTATCCACCACTTCAAGAATCCATGATGAACTTTTATTCGATTTCTCCTTCTGCTCTTCCGCTATGGCTGTTGCAACTCGCTAGCTTCAATTTTTCTTACAGACACAAGAGGGGTTGTAGATTGAACACATGGGCCCTAAATTGAGTCTAAAAGATAGAGAAGAGAGGAGAGACAGAGATCTCCAACTCTTCTGCTTCTTCTCCTCTTCTTTGTTGCTTCTTCTTACAGAGAGAGAGAGAGAAAAAAAAGAGGGGTTTTGTTTTGTTTTGATTTCGTTTTCTTTTACAGAGAGTGAGAGAGAGAGAGAGAAAAAGAGGGGTTTTGTTTTGGTTTTGTTTTGTTTTGTTTTGATTTCGTTTTCTTTTACAGAGAGTGAGAGAGAGAGAGGTGTTGGTTTTAGTAAATGTAAAGAAAAAAAAAAGTAATTTGAAACGGGTCCAACTCGGACCGTTTCATTTTAAAAAATTGGAACCGGGACCGGACCGTTTTATAACGGATCCGGACCGATCCGAACCGTACCAAAAAATTCATATATAAAATCCGGACCGTTTAGAGCAAAACGGTCCGGTTCGGTTTGAACCCGCGGATCCTCGACCCGTTTGCCCACCCCTACTCTTAACTTCTCTGGCAAGCTAATTAACCTAATCCTAATTGACTAATAATGCTCTAACTACTATTTTTACTCTTACTAATTAAGTCCAATTATTATTGATGTTGTAAGACAGTATTTATGGCTCTTTGAAGAGCACAATGTGATGGAGTTTTTGGTTCTTGCTGGAGATCATCTATACCGTATGATCTATGTGAAGTTTATTCAAGCTCATAGAGAAACAAATGCTGACATCACTGTTGCTGCGCTGCCAATGGATGAACAACGTGCCATTGCATTTGGTCTGATGAAGAAGGGCGCATTATTGACTTTGCTGAAATAGCAATTGCTAGAATTTGCAGATCAGAGGTTGTGAATGATCTGAATTGATGCACGTGCTGTAATGAATTGTGAATGATCTAAATTTCTGCTGTAATGAATTGTAAATGTTGTTGCTGTAATGAATTGCTTGAAAGCAATTGCTGGAATTTGCTGATCAGAGGTTGTAAATGTTGTTTTTAAATTTAATAAAAAGTCATATTAAATTTTACTTACCTGATGCAAGAATTGATGCACGTGCTGAATTATACTTACCTATAAGATGTAATAAAAAGTCATTTGATAGCAAAAAAAAAAATTGCCATGGCATAAAACCGTGGCTAACATTATTGCAACGGCTCAGAACCGTGGCCATGACTTGCCATGGCTTATAACCGTGGCTAGGACTGGCCACGACTTAAAACCGTGGCTAAAATTTTTGCAATGGCTTATAACCGTGGCTTGGACTTGCCACGGTTTTAAGCCGTGGCTATTCCTGGCCACGGCTTAAAACCGTGGCTAACATTTTGGCAACGGTTTATAACCGTGGCTAAATAATCAACCGTCCTCAAGCATAAAACCGTTGCTAAAATGTTTTGCCATGGTTTGTAGCCGTTAATGGGGATTTAGCGACGCCTCTACAGCCCACGACTCTAAGCCGTGACAATGGGTTACCCCCACGGTTCAAAACCGTTGCTGATGGGTATTTTTGGTGTAGTGTTCTTTCCTTTCGACTATACTCAAACTTTGTTTCAGTGGCTTCATTCGTTGGGGCAAGGCACGCGATCAGTGGATGATTACACGGAGGAGTTCTATCAATTGATAGCCCGTTATGACTTGTCTGAGATGGAAGAGCAGATGGTGGCACAATATTTGGGAATATTACGACAGCCCCTACAGGATGTCCTAAGCCTTCACTCCCTGTGGACTGTTTTTGAAGTATACCAGCGTGCACTTGTTGTGGACAAACAGCAGAACATGAAGCCAATGATCAGAAGTGATCAAAGCAGTCGGCCAGTTCGACCTCAGGAATCCCATCCTACCTAGCAGCCACTGCAGGTTAATTCTAACTAAAATATTAGATGTTTCAGATGTGATGAACATGGACATAGAGCGGCTAAGTGCAAAAAACCTGCTATTAAGAAGGACAATAATCTTCTGATTGAAGAAGACGTGGTAGATGAAACTGATGAGCTTTAAGAGCCTATGTATGACTATGATGAAGAGGGAGATGTTCTGCATGAAGATGGCCATGAGACTCTGGTTGTTCGTTAAAGCCTACTGACTCCCAAGGGCGATCCAGGGGATGATTGGTTGAGAACCAATATCTTCCACACGACCTGCACAGTTGCAGATAAAGTATGCAAAATGTTCATCGCCAATGGCAATTGTGAGAACGTCGTGTCTGAAGAGGTTTTCTAGAAATTGCAATTGAAGACAGATCGTCATCCCAAGCCATACAAATTGTCGTGGCTGAATAAAGGCAGTGAGGTAACAGTAGATAGGCGATGCCTAGTGTCTTTTTCGATATGTAGGAAATATTTTGATAATGTTTGGTGTGATGTTGTGTCTATGGATGTTTGTCATGTATTGTTAGACAAACTTTGGTAGTATGGCCGCAGTGTTATTCATGATGGGCGGAAAAATACACATTCCCTTAGCATTAAAGGGAAGAAGGTTGTGTTAGCACCTCGTCGGGAAGGAACCACTCCTACCCCGGAAGCCAATAATACTAACTTGCTTTCTATGTCCAGGTTTTTAGTTGAGATTAAGCGTGGAGTCATTGTCTATGCTCTGCTGCCTTGTGGGAATAGTGCAGCAAACGTGAATCCAGATTTGCCAATAGAGGTGCATCAGCTGCTAGCAGAGTTTTCTGACTTGATGCTAGAGGATCTTCCTCCCGGGCTGCCGCCTATAAGAGATATTCAGCATCAAATTGACCTTGTTTCGGGGTCCAATTTACCTAATCGACCGGCTTATCGCCTCAGTCCCAAGGAATCTAAAGAGTTGCAGCGACAGGTGGTAGAGCTATTGGAGAGGGGCTACATCCGTGAGAGCATGAGCCCATGGGCAGTTCCTGCTCTGCTTGAACTATTGATATCGACCACCAGAACTGAGCTTGATTGAAATGAAATTTAATGAAACTGAGTTTCAAAACCCCTATTTTCAGTTACAACTCATTGCTATCGACTACCATAACTTCATTCGGGGCACCACACACAAAAAATAGAAAATAAAAAATAAAAAACCTGAAAAATTAAGAAGCCACAAATCTTCTTCTTTAGAAACATTTGTCGGATTTTAGGCCTTAAAATGCCACTGACATAAACTCCGTTACATCAATGTCAAATTTCATTACGATGAACACAAAACTTGTGAGTTTCTGTTGATTCTTCTTTTGGATGTTAATAACACTAATTTTTGTCAATGGAATAATTTCCTTACTAATTGTACTTATTTATTTATTTATTATTTTGTTCATAAATATGTCATTTACCAATGAAACTTATTTTCCTTGAAAAAAGTTTTCTCCGCAACTAGACGATAAAGTTTTTTTATCATGTTGGTCAGGTCACAATGTCAGAGTTGTTTTCTTGGGTGAAGTTGATGACTGAGAGGCACTGTATTATGCAAGGCGGATGGCTGAACACCCAAACATTCATTTTGAACTCATTGGCTTGTTCCTGCTAACTATGATGTAAATAATATAAATCAGAAAATTCTAGATGACAATTTGATCAATGAGTATAGACTTCACCGTTGTCTTCTAGAAAAATAAATTGCTATCAAAATATCATAATTTTTTTTCTACTAGACCTAATCTAATTCTTATTATAAGAGAGAGAGATCATGACATCCAAACTCCCAGGAGGTTGGTGCCTCTCGATCTCTTTAGAGTAAGGTTCAAGATTTTTTTTATGAATGAGGACGGGACGTGTGAGTTATCACCATCCAATCCAATCCATATATACGTGCTTAGGTTTGGTGTTGCAGAGTTGGCAATGCCATTTTTAGTACATAACATATATATATATTTCAGATAAATGTCAAAAACACATGCGAGTCCCCGACAAACATAACATGCATGCATTCTTCCACATAAATATTAGTCGGCAAGACTACATACAAAACAATTACTCCAAAATTGGTGCGACTGAGTGGCATTGAGTTGGTGCCATTTAAGCTTTTGGAATGCATTCTTATCTGAAATGGGATAGGGATGTGCATTTGTAAGCGGCCAATTTTCTTGACTTTTAGGTGTGGAGTGGAGTGGAGGGTCCATAGATACCCAAACCTTTATGATGACAATTAACAACTCGGACAAGAGAGAGAGTACCTTGTATTTGACTCGCCTTCTGTTTTTGAAGGGAAGGAGGACGAACTAGTTTTCATTTCCATCCTAATGTTGTTGATTACAATTCCCAATACTAAAGCACATATCTTAATCTGACTGGGATTTTTATTTTTCAATTTTTAAAACAAACACAAATTCTATGTTCCTGGAAGTAAAACACAATAGTTGTGCATATATACGTAAGATATTAACTGCAAGAGCAACCACTCTAACATACGGTACCCCAAAACTCACATTTAATTATAAAGTTTCATCTAGCAAAAACCAATGAAAATTCCAAAACCAAGAGATAAATCTGAATATTGAATATTTTTATTAATACAATCAATTAATATATATATATATATATATATGCAACTCTGCAAATCTATCTAGATTCTAAAATATCAGAGCTAGAAGTTACAAGAAACCGTTGTCTTTAAGTGTTTTGATCAACTTATATTGCAAATACAATTAATTGAATAAATTAGCGGCAAAAAGAAAAAAAAACGTCTCCATCCATATCCAAAAATATGGATCTCTATGCCTAGACAACAGGAGGCAGGCCAAGTGAACTATAAATAGAGTAAGCTCGCAAATCATCTATTAAATTGCAAGAGAAGATGAAAGGTAGTCATTTTGTGTTGGTTCATGGAGCAGGTCATGGAGCTTGGTGTTGGTACAAGCTTGCGACGCTACTTGAACAAGCTGGTCACCAAGTTAGTACCCCTGAACTGGCTGCTTCAGGGGTATTCAAAACAAGCTGATGACCTGAAATCTATCAGCGAGTACGCTCAACCACTGATGGACTTAATGGCTTCTCTCCCTTCAGAGGAGAAGGTGATCCTTGTAGGCCACAGCTTCGGTGGTGTGGTCATTACTCTGGCCATGGAAAGGTTTCCTGAAAAGATATCTATCGCCATTTTCCTTGCTGCATTCATGTGTGGTTCAGACCTCAGTCTTGTGCCTTTTGTCCATGAGGTACCGAGAACACAACCATTCAATTTACAATTCCGTAGATGTGGGACTGATTTTGTTACTCCTTGATTTGTTGTTCGTGTAGTATTATCGTGGACTGGATTCTCCAATGGAACTAGATATGACCAAGTTGTTCTTTTCTAATGGTACCGAAAACCCTCCAACATCTATGATATTTGGGATGGAGTTTTTAGCTACCATGATGTACCAACTCTGTCCACGGGAGGTAAAAGACTACACCATCATATACTCTAGCTTCTCATATCTCGAACTCATTAAATTGAATTACTAACACAAGTACACTGTTTTCTTTTGGTGTTATATATGAACTCAAATTCCAGGTATTGACACTAGCAATCACCTTGGTAAGACCTTTCTTTCTACTTTCTGATGATACTATTTCAGCGGATGTTGTGATCTCAAAGGAGAAATATGGATCTGTTCGTCGAGTTTGCATTGTAAGTGAAGAAGATAAAAGTTTCACAAAGGAGAGATTAGTGCAATACATGATGAAAAATAATCCCACCACTGAAGTGAAAGTGGTGAAAGGTTCAGATCACATGGTTATGCTCTCTAAACCAAAGGAACTATTTGCTCTTCTCCAGGAGATTGCCTAGTCGTCGTATTCATAGATATGTTATTGCCTTTTCTCCAAGGATCTCACCTGGCACAATATACTTAAATCACATATTGAAGCCTTACAAAAATGCAATTCGACAATTGTAATTTGTAAGGATATTTTTAGATTATCAAAAATTCTCAACCATGTTTCTCTTATCTGAATTTCATCAGCGTCTTTAATTACAATAACTCAGTATAATATCAGATTTTTCAATAGATGATTCCTTTTTATACATTATCAAATCTCCACCCACCAAGCATAATCTAAACAATGTTGTACATTTTTCAATAGATGATTCATTTATGCTTTATGAGCTGGCCTAATGGATCAGAGGTTATATTCCTGCGATAAGACTTTATGCCACGTGTATGGTTTTGATGATCATTCAATTTTGATGTTTCATCAAATCTATTATTAAAATTTGAAGGAACTTGACTTCAACGGTTGTGACACATCCATCCTCCGGCTCCAAATCCTTCAACAACCTCTCCCTCCTATAAAATTTTAATTCTACATTTCATCAGTTTTTTAAAATAAAATAAAGTACGTAATATACCCCGAGTCTTGTTAAAGAGAAACCCATGCCATGACATCAAATAACTCTTAATCACTTGTTACTGTCAACACAAGGAATCAGAGTCGCCAAACTAGACCACCGTTTCGGTACAATAAATCCAAGAACAGGAAAGCAAAGCAAAACAGTCCACTCATGACGAACAACTTTTTCTAACTGCTTGGAACTTTAAAATAGTGAATGGTAATTCATTTACTTAACTCTTATGATGGATCTATACTGCGAGAGGGCACAAGTCAAAGATGGTAACTGGTAAGCTCATTTGATAATTCATTTCATATCGTTTTCTTCTAAAAAAAATACTTGTATTCTTTTTATTATGTTTATTTTTTATGTTATAGTGTATCCTAATAATCTAACACATAACAAAGAGTTGTTCTACACAACGAGGAAGCGGGTGGGTGAGGAAATCAGCGTGGGAGGGAGAGAAGGGACCGCCCATCCCCCTCGAGATACGCATTGTCATTTTTCATGCACGCATCCCGAGGGAGATGGCGGCCCCTCTCTCCCTCCCTCGCTGATTTCCTCGACCACTTCCTCGCCATTTAGAATTTCTCCATAACAAATGGTGTATTTACAAGGATGACAATCACTGCCCTAATTATTTGTAGAATTGTATCAATCACAGTTCATCCATTCTACAATCCTTCAGTGAAATACAAACGTAGAATCCAAAGTGCCAAATAACAATTTGAACCGTGCATACTTGTTTGTATTTATAATGAAGGCAATGTGCCAGCGGTTATCAAGCTTTTTGAGACATCAAATCCAATTAGGCGAAAACCCATTTTTATTTATGCTCTTCGTATCGTTGAACTCCATGAAAGTCCGGTACCATTTTTAATTTCTAGTCAACCACAAGACACAGTGTCAAATAATTCCGCTGCATCAAATTACGTAATCAATTACTTCAGAATCTATGAGAAACAAAACATAGGTAATACTACTGTCCAAGCGTAACACCTTTTGTGTCAGCCCATGATAACATATGCACAATGACACTTGACAATAATGCATCTTTGACGATCATCCCCTTTCATAAACAGTAGAACAATTGATGTACGAGGATCCGAGTCAGATGATGCTGAGTTTTCAGATACTATGAGTTGGCAAATCAGCGCAAAGATGGTAGAAAATTGATCGATCTCTTTGCATATTGAGGTATGCCATAATTCTTCAATATATTTCTTTAAGGTTTTTCATCTCATTATGCTGGTCCATTATTCAGATTCAGATACACCTTCCCTTTTCTTCCTTCAAAGTCCATCTACATATACCCCACTTTGTTATCTATCATGATCAATAAGCAAAATCAAAGTCATATACACCACTTTATTGCCATATACACCAATCTCTTATCAAAGTCTATCAACACACCATCCACAAATTCAAAGTTTATCATCTTACTTGTAACTATTACATAAGTGCCACAACATAAGTCATATATGAACGGAAGTGTTTTTCCGGTATCTTCTTGCTTGAATAAGTCTAATTCATGTCCCTAAACATATAGTATGTTTTTTAATATCTACATATTTTTTCACTATATCTTAAGATACACAATATATTATCATATCTTATGATACACTATACGTGACAATACGTGTATCTTAAATTTGGGTTTCAGAACATTATATGATACATGTTTGATGACTATACTTGATATTAGAAGATATGACTACAATTTAGATACCTAAAGTCAACTTAAATACTTCATAGTTAACAATTCAATAGTTCAATCTATGCATAATACTTCATAGTTTAAAAGACATCAATGCTATATATCAAAAAACACAAGGCAGATAAGTAAGCAATTCAATCCCTTTTACCTCGTTATTGTTCTGGTGGGTGTGTAGTTTGGTTTCGCTCCACATTACCTATCTTCCACTCCCAAGCCTTTTGTGATCGTCACCAACCCATAGCTACACTTTCTGTTTCATTTACTAAATCATACAAGCAGACTTCCCATTTTCACTTGCAGTCAAATGTGGCCATTGTTCAACCAATGCAGAGCACATTAACACCAGTAGATTGAGCAACTGGAAAAACAATCCCAATGTTAGAAATGGGTGAAAAGTTACAACTTTAACCCATCCCTTGTGCTGGGTGAAATACTCAAATACACCATTAACTTCTGCAGATTTCGAACCACTAACAACAGGGGTTCTAAGCAACTGGAAATCAACAAACCCCATGAACGAATTTGGTTCGCTCTTCTTGTGATTTGACTCAATTTGAGATTAGGGTGGGTGAGCTGAGCTTGATTGAAATGAAATTTAATGAAACTGGGTTTCAAAGTCCCTATTTTCAGTTGCAACTCATTGCTATCGATCATCAGAACTTCATTCGGGGGACCACACACAATTTTTTTTTTTGGATGTAACACTAATTTTTTTCAAGTAATATTGTCAATGGAATAATTTCCTTACTAATTGTACTTATTTATTTATTATTTTGTTCGTAAAGATGTCTTTTACTGAAGATGAAACTTATTTTTTGGATGTTAATAATAGGGGTGGGCAAACGGGTCATCGATCCACGGGTTCAACTCGAACCGGACTGTTTTGCTCTAAACGATCTGGATTTCAATTATAAGTTTTACATACGGTTCGAATCGGTCCGGGTCCGTTATAAAACGGTCCGCTCCCGGATCCTATTTTTAAAAACAAAACGGTCCGGGTTGGACCCGTTTCAAATTGCATTTATTAAAAACCTTTAACTCTTTCTGTCTCTGTCTTTGAACCTACCACCAAATTGCATTTACTCTCTCTGTCTCTGTCTTTGAACCTACCACCAATAAGTAAAGGAAGAGGAGGAGACGTGAAGGAATCACCAAAACCCCTCTCTCTTTGTCTTTCTCTCCTCTTTCTCTCTGTCTCTGTCTCGAGAAGAAGAAGCAGCAGCAGCAGCGAGGCCAAGAAGAGGAGGAGCAGAAGAAAAGGAAGAGACAATTGGAGATCTCCCTCTCCTCTCTCTCTCGGTCTCTGTCTCGAGAATAAGCAGCAGCGAGAACCACCACCAGCAGTAGCAGGAGATCTCCCTATCCTCTCTCTCTCGATCTCTGTCTCGAGAAGAAGAAGCAGCAGCGCAGTAGGAGATCTCCTTCTCCTCTCTCTCTCGGTTTCTGTCTCGAGAAGAAGCAGCAGCAGCGAGAAACCACCACCAGCAGCAACATGAGATCTCCCTCTCCTATCTCTCTCTATCTGTCTCGAGAAGAAGCAGCAACAGCAGATGGCGGGGAAGATGAAGTGGAAGATCTCAAGATCTCTAAGGAATCCCGTCACATTGGGTTGGAGTTGGCATTTATTATTGTTATTTTGGTGTTAGGATCAGTGGTTGCAGTATTGGGTACTTATAGTTCCTTGAAGCAAATTATTGTTCATTTATAAACGAGTGGGGGAAGGAGGGAGTAGATTTGGAAGATGAAGAAACCAACTTAGTTGAATATGTATGAATTCTGTTTACTTCAACTTACTTTCACTTTGTTTACTTCAAAATTTCTTCAAATGTCATCTATGAAGTATGAACAACTTTCAATGTTTTCTATGGATAGTTCTGATCATATTCTATAGGGGTTATTCACTCTGTTTGTAGTTTTTTCAACTATTGTAGACAATTTGTTTTGCTTTGATGTTCTTGTTTGGATTTAGTCCAAAACAATAATCATTCTAGCAACTTTTAACCAGAAACCAATCAGAGGATGCATTTTTAGTAGGAACCGTTTGGAACTGTAAGAACCGGACCGTTCCAAACGATTCGAGTTAGGTTAGGTTCCAATGTTCAAAATGAGGGGATCCGGATCGGATCGGATCCGTTAATTTTAAACGGTTCGAGTTAGGTTCCTCCAAAATTGGAATTTATCCGAACCGTGCCCACCCCTAGTTAATAACACTAATTTTTTTCAAGTAATATTGCAAAAAGTTTTCTCGATGACTAGATGATAAAAATTTTTGTTGGAAAAGTTTTTTGTCAAGGAATTTTAAGTGTAGCAACAATTTTATCTAGAGCGTTGGGTACCTTACATGATCGCCACATAGCATTTGTGCTATCTATGAGTATGTGAGATGTGTGAATAAGAAGAACTGGGTCAAAAATTTTAAAAATTAAATTTCCAAAGCAAGTAAATAAATGGATTAAAAAAATTAAAGTAGAGACAGAGCGTAAACCTTGATTATTTGACAAGTTCCTATTTTGATTATTTGACAGAGCGTAAAACCTGAAAAATTAAGAAGCCACAAATCTTCTTCTTTAGAACCATTTGTCGGATTTTAGGCTTTAAAATGCCACTGACATAAACTTCGTTACATCAATGTCAAATTTCATTACGATGAACACAAAACTTGTGAGTTTTTGTTGATTCTTCTTTTGGATGTTAATAACACTAATTTTTGTCAATGGAATAATTTCCTTACTAATTGTACTTATTTATTTATTATTTTGTTCATAAATATGTCATTTACTGATGAAACTTATTTTCCTTGAAAAAAGTTTTCTCCGCAACTAGACAATAAAGTCTTTTTTATCATGTTGGTCAGGTCACAACGTCAGAGTTGTTTTCTTGGGTGAAGTTGATGACTGAGAGACTGTATTATGCAAGGCGGATGGCTGAACACCCAAACATTCATTTTGAACTCATTGGCTTGGTCCTGCTAACTATGATGTAAATAATATGAATCAGAAAATTCTAGATGACAATTTGATCAATGAGTATAGACTTCACAATATGGTCTATTGGCGCAAAGAAAAAATACACAAGATAGTTTGGCCGTAGGAAGCACCATTTGAGCGATGGACGACCTTTATTGTGAGGAGAAACCAAGACATGTTTGCATCAGCAAATTCTGAGGGAAGCAATCTGGTATTGTTGTTAAGGCATGTACAAGTAAGAATTGTGGAATGTTCACAATTGTAGAAGCGATCATATATAGAGTCACTTGAATATGAGTTGATTTTTAGATTCCTTTTTAGAGACATTACTATTGATATTATCAGATTAGTTCATGGACAAAATTAATGTATATTGAAACTAATTTCTTGTCAAAGTTCGTACGTACGTAACTAAAAACAAGTATGATATTGCTTAAACTTTGTTGAATTGGTTAATAAATCACCAAAAACCCACCCATCAGGAATGGTGTATACAGAATATTCTTACACACTGTATCTCGCCCTCTAGAACAAGAAACCGCTGAACAATATTCATACTACATACATAATCTGACGACAACCTCCTCCTTTAGCTGCCCCCTTGGCCAGAAAATCCACCAAAAATTACAGTCTTTCTGCAGTCACGCGCTTGCAAATTTCTTGAATAATGATATACAGTTTGGCCGGGGTTGTTCTGACCCCCTTACGTAAGGATAGTTCATGAAGCAACCTTTCATGTGCTGTGTTACCTTGGCCAAATTAGTCATAGGATAATTTTGTCATGTCCTATCCTAATATGGTGCTACATGATAGTAACAGTCTTTATTTATTAACGGTGTTGATTGATTCTATCAAAACTAGAAGTTATGAGACAGCGTTGTCTTTTAAGTGTTTTGATTAACTTATATTGCAAACACAATTAATTGAATAAATGAGCGGCATTTTCAAAAATAAATGAGCGGCATTTTCCTGAAAAGATATCTATCGCCGTTTTCCTTGCTGCATTCATGTGTGGTCCAGACCTCAGTCTTGTGCCTTTTGTCCATGAGGTACCGAGAACGCAACCATTCAATTTACAATTCAGTAGATGTGGGACTGATTTTGTTACTCCTTGGTTTGTTGTTCGTGAAGTATTATCGTGGAGTGGATTCTATGAAGGATATGATCAAGTTCTTATTTTCTAATGGTACCGAAAGCCCTCCAACATCTATGATATTTGGGATGGAGTTGTTAGCTACCATGCTGTACCAACTCTGTCCACCGGAGGTAAAAGACTACACCAACATATACTCTAGCTTCTCATATCTCGAACTCATTAAATTGAATTACTAACACAAGTACACTGTTTTCTTTTGGTGCTATATATGAACTCAAATTCCAGGTATTGACACTAGCATTCACCTTGGTAAGACCTTTCTTTCTACTTTCTGATGGTGCTATTTCAGCGGATGTTGTGATCTCAAAGGAGAAATATGGATCTGTTCGTCGAGTTTGCATTGTAAGTGACGAAGATAAAATAATCACAAAGGAGACATTAGTGCAATACATGATGAAAAATAATTAATTCCACCACTGAAGTGAAAGAGGTCAAAGGTTCAGATCACATGGTTATGCTCTGTAAACCAAAGGAAATATTTGCACTTCTCCAGGAGATTGCCTAGTCGTCGTATTCATAGATCTAATATTGCCTTTCTCCAAGGATCTCACCTGGCACAATATCCTTAAATCACATATGGAAGCCTTACAAAAGGCAATTCGACAATTGTAATTTGCAGGGCGGATCTACAGCTTGGATAAGGGAGTCAATTGACCCCCTTAGGTTTCGAAAAAAATCTATTGAAGTATATATAATTTCAATCTTGCCCCCCTTAAAAATTTTATGTTGCCTCTCTTATAAAACCAACAATTACAATAACAGATCATATATCACAATTGTAAGGATATTTTTAGAAATCTAATTATCATAAATTCTCAACGGTGTTTCTCTTATCTGACTTTCATCAGTGTCTTGAACTAATTTCAATCATATAATATCAAACTTTTTAATAGATGATATCCTTTTTAAACATTATCAATTCTCCACCCACCAAGCATAATCTAAATAATTCTGTACACTTGTCTATTTACGTGTAACTGATGATCAGATAATAACAAAAGATGATGAGTGGCCACTTTGTTTTGGTTCCTGGAGGTTGTCACGGAGCTTGATGTTGGTACAAACTTGCAACATTGCTTGAGCAGGCCAGTTACCGAGTTACCATTCTTGAACTAGCTGCTTCTGGGATTGACCCTAAGCCAGCAGATGATCTGAAATCTATCAGTGAATACTCACAACCACTGATGGAGTTTATGGCTTCACTCCCTAGGATGAGAAGGTGATCCTTGTAGGCCATAGCTTCGGTGGGGTTGTCATTACTCTGGCAGTGGAAAAGTTCCCTCGAAAGATATATGTTTCTGTTTTTCTTGCTGCCTTCATGTGTGGTCCAGATCTCAGTTTCTCTCGCTTGTATGTGATCAGGTAATCCATTCACCACTTGCAGGCTGACGTTTGAACTTAAACCATAAAAAAGAAAAGCCTCAAACAATGCACTTAGGAAATGAGGTGTTCCTTTTAGCTCTTAATCTAATTACAGGTCTGAATCGTGAGAAACATAGCATGGTTTCCGTAGTTTTAGACCTCAAACTAGAATAAGAGGTAAAAATCCTTTCATATCATTAGATCCTTGAGATTTTCAATCAGAACGTTGAAAATGATATTGGTTTTCACCAAGAAGGATATACAACAATTACTATATGAACAAGCATAATCTGACAAATGAAGTGAAGGAGGTCAAAGGCGCAGATCCAATGTTATGCTTTCACAGACTATAACATATACTCTGGGAAAGCAGATTTGTAACTAGGGTTGGGCAAAAATCCCGGTCCGACCCGAACCGATATGGTTACAAACTATTTCAAACCGGGACCAACCGGTTTCTACAATTTTCAAATGTTGGAACCGAGGCGGAACCGGTTCCACAAATCCAGTTCCAGTTACTGTAGCCTAACCTCCAAGGCCCAAACCAGTATAGTCTCCATGGCCCTAACCAAGGGCGGAGTCATGTTGGAGACAAGGGGAGCAATTGCCCCCATCAACTTTGAAAATTTTGTTTATTTACCAATAGAATAGTGGGGTCTACTTAGTTAATACTACTAATTGCCCCCTAAATTTATGCATTTCTTCTTTCACCTCCATTTGCCCCCTCACAGTTCCTTAAATGGTGGATCCATTACTCAACTAATTCACATAATAATTAGTTGCCCCCTTCCAAGAGAATTCTGGCTCCGCTCTTGGCCCTAATTAACCACTCTGATCTCTCAGAAAAATCCCCAATTCAAACCCTGATTTCATCAAATTCAACTGAATTAGGGTGTTGAGTGGAAACATCTTTGGATGCGAGGGGTTTGGAGGATGAGGAAGGGAAGTGGAAGTAGAGAGGGGTGAAGAAGGATTGGAATGTGAGGAGAGATTCGAGGATGTAGGTTTCATGCAACAAACCAAACTTCAATGCAACAATCTAGAGATTCAACATTTTGAACTGGGATGGTACGATTCCGTCCCAGACCGTCCTGGTTCAAACCGATCTGGGACCAACCGGTTATGCCCAAAAAATATTTATAACCCGGACTGGGACAAACACAATCATGGACCATGTCCACCCCTATTTGTATCAAGATTGATTTTCGTGTATGGAAATAAATTGAAAAACATGGATAAATGGATGGTGTCTTAGAAAATGCATTAGAGTAATTGTGATGTAAGCGGGCTAATTAAGTAATACTATTTGTAATTAGGCCTAGTATGGGAAAACCCTATATTAGTAAGGGTTAGTTACTCGCTAAGAAAGTCATTGGACTTATAAATAAGGCTTAAGAATTAGATTGTAGTCAGTTGATTGAATTGAATAAAATTTAAGTTTGTTTATTTATCTGTTTTAGCTAGGGTTTATAACAGATTAATGCAACTTTAGTTTTAGCTTAGAATCTATCAAATTGTAACATGTAAGAATATATTTCATATGGATGAAGAAACGGGAACATGCGGACGGAGATAACAGCTCCTTTTTTTTTTGGAAAAACGACTTACAGGGCCTAATTTTCACAAACTAGACTATTTAGATATCATAGTTGATGTAATGACTAATTTGTGCCTAATTTTATAAATTTATGACCAACAATGACTCTTTTATTAACCAAGGTTAACCCATAAATGTATATGACATCTTTAACCTTCCTACATAAATTAAAAACCTAATTAACTAATGATTCATCTCTCTAAAGAAAAATTCTTCCTTCAATCTTCTTCACACACGACATCCAAAGATGAATTGATCGATCTCTTTGCACATTGAGGTATGCTATAATTCTTCGATATATTTCTTTAAGCTTTTTCATCTCATTATGCTGGTCCATTATTCAGATTCAGATACACCTTCCCTTTGTTATCTATCATATACATATACATATACCCCACTTTGTTATCTATCATGATCAATAAGCAAAATCAAAGTCATATACACCACTTTGTTACCATATACACCAATCTCTTATCAAAGTCTATCAACAGACCATCCACAAATTCAAAGTTTATCATCTTACAATACACTGATACAAAGACGATGATGCAAGGATGTAGTGACATGAATAAATGGATAGATGATAGGCAATATCTTACTTGTAACTATTACATAAGTGCCACAACATAAGTCATATAAACGGAAGTGTTTTTCCGGCATCTTCTTGCTTGAATAAGTCTTATTCATGTCCCTAAACATATAGTATATTTTTTAATATCTACATATTTTTTCACTATATCTTGTGATACACGATATGTTACCATATCCTATGAAACACCATAGGTTACAATACGTGTATCCTGAATTTGGGTTTCAGAACACTATATGATACATGTTTGATGACTATACTTGATATTAGAAAATATGACTACAAATTAGATACCTAAAGTCAACTTAAATAAATTGGGAGTATTAACTGCTAAGCAAACTGCTTAAACTATAGCCAACACATCAATAACATTATCAAAATAAAATGAGCTAAATAAATAAAACCCTGGCAGATAAGTAAACAATTCAATAGTTCAATCTATGCATAATACTTCATAGTTCAATAGACATCAATACTATATATCAAAAAACACAAGGCAGATAAGTAAACAATTCAATCCCTTTTACCTCGTTATTGTTCTGGGCTCTGTAGTTTGGTTTCGCTCATTACCTATCTTCCACTCCTAAACCTTTTGTGATCGTCACCAACCCATAGCTACACTTTCTGTTTCATATACTAAATCATACAAGCAGACTTCCCATTTTCACTTGCAGTCAAATGTGGCCATTGTTCAACCAATGCAGAGCCCATTAACACCAGTAGATTGAGCAACTGGAAAAACAATCCCAATGTTAGAAATGGGTGAAAGGTTACAACTTTAACCCATCCCTTGTGCTGGGTGAAATACTCAAATACACCATTAACTTCTGCACATTTCGAACCACTAACAAAATGGGTTCTAAGCAACTGGAAATCAACAAACCCCATGAACGAATTTGGTTCGCTCTTCTTGTGATTTGACTCAATTTGAGATTAGGGTGGGTGAGCTGAGCTTGATTGAAATGAAATTTAATGAAACTGGGTTTCAAAGTCCCTATTTTCAGTTGCAACTCATTGCTATCGATCACCAGAACTTCATTCGGGGCACCACACACAATTTTTTTTTTGGATGTTAATAACACTAATTTTTTTCAAGTAATATTGCTAATGGAATAATTTCCTTACTAATTGTACTTATTTATTTATTATTTTGTTCGTAAAGATGTCTTTTACTGATGATGAAACTTATTTTTTGGATGTTAATAATAGGGGTGGGCAAACGGGTCGTCGATCCGCGGGTTCAACTAGAATTGGACCGTTTTGCTCTAAACGGTCCGGATTTCAATTATAAGTTTTTACATACGGTTCGGATCGGTTCGGGTCCGTTATAAAACGGTCCGATCCCAAATCCTATTTTTAAAAACGAAACAGTCCGGATTGGACCGTTTCAAATTGCATTTATTAAAAACCTTTAACTCTTTCTGTCTCTGTCTTTGAACCTACCACCAAATTGCATTTACTCTCTCTGTCTCTGTCTTTGAACCTACCACCAATAAGTAAAGGAAGAGGAGGAGACGTGAAGTAATCACCAAAACCCCCCTCTCTCTTTGTCTTTCTCTCCTCTCTCTCTAACTTAAAACAAGTATGATATTGCTTAAACTTTGTTGAATAGTTTAAAAAATAACCAAAAACCCACTCATCAAAAACCCACTCATCAGGAATGGTGTAAACAGAATATTCTTACACGTTGTATCTAAACAATATTCATACTACATACATAATCTGTCGACAACCTCCACCTTTAGCTGTCCCCTTCGCCAGAAAATCCACAAAAAATTGCAGTCTTTCTGCAGTCACGCGCTTGCAAATCCACAGAAAATCTGTCGGACAGTTTGGCCTTACATATAGTAGGGTCCAGGAGCAACCTGCTTCCATGTGCATATGTTGCTTTGAGTCCACATGGTATAATTTTGTCATGTCCTAATAGGGGTGCTAGATGATCGTAACTGTCTTTATTGATTAATGGTGTTGATTGATTCTATCAGAACGAGAACTTATGATAAACCGTTGTCTTTAAGTGTTTTGATTAACTTATATTGCAAATACAATTAATTGAATAAATTAGCGGCAAAAAGAAAAAAAACATCTCCATCCATATCCAAAAATATGATCTCTAGGCCTAGACAACAGGAGGCAGGCCAAGTGAACTATAAATATAGAGTAAGCTCGCAAATCATCTATTAAATTGCAAGAGAAGATGAAAGGTAGTCATTTTGTGTTGGTTCATGGATCATGTCATGGAGCTTGGTGTTGGTACAAGCTTGCGACGCTACTTGAACAAGCTGGTCACCAAGTTAGTACCCCTGATCTGGCTGCTTCAGGGGTCGATTCAAAACAAGCTGATGATCTGAAATCTATCAGCGAGTACTCTCAACCACTGATGGACTTAATGGCTTCTCTCCCTTCAGAGGAGAAGGTGATCCTTGTAGGCCACAGCTTCGGTGGTGTGGTCATTACTCTGGCCATGGAAAGGTTTCCTGAAAAGATATCTATTGCTGTTTTCCTTGCTGCATTCATGTGTGGTCCAGACCTCAGTCTTGTGCCTTTTGTTCATGAGGTACCGAGAACACAACCATTTAATTTACAATTCAGTAGATGTGGGATTGATTTTGTTACTCCTTGGTTTGTTGTTCGTGTAGTATTATCGTATAATGGATTCTCGGAAGGATATGATCAAGTTCTTCTTTTCTAATGGTACCGAAAGCCCTCCAACATCTATGATATTTGGGATGGAGTTGTTAGCTTCCATGATTTACCAACTCTGTCCACCGGGGGTAAAAGACTACACCATCATATACTCTAGCTTCTCATATCTCGAACTCATTAAATTGAATTACTAACACAAGTACACTGTTTGCTTTTGGTGCTCTATATGAACTCAAATTCCAGGTATTGACAGAAGCATTCACCTTGGTAAGACCTTGGTAAGTACTATAATTCCAATCTTGTAAACACAAATACAGTCGATCTTCTATCCCATCAGCTATAAACATCCACCAAAACATACGTGAAAGTTGATTATGCTTGACCGAAAGATGTCTGATTGACATATATAATGAATTGATATATCATGTTTGATATAGCTAGCACCTATGATGAACATGAATGATTTGACTACAATTTCATAATCGAAAGAAACTACCAATAAGACTAAATGATCCCTGCTAATTAATCAAAATCTGAACAATATGATGGACAAGAACTGTTTTCAATCCTCATTCCATCACAAACATTATAGGCGATGAAAGGAATGGTACCAACAAATTTCATTAATATTATACATTTATAAACCTGGAGCTAGCACAATGTCTATAACAATTCCAGCACCTTTCACAGCATCACCAGGCTGTAGTTTTGACAACGAGCCTTATAATTCAGGTGAGCTATAAATAGCCCAAATATATTCTGCAGGCAAAGCTACATCTAGCTCGTTTGATACATCCAAAGTGAATCTCACCTACAATTAACACGTATTGGGATAAAACTATGGAACACAACACATGAGCTATGTTTTGCAGCTAGCATTGCATGGCCCTTGTCTGATTGAATATCAAGATCAAAACCACACCATAAGGCGATTCAGATTTTACTATCAGCCTCATTAGCACCAGTGAGCCACACATGTTGTTCCCTCGCAAATGCCTTCCCTGGCAACCTACATCCATTCTACATTATGTCAATTGCAATGAAAATATGTGATACATGTTCATGTGCACTTAATCACGCATGTATGGTCTAATCAATTATGTCAATTACCATCTAAAACTTGACAAAAAAAAAACTTAAGAGAATTGACTTCAATTGCTCCACAACAGAACCCTCTAATAAAGCTTCCTAGCTAGGCCAATAAACAACTTTTGATTTTCAAGCCTTAAAAACCATTCAAAGAAACCATGGCAACTAGAGTAAACATTGATAAGGAAATAATGGAATGATATTAGCTAATTATGTTTTTTTTTTTTTTTTTTTTCGAAAACCAAAGAAAATGTTTCAGACACAAACAGTAACAAATTTGAAGATCAAATTTTTATACATCAATAAAAAGCATATAACCAAAATAATCAATGGTTTGGAAACCTACAATTGCAGTAAAACAAAATGCAAGAACAATGAAAGTTTTTGTTTTAAGCAAATCTTGTGTAAAGCAAACAGGAAGTTGAACATTGATTCTAATTACCCATGTCTATAATTTATTTATGCAGGTGTAATAATGGGTGATGCAGAATCTACTGTCTACTACAATCTGAGACTCCGGCATCCAACACTAGACTTAACAATTATAGACTACGAACTAACCCTGCTTGTACAGCCAATGCTCATGTTAAGTATCAGCAGTGGAGTTGCCTTCAATATCATATATTCTGAGTGGATGGTTACTGTCTTGCTCATCATCCTGTTCATAGGCAACCACATATCAACATCATAGTTATCTAACAAATATAACTTTACTAGTTTAATAGCAGCTTATCTAACAAATCAGCAAGTCGTTTCACTAATCAATTTTGAAATGAAATGAAATAAATACAAACTATGTTCAACTATTATATCATTCATGAGTACATTGTCATTTGTACACATGCTACAACAGGGACCTCCACCAAAGCATTATTGGATTCTAGTAATCTTTCCAATGGGAAAAGAAAAAATGAAACAAAAAGGAATTTCAAACAACCCAGAAGTTAAAAAGGAACACAACATTTTTCACTTTTTCTAGACATGAAACAACCCAATATCTGAATCTCTACAAAGATAATATTTTTTTTAATAAAAATTTATTACTTGAACAAAAAAATCGTTTACATCAGTCGGGGGTACATGATGACTTTACCCGATAAAGAGAACCAGAGGACATACATCATAGCAAACCTAAAATAAATACTGACCAAACCCCTAGATCAATGCCTGTACTTGCTGTTACTTTTCTTCATTCTAGACGATCTTTGAGGAAATACCTTGATGTCTTTGAAGTCCGTCGCATCAAATCTTTTCGATAATCGAAGTTGGTCTGTCTTTAAACCTGACACTAATCTTGACCTAATGGTGTATTCATCCAAATCTTCTTCTTCTGAATTGATTGTATCTGAAATGTCGATATCGGTCTCTATTTCGGTTTCGCTGTTAGCGTTACGAACCAAATAGTTAATATGTTTTTTATCTGGTGCTTCAAGTACTACTGCATCCACTAAAGTTTCGTCATCTTGTACAATAGCCGCATCTGCTGGAACCCCTACCTTCCGGTCATGCACCTTGTCACCACTATGAACGCGAGTCTGAGCACCAACGTGAGCTCCATTGCCAGCACCATTGCCAGCGCCATAGACAAACCTACTGTCAACGTGATCATCGTCAGCTACTGCGTCCTCCTTTGTTGCTGCCTGGAATCATTGCATTTATCTGTAGAGAAGCATTCTCACTGCTCTTCGTTGTCCCTGGGCTAGAGATCCCGACATCCCCGCCTACGGCCTTGATCAAAACCCCCTTGCGCCCTCCCTGGTTCCAATTGGTTAACATACTCGTGCGCTCTATGCGCCCTTGAGCTGCTACCTCAAACATTATCACATTCTTGCAGAAAAGCTTGGCCATCATTCACATTTTTCCTAGGGATCAACTTCTTTGGATCATCATCTACAACATGTGATTTTTTGTTCACCAAATCAACCTGCTCTATTGGTGATGTTACGTGCTCTGCAGAAACAGAGCGTACATGCTCTGCTCTGAGCGCGACTTTCTCTGATGAAGCAAGCCCTGTTATTGGCAGAACACACTCTGGCTGGGACGAAGCAAGCCCTGAAATTGTCTCTCCTTGTATTTCAATCGCTTTTTCAATCTCAACAGCTGTGTACCCCGCCTCAAGAAGTCCTTCCTCCGTTGTTTCTGGCTCTACCATGTCACTGACTGGAGCCTTCTCCTTACAAGAAAATTGATTATTCATTAGATTACTCTCGTCTTCAACTATGTTCTCCGTAAGTGACTTGAATTTGTTTGACAACATGACATTCCCCGAATCTTTGACCATCGGCCTCTCAGCACCAACTCCCTCCTGGATTTCCTCACCCCGATTATTCTTTACACCACTAGTGTCAGCTTCTGGCTTTGAAACTTTATTTTTTTGGACCACTGGGACATATTGTTGCTTGAGGACTTTGGCTTCTACTTTTGTTTCTCAGTATTCTCTTCTTTCACCAAGTTGGATGTTCTCACATTGCCCTTATGACCTAACTTTTTTTTGCAATAATCCTCTTGATGCCCTAGCAATGAGCAATAATCGCAATATTTGAAACCCGGGTATTCAATCGTTTGCCAAAAGCCCCTATTGTTAGATCTATCTATCCAAATTCTACTTGGTAACTTTTCCGCCAAAGTCATCTCCACACAAACATGGGCATAACACGGGCGTGATAAACATCGAGTATGATCATCCATGCGCAAAAAAAACACCAAAAGAGTTTACAATTGCTTTCAAAAGAAGGGATAAAATAAATGCAAAGGCAAGTTAGGCAACTCTACCCAGAGTGGAACCGATATCGGATCTGTTTTCAGACTGAAACCATCATGCCAGCGAAAAGCTTTGAATCGAACTCCCCGAATCAAGAACGAGTCCCTTGACAAGACTTTCTTTGCTTCCGCCTCAGATTGAAGTCGGACAAGAATGTGACGTTGATCTAGCAAACCTAGCGAGAAATCACCTAGAATCCCCAGGTTCGATGTATCGAATCTCGAATATCTACCAATGTTGGCCTGTAGAAGCATTGTTTTTTAAACACCATTTTCTAAGACCACAAGAAAATTATGATAGATATTTGTGTACTCACTCAGATGTCGAAACTAACATAATAGGGCATGTATCAAGAGCAATGCAGCAATAGTCACAACCAATAATTTTTACTCACCATGTATGTAGCATAATAAATGGATCATTTACTGCAACAACTTGAATGTCATCCTTAGTTGGTTGGTATACGCAAAACCAATCTTCCAGTCCGTCCAAAACTTGCATATTACTAGTAAAATTTTAATAAGGAAACAGAACCAGAATTAGACATGATTTATGATTGCAGAAAGACCTCTAAAAATCAGGCACACAACGAGAGCATTTGTAGAACCACCCCAAGCCAATATGTGTGTCGCATACATACACATATGCATTTCATTTTTTTATTTTTTTATTTTTTATATATAAAACTAATCTAACCATCAAAAACACTCACTATGGGAGTACTTATGAGCAAACTCACAAATCAAAAAGGTGGTTCGTCGAGGAGTCACAAACTTGATAAAACATGAAACACTGTGCCAAACTAGAATTGCACATGCCTTTGTCCCTCTCATGCTAAGTACCCAAAAGAACAACTTCATAAACAAGTTAAGAGAAAAGGTCACAAAAAGTTCATAGAATGCAGCAACAAAATTTCCAGTAAGTCAAGTAACTTCCCAAGTAAGGCATTTGGTTTGTACAGTACAGTCCTCAACAATGATGAACAAAATCCTAGAGCTGATTCATTAAAAAACTCTATAAGGTTGGTCAAGTACACATTGATTGTAGAATTGAAAATGAGTACTGTACCTCTGCAAGTCCTTGGAATCTCTTTGCCAAGAACCCTTTTTTTTTTTCCAAAGAGACCAAATAGAACCTGCAAAAGAGAAGTATTGAATGTCAAAGGTCATGAAATAGCAATGAGTACTGAAAGAACATGAAATGGGAAGAAGAACCCTTGTTGTAGATGAGGAAGAGGGGTTGAAGAAGAACCCTTGTTGTAGATCTTAAGAAGATTGAGATTTCTATTCTCTGGGTAAGCTTGGAATCCATTTGAGAGACAAACAAAAACTATCAACATTTGTTTGTCTCTCATTGCTGGCCTTTAGTTACTGACCGGTGCAAGTCGAGACCATACGAGAAGATGGGAAGAATGGAAGATATGGGAAGAATGGAAGAGAAGAATAGAGAGAGGGGGAAGAGGGGTTGCAAACTTGGAGAGGGGAGACACATACGAGACCTTCGATTGTGCAAGCGAAGATAGCAGAGAGGAGAGGTGATAGAGAGAGATGAGATTGCAGGGAAGTGAAACGGCGAGGTGGACAGAGGCGAAGGAGGACAGACGCAAATTGTTTTCCCAGTATATGTGAGGCGTCCGAGGGAATCTATGGCACGTGCTGGCATTCCATGCCCATGAGTAAAACCTCAAACAAACACTCAAAATCTTATTCTAAATGAGAATAGGATCGGATTGCGTACAACCAAACACACCCTAAGTGTTTTGATTAACTTATAATGCGAACACAATTGAATAAATGAGCGGCAAAAAGAAAAAGAAAAACATCTCCATCCATATCCAAAATTATGGATCTCTAGGCCTAGACAACAGGAGGCAGGCCAAGTGAACTATAAATAGAGAAAGATCGCAAATCGTCTATTAAATTGTCAGAAAAAGAAGAAAGGTAGTCATTTTGTGTTGGTTCATGGAGCATGTGATGGAGCTTGGTGTTGGTACAAGCTTGCGACGCTACTTGAACAAGCTGGTCACCAAGTTAGTACCCCTGAACTGGCTGCTTCAGGGGTCGATTCAAAACAAGCTGATGATCTGAAATCTATCAGCGAGTACGCTCAACCACTGATGGCTTAATGGCTTCTCTCCCTTCAGAGGAGAAGGTGATCCTTGTAGGCCACAGCTTCGGTGGTGTGGTCATTACTCTGGCCATGGAAAGGTTTCCTGAAAAGATATCTATTGCCGTTTTCCTTTCTGCATTCGTGTGTGGTCCAGACCTCAGTCTTGTGCCTTTTGTCCATGAGGTACCGAGAACACAACCATTCAATTTTCAATTCAGTAGAAGTTGGACTGATTTTGTTACTCCTTGGTTTGTTGTTTGTGTAGTATTATCGTAAGGATATGATCAAGTTCTTCTTTTCTAATGGTACCGAAAGCCCTCCAACATCTATGATATTTGGGATGGAGTTGTTAGCTACCATGCTGTACCAACTCTGTCCACCGGAGGTAAAAGACTACACCATCATATACTCTAGCTTCTCATATCTCGAACTCATTAAAGTGAATTACTGACACAAGTACACTGTTTTCTTTTGGTGCTATATATGAACTCAAATTCAAGGTATTGACACTAGCATTCACCTTGGTAAGACCTTTCTTTCTACTTTCTGATGATGCTATTTCAGCGGATGATGTGATCTCCACTCCTAAACCTTTTGTGATCGTCACCAACCCATAGGTACACTTTCTGTTTCATATACTAAATCATACAAGCAGACTTCCCATTTTCACTTGCAGTCAAATGTGGCCATTGTTCAACCAATTCAGAGCACATTAACACCAGTAGATTGAGCAACTAGAAAAACAATCCCAATGTTGGAAATGGGTGAAAGGTTACAACTTTAACCCATCCCTTGTGCTGGGTGAAATACTCAAATACACCATTAACTTCTGCACATTTCGAACCACTAACAAAATGGGTTCTAAGCAACTGGAAATCAACAAACCCCATGAACGAATTTGGTTCGCTCTTCTTGTGATTTGACTCAATTTGAGATTAGGGTGGGTGAGCTGAGCTTGATTGAAATGAAATTTAATGAAACTGGGTTTCAAAGTCCCTATTTTCAGTTGCAACTCATTGCTATCGATCACCAGAACTTCATTCGGGGCACCACACACAAATTTTTTTGGATGTTACTAACACTAATTTTTTTCTAGTAATAATGCCAATGGAATAATTTCCTTACTAATTGTACTTATTTATTTATTCTTTTGTTCGTAAAGATGTCTTTTACTGGTGATGAAACTTATTTTCCTTGCAAAAAGTTTTCTCGATGACTAGATGATAAAAAAATTTGTTGGAAAAGTTTTTTGTCAAGGAATTTTTAAGTGTAGCAACAATTTTATCTAGAGCGTTGATGAATAAGTATTTGTGCTATCATATGAGTATGTGAGATGTGTGAATAAGAAGAACTGGGTCAAAAATTAAAAAAAATTAAATTTCCAAAGAATGTAAATAAATGGATTAAAAAAATTAAAGTAGAGACAGAGCGTAAACCTCGATTATTTGACAAGTTCCTATTTTGATTGTCATATGGTCAAATACCAGAATAAATCGGCCTTAAACTTGGCTAATCAGTACTTCCTGTAATTTTTCTCATTCAAACACCACATATATGTTTCTTTTATTCGTCGTAGATGTAAAGTATTTAAGTGATCCATGCATCACATTTACATCTCACCAGTCCACCATCTCATCTTCTGAAAATGTTGAATCAAAATTTTCTAGCATAGTGTTCATCGGCTAACTGGTAAGCTCATTTGATATTTCATTTCGTAACATTTTCTTCTAAAAAAATACCTGTATTCTTTTTATTATTTTATTTTTATGTTATAGTGTATCCTAATAATCTAACACATAACAAATGGTGTATTTACAGGGATGGCAATCACTGCCCTAATTATTTGTAGAATTGTATCAGTCACAGTTCATCCATTCTACAATCCTTCAGTGAAATACAAACGTAGAATCCAAAGTGCCAAAGAACAATTTGAACCGTGCGTACTTGTTTGTATTTATAATGAAGACAATGTGCCAGCAGTTATCAAGCTTTTTGAGACGTCAAATCCAATTAGGCAAAAACCCATTTTTATTTATGCTCTACGTATCGTTGAACTCCATGATCGTCCGGTACCACTTTTAATTTTCCGTCAACCACATGACACAGTGTCAAATAATTCCGCTGCATCAAATTATGTAACCAACTGCTTTAGAATCTATGAGAAACAAAACATAGGTAATGCTACTGAACCAACGTGACACCTTTTGTGTCAGCCCAAGATAACATATGCACAATGACACTTGACAATAATGCATCTTTGGCGATCATCCCCTTTCATAAGCAGCAGAACAATGGTTGAGATACAGAGTGTTCTAAGTGCAGAAATATCAACAAGACGGTACATAATAAGGGAAACATATTCTGTAGGAGTTCTTATTGATAGCAGGAGGATAATTTTAGTTTGATTTTATCGTGTTGGTCAGGTCACAATGTCAGAGTTGTTTTCTTGGGTGAAGTTGATGACTGAGAGGCACTGTATTATGCAAGGCGGATGGCTGAACACCCAAACATTCATTTGGAACTTGTTCCTGCTAACTATGATGTAAATAATATGAATCAGAAAATTCTAGATGACAATTTGATCAATGAGTATAGACTTTACAATATGGTCTATTGGCGCAAAGAGAAAATATACAAGATAGTTTAGCCGTAGGAAGCACCATTTGAGCGATGGACGGCCTTTATTGTGAGGAGAAACCAAGACATGTTTGCCTCAACAAATTCTGAGGGAAGCAATCTGGTATTGCTGTTAAGGCATGTACAAGTAAGAATTGTGGAATGTTCACAATTGTAGAAGCGATCATATATAGAGTCACTTGAATATGAGTTGATTTTTAGATTCCTTTTTCGAGAAATTACTATTGATATTATCACATTTGTTCATGGACAAAATTAATGTATATTGAAACTACTTTCTTGTCAAAGTTCATACGTACCTAACTAAAAACAAGTATGATATTGCTTAAACTTTGTTGAATTGGTTAATAAATCACCAAAAACCCACTCATCAGGAATGGTGTAAACAGAATATTCTTACACACTGTATCTCGCCCTCCAGAACAAGAAACCACTGAACAATATTCATACTACATACATAATCTTACAATAACCTCCTCCTTTAGCTGCCCCCTTGGCCAGAAAATCCACCAAAAATTACAGTCTTTCTGCAGTCATGCGCTTGCAAATTTCTTGAATAATGATATGCCGTTTGCCTGGTTGCTCCGACCCCCTTACATACAGTTAGGGATAGTTCATGAGCGCCCTAGAATTTTCGTCACTGGAGTAGGGTCCTGGAGCAACCTTCCATGTGCTGTGTTACCTTGGCCAAAGGGCATATGTTGCTTTGAGTACACATCTCTCTTCCAAATTAGTCAAAAGTATAATTTTGTCATGTCCTAACATGGTGCTAAATGATATAGTAACAGTCTTTATTGATTAACGTTGTTGATTGATTCTATCAGAACTAAAAGTTATGAGAAAGCGTTGTCTTTAAGTGTTTTGATTAACTTATATTGCAAATACAATTAAATAAATGAGCGGCAAAAAGAAAAAAAACATCTCCATCCATATCCAAAAATATGGATCTCTAGGCCGGCCTAGACAACTGGAGGCCGGCCTAGACAACAAGAGGCCGGCCAAGTGAACTATAAATAGAGAAAGCTCGCAAATCATCTATTAAATTGTAAGAGAAGATGAAAGGTAGTCATTTTGTGTTGGTTCATGGATCATGTCATGGAGCATGGTGTTGGTACAAGCTTGCGACCCTACTTGAACAAGCTGGTCACCAAGTTAGTACCCCTGATCTGGCTGCTTCAGGGGTCAATTCAAAACAAGCTGATGATCTGAAATCTATCAGCGAGTACTCTCAACCACTGATGGACTTAATGGCTTCTCTCCCTTCAGAGGAGAAGGTGATCCTTGTAGGCCACAGCTTTGGTGGTGTGGTCATTACTCTGGCCATGGAAAGGTTTCCTGAAAAGATATCTATCGCCGTTTTCCTTGCTGCATTCATGTGTGGTCCAGACCTCAGTCTTGTGTCTTTTGTCCATGAGGTACCGAGAACACAACCATTCAATTTACAATTCAGTAGATGTTGGACTGATTTTGTTACTCCTTGGTTTGTTGTTTGTGTAGTATTATCGTAAGGATATGATCAAGTTCTTCTTTTCTAATGGTATCGAAAGCCCTCCAACATCTATGATATTTGGGATGGAGTTGTTAGCTACCATGCTGTACCAACTCTGTCCACCGGAGGTAAAAGACTACACCATCATATACTCTAGCTTCTCATATCTTGAACTCATTAAATTGAATTACTAACACAAGTACACTGTTTTCTTTTGGTGCTATATATGAACTCAAATTCAAGGTATTGACACTAGCATTCACCTTGGTAAGACCTTTCTTTCTACTTTCTGATGATGCTATTTCAGCGGATGATGTGATCTCAAAGGAGAAATATGGATCTGTTCGTCGAGTTTGCATTGTAAGTGAAGAAGATAAAATAATCACAAAGGAGAGATTAGTGCAATACATGATGAAAAATGATCCCACCACTGAAGTGAAAGAGGTCAAAGGTTCAGATCACATGGTTATGCTCTCTAAACCAAAGGAACTATTTGCTCTTCTCCAGGAGATCATTGCCTAGTCGTCGTATTCATAGATCTGATATTGCGTTTCTCCACGGATCTCACCTGGCATTATATACATGAGAAGTTCTAAGTCGGCATGCACATCTCGAGGGAGGTGAACGGTCCCCATCCCACCACCTCCCTCCCCTCGCTCATTTCCTCGCCCACTTCCTCGACATTTAGAATTTCTGTATATACATACTTAAATCACATATGGAAGCCTTACAAAAGGCAATTCGACAATTGTAATTTGTAAGGATATTTTTAGATATCTATGTAACTGTAACGACCGTCAGACGGAGAGAAGAATAAGAGGAGGCACACCAAAGATGTTAGTCTTTGTCTCCGAAAATCCACTAGAACTAAGAAAGCAAACAAAAGGTACAAAGACTGAGTTTGTTTCGGTGTATTGGTGCATCCTCTCTCCTGTGAGAGGTTGTTTCAGTTTTTTTGGTTAACCCTATAGGGTCAGTCATGTAGCCTTCGAGCTTGGATCATTACATGAATAAAATGGGACGACAACCCAATTTCTTAAAAAAAAAAAAAAAAAAAACTGTAACGACCCGATCAGCACAGTAAGATATTGTTCAAGATATTGTTCGTTTTGGCCTCAACTGGCCCGCACGGCTTTAAAAGGCATCTTACTATGGGGATCCAACCTTGCACATATATAGCACATAACCATCCCGCACCCAGGCGATGTGGGACTATGATCCCCCTTGGTAGCTAGCCCAGCCCCTCTTGAAATCCACGAGTCTGTTGGACCTATTAGACTCCAACCTTTACCCTCACCCTCCCCGTCAGGTCCACCCACACAAGAGTCTCTCAGTAACAAAATTTCTCAATCATGTTTCTCTTATCTGACTTTCATCAGTGTCTTTAACTTATTTCAATCATATAATATCAGAGTTTTTTAATAGATGATATCCTTTTTAAACATGATCAATTCTCCACCCACCAAGCATAATCTGTCATGAGGTTGATGTGCCACCCACCAAGCAAAATAATTCTGTACACTTGTCTATAATGGACAAAGTGGGGTATATGTAGATCGACTTCGAAAGAAGAAAAGGGAAGGTGTTTCTGAATCTGAACGAGTATAACGGGTTGAAAAAGCTTATAAAATTATATTGGGAGAATTATAACATACCTCAATATTCAAAAAGATCGATCAATTTGTCTTTGGGTGCCGCGTGTGAAGAAGACTGAATGAAGAAAATATTATTTTTGAGAGAGATGAATCATTAGTTAATTAGGTTTTAAATTTGTGTAGGAATGTTTTTTTTTTGGAAAATGAGCCGAGGTTTTTAGGATTCCTGAACCTTATATTAATAAAAAAAAATTGATGATAAAGTTTACAATCGCTCATACGTTCACTCGTTTTATCATCTACAAAACAATAAACTTGCTTCAAAGCTTCAACAAAGAACTTAATTAGTTCTAGCTTCACCCGTCTCCAGGTTAGGGAGTAATTTTGCGAAGTGTTCTGCTACTAAAGTGGTTGCATGATAGACATGCCATAACTTTTCTTCCTCGTGATTACCAATCAATCCTTTAAGCACTCTCATGACTTGATTTACACCTAATGCGAGTCCCAGGATGTATGAGAAGTCGTCGTAAGGTTCAAATAAGCATTTGCATTCTACCTGTATTATCATCATCAGTAACTTGAATTTAAGATTTGTCTTCTTGCTTCGAGAAGACCTTCGAGGAACATATTCTGTGGGAGGCTGTATTGTGGTAACCTCGTGTTCTTCTTCAATAGTGTTTGTCCCCACATTTGTTGTTTTCGCTTCAAGTATGCTTTTAATTTCGGTGACCAATGCATCCCTGCCTATTCTTGCAATTTCTGAATTCAAAACATTGATGACTTGGGGTGTTAGCCAATCCATGGGCACTGTTGGATCTTCCCCCTGTCTTCCATCAGTTATCTCTTGTCCTACTTTAGGAAATGTAGAAGCTAGTTTTGAGGTTGCATCAACCTCTTCATTGCATCTTTCCTCACTTTCTTTTATTGCGTCTTGGCCCTTGTTCTCGGTTATCTTTGGGATAGCTATCCCTGGTTCCACGCCTACCAGCTGATTTGTGATGGGAGAAGCATAGTGTATCTGATCAGTGTTGAGCAATTCATGCTCACCATTTTGACACTCCGACTCCGGTTGTTGACACCCCAATGAAGGTTGAAAATGTTGTGCCCCAGACTGTGTCCCAGAGACCGTAAGGATCAGCTCATCATCTGTCTGGGGGGCTCGAGGTCCCTCTCTCTGTAATATCTTAATTTGGCTCGAGCTCATCATTTGTGTAGGAATGTTAAAGATGTCATATACATTTATGGGTTAACCTTGGTTAATAAAAGAGTCATTTTTTGTTATAAAATTAGGCGCATATTAGTCGTTACATCAACTATGGTATTTAAATAGTCTAGTTTGTGAAAAATTTGGCCTTATAAGTCATTTTCTCATTATTTTATGACATTTGTTAGCTTCAAATGACTACATTAATATTTTCATGTACTTTCTCATTCTTTAAATGACCATTTGAGCAATTATTAGTTGTGTTGATTTCAAATGGTAAAGGTCTGCATAAGTAGTCGGGGATGTTTTTTCTTCACTTTCTTTGACATAAAAAAGGAAAGGGAGAAAATGTTACTAGATGATCAATATTTTTTTCTTAGATTCATTAGAAACTAAATGATTAACATAAAGTTATCCCATGACAGATATCAGCAAATTCTGAGGGAAGCAATCTGGTATTGCTGTTAAGGCATGTACAAATAAGAATTGTGGAATGTTCACAATTGTAGAAGCGATCATATATAGTCACTTGAATATGAGTTGATTTTTAGATTCCTTTTTAGAGAAATTACTATTGATATTATCATATTTGTTCATGGACAAAATTAATGTATATTGAAACTAATTTCTTGTCAAAGTTCGTATGTACGTAACTAAAAACAAGTATGATATTGCTTAAACTTTGTTGAATTGGTTAATAAATCACAAAAAACCCACTCATCAGGAATGGTGTATACAGAATATTCTTACACGTTGTATCTAGCCCTCCAGAACTAGAAACCGCTAAACAATATTTATACTACATACATAATCTGTAGACAACCTCCTCCTTTAGCTCCCCCCTTCGCCAGAAAATTAAATCCACCAAAATTACAGTCTTTCTGCAGTCACGTGCTGGTTGTTCTGACCCCCTTACATATAGTAGGGTCCTGGAGCAACCTGCTTCCATGTGCATATGTAGGGGTGGGCACGGTTCGGATCGGTTCCAAATTTGAAGGAACCTAACTCGAACCGTTTACATTGTAACGGATCCGGTTCGGTTCGGTTCCCTTCATTTTGATAATTGGAACCGAACCTAACTCGAACCGTTCTAAACGGTTCGGTTCCTACGGTTCCAATCATATTCATACAATTCATATTCAGACAGATCATACAAAAAATTGATCCATCATATTCATCCAGATCCATAAGAGATCCAATCAAGAACAGGAAAAATTGCATTAAAACAAAAAAAAAAACAGAAAAATAAATGTTCACCCCCCCTGCTGAACTCATCTCCAATCTCCAGTTCTCCACTCCTTCACTTGCATCAATAGTTTCGAGAGGCTCACTGTGGAATACAAATAGCTCCTCCTTCTTCATATCAACAAACATCCAACACTCGAGCAAGCAAGAGAACTCACACTTCTTCAACAACACCTTCTTCAGTTCTTTTTCTGACAACTTCAACAATGTCCACTAGCTTTAGACACAACTCCTCCTTTGCTGCTACTGTTGTTAATGTTGCTTCAACCACTCAAATTGATTCATCAAACAACACTGAATCATCTGCTTCACCGCCTCTATCGGCTCATCAAATGACAAATCAGATAGAGAACCAAGCGATCGTCTGAGATATTTGTATTCTTTGTCGAGCGATAACCACCACCTCCATCGGCTCATCGAGAATCGATCGATCGTCTGATATCTCTCTTTTCTTCATTTTCTTCCTCTTCAAACTCTTTTTCGAATTTCTGCTTCTGCCCTTCTCTGTGTGTTGGTCGAAGCGTCTCTACTCCTTGGAGTCGAGAGGAAAAAAAAAGTGTGTGTGAGAGAGAGGAGACGGAGATCTCCTGCTCCTTCTTCTCGAGACAGAGACCGAGAGAGAGAGGAGATCGGTTGACTGTTGCTTCTTCTTGAGACATCTTCTCGAGACAGAGACCGAGAGAGAGAGGAGAGGGAGAACTCCAATCGTCTGATCGTCTCTTCCTTTTCTTCTGCTCCTTCTCTTCTTGGTCTCGCAGCTGCTGCTACTTCTTCTTCACGTCTCCTCTCCTCTCCATTCTTCCATAGAGAGACAGAGACAGAGAGACAGAGGAGATAAAGATTAAAGACAGAGAGACAGAGGAGATAAAGACAGAGAGAGAGGAAGATTTTTTGGTGATTCACCGATTCCTCTCCTCTTAAGTAATGGGTTGGAATTGGAAACTAAGTAATAATGGGTTGGGACTTGGGTTACTGTTGGGTATATTTATTCAGTTCGAAACGGATCGAAACCGAACCGTTCGAAAAAAAAAATAAGAACCGGAACCGAACCGTTTAAGAACGGTTCCGGAACCGAACCGTTTGGAGTAAAACGGTCCGGTTCGGTTTGGATCCGCGGTTCCTCGACCCGTTTGCCCACCCCTATGCATATGTTGCTTTGAGTCCACATCTCCCTTCCAAATTAACATAACATATATTGCAAATACAATTGAATAAAAAGAAAAAAAAAAAAAACATCTCCATCCATATCCAAAAATATGGATCTCCAGGCCTAGACAACAGGACGCAGGCCAAGTGAACTATAAATAGAGAAAGCTCGCAAATCATCTATTAAATTGTAAGAGAAGATGAAAGGTAGTCATTTTGTGTTGGTTCATGGAGCATGTCATGGAGCTTGGTGTTGGTACAAGGTTGCGAAGCTACTTGAACAAGCTGGTCACCAAGTTAGTACCCCTGATCTGGCTGCTTCAGGGGTCGATTCAAAACAAGCTGATGATCTGAAATCTATCAGCGAGTACTCTCAACCACTGATGGACTTAATGGCTTCTCTCCCTTCAGAGGAGAAGGTGATCCTTGTAGGCCACAGCTTCGGTGGTGTGGTCATTACTCTGGCCATGGAAAGGTTTCCTGAAAAGATATCTATTGCCGTTTTCCTTTCTGCATTCGTGTGTGGTCCAGACCTCAGTCTTGTGTCTTTTGTCCATGAGGTACCGAGAACACAACCATTCAATTTACAATTCAGTAGATGTGGGACTGATTTTGTTACTCCTTGGTTTGTTGTTCGTGTAGTATTATCGTCTACTGAATTCTTGGAAGGATAGGATCAAGTTCTTCTTTTCTAATGGTACCGAAAGCCCTCCAACATCTATGATACATGGGAGGGAGTTGTTAGCTACCATGATGTACCAACACTGTCCACCGGAGGTAAAAGACTACACCATCATATACTCTAGCTTCTCATATCTCGAACTCATTAAATTGAATTACTAACACAAGTACACTGTTTTCTTTTGGTGCTATATATGAACTCAAATTCCAGGTATTGACTCTAGCATTCACCTTGGTAAGACCTTTCTTTCTACTTTCTGATGATGCTATTTCAGCGGATGATGTGATCTCAAAGGAGAAATATGGATCTGTTCGTCGAGTTTGCATTGCAAGTGAAGAAGATAAAGTTAACATAATGAAAAATAATCCCACCACTGAAGTGAAAGAGATCAAAGGTTCAGATCACATGGTTATGCTCTCTAAACCAAAGGAACTATTTGCTCTTCTCCAGGAGATTGCCTAGTCGTCGTATTCATAGATCTGATATTGCATTTCTCCACGGATCTCACCTGGCATTATATACATACTTATATAACATATGGAAGCCTTACAAAAGGCAATTCGACAATTGTAATTTGTAAGGATATTTTTAGATATCAATAATTCTCAACCATGTTTCTCTTACCCGGATCTGGTTTCTACAATTTTCATATGTTGGAACTGAGTCGGAACCGGCTCCACAAATCCAGTCCCAATTACTGTAGCCTAATCTCTAAGGCCCAAACCACTATATAATCTGTCATGAGGTTGATGTGCCACCCACCATAATATAAATAATTCTGTACACTTGTCTATAAAAGTGTAACTGATGATCAGATAATAACGAGCTTTGCTACAGAGCGAGGGAGGGAGCGAGGTAAAGGGGCGAGGGATGGGTGGTAACTACCCATCCGTCTTGAGATAAGTGCATCGGATTCGAGATTCACAATAGCACTTATCTTGAGGCAGATGGGTGGCTTACACCCATCCCTCGCTCCCTTTCCCTCGACCCCTCCCTCGACCCCTAGAATTTTTCGATAATAACAAAAGATGATGAGCAGACACTTTGTTTTGGTTCCTGGAGTCTCCATGGCCCTAACCAAGGGCGGGGTCATGTTGGAGACAAGGGGTGGCAATTGCCTCCGTCAACTTTGAAAATTTTGTTTATTTACCTATAGAATAATGGGGTATACGTAGTTAATACTACTAATTGCCTCCTAAATTTATGCATTTCTTCTTTCACCTCCATTTGCCCCTTCACAGTTCTTTAAGCAAGCTAATAAATTAGAGTAATTCTTGCTGTCGAGGTTTTGGGCGAGAAAATGAGCGAGGTGGCGGGGTGAGAGTCGTTTATCTTTTTCGAAATATGCGTGCAAAAAGTCAACACACGCATCTCGAAAAAATTAAATGACTTCCACCCCTCCACCTCATTTCCCTCGCTGGTTTCCTCGCCCAAAACCTCGACATTTAGAATTTCTGAATAAATTAATACCATTTGCAATTGGGCCTAGTATGGTAACATCCATTATGAGAAATTCTAAATGTCGAGGGAAAGGGCGAGGAAATCAGCGAGGGAAATGATCTGGCGAGGTGAGAGCCGTTCATTTTCCTTGAGATCCGTGCGAAAAAAGTCAACACGTGGATCTCGAGGGAAATGAACGGCTCTCACCTCGCCAGATCATTTCCCTCGCTGATTTCCTCGCCCTTTCCCTCGACATTTAGAATCTCTCCATCCATTATACATTGGAAGAAGATTTGTTTCTTGAGTTGACACGTTTTGCTTATTCATAGACATTGAATTTAGGGATGGTGGACTTTGAATTTGCTTATTAATAGTGACAGATAAGAGATTGGATTGGTGTATATGACAACAAAGTGGTGCATGTGACTTTGATTTGCGTATTGATTGTGATAGATAAGAAAGTGGGGTACATGTGGATAGACTTCGAAGGAAGAAAATGGAAAGTGTTTCTGAATCTAAATAATGGACCAGTATAACGAGTTGAAAAAGACTTGTTGAAATATAATGGGAGAATTATAATATACCTCAATATGCAAAGAGATCGATAAATTGGTCTTTAGCTGCCGTGTGTGAAGAAGACTAAATAAAGAAATATTTTTTGAAAGAGGTGAATCATTAGTTAATTAGGTTTTTTTTAATTTGTGTAGGAAGGTTAAAAATGTCATATATAGAGGTGGTAGAGGTGGTCCGGTCACAGCTTCTCTCCCTTCAGAGGAGAATGTGATCCTTGTAGGCCACAGCTTCGGTGGTGTGCTCATTACTAGGGGTGGGCAAACGGGTTGAGGATCCGCGGGTTCAAACCGAACCGGACCGTTTTGCTCTAAACGGTCCGGATTTTATATATGAATTTTTTGGTACGGTCCGGATCCGTTATAAAACGGTCCGGTCCCGGTTCCAATTTTTTAAAATGAAACGGTCCGGATTGGACCCGTTTCAAATTACATTTTTTTTTTTTTTTTTTTTACATTTACTAAAACCAAAAACCACTCTCTCTCTCTCTCTGACTCTCTGTCCCATTTCAAAGTAGCAGAAGAAAAGGAAGAGGAGGAGACGTGAAGGAGAGTCTTCTGTCTTCTCTGTCTCTCTGTCTCGATATAAACCAAAACAAAAGTTACAAAACCCCTCTCTCAGTCTCTCTCTCTCTCTCTCTCTCTCTCTCTGTAAGAAGAAGCAACAAAGAAGAGGAGAAGAAGCAGCTGGCGGAGGCTTGATCTCCCTCTCCTCTCTCTGTCTTTGTCTCTGTCTCGAAGGTTTTTAACCGACTTTCTCTCCCCCACCTCCACCTCCACCACCACCTCCACCTCCACCACCACCAGTGAGTTCACTTGGAGCAAGAGGAGATCGAGCCATCCAATTTCACTTGGAGCCAGTTCAGTTGGATGAGATGGAGGAGCAAGAGGAGATCAAGCCTCCGCCAGCTGCGGTACCGTTTTCGAGACTGTTTGCTTGTGCTGATAGCTTTGATTGGGTTCTAATGGTAGTGGGTTCGGTAGTCGCGGCGGCTCATGGGTCTACTCTTATTTTGTACTTGCATTTCTTTGGGAAGATTATTCAGTTGATGAGCTGCAAGGATCCAACTTTGAAGTATGAGGAGTTGTTTGATGAGTTTAGAGGGATAAGTGTTTAGAGGGATAAGGTATGAGGAGCTGAAGAAGATAAATTCACTTCATTAGTCATAGCATTCAAGTTCATGAGGTACTATTATATCAATTTCATCAAATCTACCCAAGCCAAACTAGTCGTGAACATCCCTGGATTCATTCTCAATTTGGTAGCAGCAATTTTTTCTGGTCAAATCCCCATAAGTAACCATGTTTTGCTCTGTTTTGGTAATGTATTTCGCTTGTCACTCGCCTGGGGCCTCTTTAATGAATCAGGTATGACAGAAGAGGAGCAGCTGAAGAAACTGCCTGTTGGTCGCAGTGGGTTCATGATACCAATTAAGGTCATCGGGGTTGTTCGTGGTTCTCTCCTGACAATCATTCTTCTATTTCTACATTTTATTCCTGGAGAAACACTTTGGCGTGTAAGGAAAAAATAAACTGGTGGTGGGGGTGGAGGTGAGTAAACTGGGGGTGGGGGTGGGGGTGGAGGTGGAGGTGGAACCGTTTGGAACCGTGGAACCGAACCGTTCTAAACGGTTCGAGTTAGGTTCGGTTCCTATTATCAAAATGAAGGGATCCGGACCGGACCGGATCCGTTAAAATGTAAACGGTTCGAGTTAAGTTCCTTCAAATTTGGAACCGATCCGGACCGTGCCCACCCCTACTCATTACTCTGGCCATGGAAAGGTTTTCTGAAAAGATATCACTCTTCCCTCCTTTTCAGGATCATCTTCTTCCTTGAGAGCTTGAGAGCTCAGTGAGTTGTGAGAGAGATTAGGGTTCTTCATATGTGAAGGAGAGGAGAGGGAGAAAAGTTTTTTTTTTTCCTTTTGTGCAGGATATATGCATCTCGCATTATCCGTGGTGTCACTTAGACATGTGTGTATTGAACGTCGTTGACGTTGTGTAGCTCTCTCCATTTGTACTATTTGATATCATTAGTAAAGCTATTCTCTTTACCCGTAAACGTAAGCAAACTTTTCGAACCACGTTAAATTGCTTTATGCGGTACGTGTTTTATTTATTTTTATTTATTTTACATTGCCTTGTATATAATTTGGATTTATTACTTTCTATTGCAACTATCAATTGTGTTCTGCAATCTGTTACACTTTTGTGAGGCGCAACACTGGGGTATGTAGTTTGGTTTCGCTCATTACCTATTTTCCACACCTAAATCTTTTGTGATCGTCACCAACCCATAGCTACTCTTTCTGCTTCATATACTAAATAATACAAGCAGACTTTCCATTTTCACTTGCAGTCAAATGTGGCGAGGTTTATGAATGTAAATCAGTGATTGTCTGATAATGAGCAAGGAATATCCGCCTTTCTGATAAACAGGATCTATTGAACTCATAATTTATTAGATGCTTTTTATGAATGTCAACTAAGTATCGTAAGTAAACGAATCCTAGTTGTTCAATCATTTGATAACTAGAGTCTTCTTTGAAAATTGATCACTACTTCGCTATCGGTCATCCAGGAGTATTTAGTCTTGCAAGGTGGTCCTTGCTGATTCACACGGGATTCCACGTGCCCCCATGCTACTTTGGTCAGAGCATAAGCTAGTGATGCTTTCGGCTACTGGACTCTCGCCATCTAGGGTGCAGTACCCCACCGCTTCGCCTAGCAGCACGACGTTTATATTGCTCTCCTACAACCCCGTTTTTACGGTTTAGGCTGCTTGATTGTTAACAAACAACACAAAAAATATTTGATAGAGGCTCTAGTCTAACCAATGCAGAGCACATTAACACCAGTAGATTGAGCAACTGGAAGAACAATCCCAATGTTGCAAATGTGTGAAAGGTTACAAGCAACTGGAAATCAACAAACCCCATGAACAAATTTGGTTTGCTATTCTTGTGAATTGACTCAATTTGAGATTAGGATGGCTGAGCTGAGCTTGATTGAAATGAAATTTAATTAAAGTGGGTTTCAAAACACCTATTTTCAGTTACAACTCATTGCTATCGACCACCAGAACTTCATTCGGGGCACCACACACAAAAAATAGAAAATAGAAAATAGAAAATAAAAAACCTGAAAAATTAAGAAGCCACCAATCTTCTTCTTTAGAACCATTTGTCGGATTTTAGGCTTTAAAATGCCACTGACATAAACTCCGTTACATCAATGTCAAATTTCATTACCATGAATACAAAACTTGTGAGTTTTTGTTGATTCTTCTTTTGGATGTTAATAACACTAATTTTTGTCAATGGATTAATTTCCTTACTAATTTTCTTTTTTTAGACGATAAACTTGTGAGCATTGGATACCTTACTTGATCGCCACATAGTATTTGTTCTATCAGATGAGTATGTGAGATGTGTGGGTCAAAATTTAAAAAAAAAAAATTCCAAAGCAAGTAAATAAATGGATTAGTAAAAATTAAAATAGAGACAGAGCGTAAACCTCGATTATTTGACAAGTTCCTATTTTGATTGTCATGATCAAATACCAGAAGAATCGGCCTTAAACATGGCTAATCACTTCCTGTAATTTTTCTCATTCAAACGCCACATATATATTTCTTTTATTCGACGTGGATGTAAAGTATATAAGTGATCAATACATCACATTTACATCTCACCAGTCCACCATCTCATTTTCTGAAAATGTCGAATCAAAATTTTCTAGCATAGTGTTCATCGGCTAACTGGTAAGCGCATTTGATATTTCATTTCGTATCGTTTTCTTCTAAAAAATACTTGTATATATTTTTATGTTATAGTATATCCTATAATCTAACACATAAAAATGGTGTATTTATAGGGATGGCAATCACTGCCCTAATTATTTGTAGAATTGTATCAGTCACAGTTCTTCCATTCTACTATCCTTCAGTGAAATACAAACGTAGAATCCGAAGTGCCAAAGAACAATTTGAACCGTGCGCACTTGTTTGTATTTATAATGAAGGCAATGTGCCAGTGGTTATCAAGCTTTTTGAGACGTCAAATCCAATTAGGCGAAAACCCATTTTTATTTATGCTCTACGTATCGTTGAACTCCATGATCATTCGGTACCACTTTTAATTTCCCGTCAACCACAACACAGAGTGTCAAATAATTCTGCTGCATCAAATTATGTAACCAATTGCTTTAGAATCTATGAGAAACAAAACATAGGTGATGCTACTGTACGAGCATGACACCTTTTGCGTCAGCCCATGATAACATATGCACAATGACACTTGACAATAATGCATCTTTGACGATCATCCCCTTTCATAAGCAGCAGAACAATGGTTGAGTTACAGAGTGTTCTAAGTGCAAAAATATGAACAATATGGTACATAATAAGGGAAACATACTCTGTAAGAGTTCTTATTGATTGCGGGAGGATAATTTCTAGTTTGATTTTATCATGTTGGTCAGGTCACAATGTCAAAATTGTTCTCTTGGGTGAAGTTGATGACTGAGAGGTACTGTATTATGCAAGGCGGATGGCTGAACACCCAAACATTCATTTGGAACTCATTGGCTTGTTCCTGCTAACTATGATGTAAATAATATGAATCAGAAAATTCTAGATGACAATTTGATCAATGAGTATAGACTTCACAATATGGTCCATTGGCGCAAAGAGAAAATACACAAGATAGTTTGGCCGTAGGAAGCGCCATTTGAGCGATGGACGACCTTTATTGTGAGGAGAACCCAAGACATGTTTGCCTCAGCAAATTCACAATCATATATAGATTCCTTTTTAGAGAAATTACTATTGATATTATCATATTTGTTCATGGACAAAATTAATGTATATTGAAACTAATTTCTTGTCAAAGTTCGTAACTAAAAACAAATATGATATTTCTTAAACTTTGTTGAATTGGTTAATAAATCACCAAAAACCTACTCATCAGGAATGGTGTAAACAGAATATTCTTACACATTGTATCTCGTCGCCCTCCAGAACAAGAAACCGTTGAACAATATTCATACTACATACATAATCTGACGACAACCTCCTCCTTTAGCTGCCCCCTTGCTAGAAATCTACAAAAAATTACATCTATTTACTTGCATCTCATTTTTCAACATATTTAATATATTCTCGAAATTTATTATATATATTTCATGTATTCTCAAAATTTTATGTTTTTTCTTTACACACCAAAAAATTTCTTGTCATAAAAAAATCGAAATTAAGTCAAAAAACGAAATCATAATCCTTGGGTTGTAAGCAAGGATTGTGATTTCGTTTTTTGACTTGATTTTGGTCCCTGGATTTTAAGAAATATTTCTTTTTAATAGAAAAAAACGTAAAATTTAATGATTTCAAATTTAACAATAGAAGCTATGCATTTTAAAATCTTAAATAATACATAAAAAATCTCAGATGACTCGTAGTGTCATAAAAACAACATATTACATAATAATCATTCACATAACAAACTTTTTATACTAATATAACATTATAGTATATTAAAATATACTGAGATTAAAATATTTATTTCTTTTCTTAAAAAAAATTTCAACATATTTCAAAAAAAAATTTCAATAATTTAAAAATAGAAATATATCAATATTTTGACATATTTCGAAAATCACATTCCTTGGTTGTCAGTAACACCTATAAGTCAACACTCATTAAAAAGTAATCATGTCGCAGGTGAGATTCAAATCTAGGACGTGGAGGACAAACCTACAAAGCCCTAGCCACTAGGCCATGACACCATTGGCTAAACAGGTCCACCTACCTCCATGTTGCACCTACCTCCACTAGGCCCCACGCACACTTGCGAAGCAGCTCCACCTCCACGTTGCACCATTAAAAGTGGTAATTTGCGCATGAAAAATCTCAAAAAAATCTCGGTCCCAACAACTATCTTTCTTGATTAATTAAAATAAAAATAATAACAACATAGAAATCACGAGCCCGAGAAGGAGATGGGCAGGTTTTGCTTTTTGCTTTTTGCTTTTTGCTTTTTGCTTTTTGATTTTTGATATTTTAATCTTGATTAGTTTGTTTTTTTTTGATAATGCAATCTTGATTAGTTTGTTGAGGGGCCAAGAACATTAAAATATTCAACAATTCTAGCCCATCAGGTGTGTTAATAATTTTCGTCAATGGAGTAGAGTCCTGGAGCAACCTTCCATGTGCTGTGTTACCAAAAGGGCATATCTTGCTTTGAGTCCACATCTCTTTTCCAAATTAGTCCAAGGATAATTTTGTCATGTCCTAACATGGTGCTAGATGATAGTAACAGACTTTATTGATTGATAAACGGTGTTGATTGATTCTATCAGAACTAGAAGTTATGAGAAAGCGTTGTCTTCAAGTGTTTTTGATTAACTTATATTGCAAAACATCTCCATCCATATCCAAAAATATGGATCTCCAGGCCTAGACAACAGGAGGCAGGCCAAGTGAACTATAAATAGAGAAAGCTCGCAAATCATCTATTAAATTGTAAGAGAAGATGAAAGGTAGTCATTTTGTGTTGGTTCATGGAGCATGTCATGGAGCTTGGTGTTGGTACAAGCTTGCGAAGCTACTTGAACAAGCTGGTCACCAAGTTAGTACCCCTGATCTGGCAGCTTCAGGGGTCGATTCAAAACAAGCTGATGATCTGAAATCTGTCAGCGAGTACTCTCAACCACTGATGGACTTAATGGCTTCTCTCCCTTCAGAGGAGAAGGTGATCCTTGTAGGCCACAGCTTCGGTGGTGTGGTCATTACTCTGGCCATGGAAAGGTTTCCTAAAAAGATATCTATTGCCGTTTTCCTTGTTGCATTCATGTGTGGTCCAGACCTCAGCCTTGTGCCTTTTGTCCATGAGGTACCGAGAACACAACCATTCATTTTACAATTCAGTAGATGTGGGACTGATTTTGTTACTCCTTGGTTTGTTGTTCGTGTAGTATTATCGTATACTGAATTCTCGGAAGGATATGATCAAGTTCTTCTTTTCTAATGGTACCGAAAGCCCTCCAACATCTATGATATTTGGGATGGAGTTGTTAGCTACTATGTTGTACCAACTCTGTCCACCGGAGGTAAAAGACTACACCATCATATACTCAAGCTTCTCATATCTCGAACTCATTAAATTGAATTACTAACACAAGTACACTGTTTTCTTTTGGTGCTATATATGAACTCAAATTCCAGGTATTGACACTAGCATTCACCTTGGTAAGACCTTTCTTTCTACTTTCTGATGATGCTATTTCAGCGGATGATGTGATCTCAAAGGAGAAATATGGTTCTGTTCGTCGAGTTTGCATTGTAAGTGAAGAAGATAAAATAATCACAAAGGAGATATTAGTGCAATACATGATGAACAATAATCCCACCACTGAAGTGAAAGAGGTGAAAGGTTCAGATCACATGGTTATGCTCTCTAAACCAAAGGAACTATTTGCTCTTCTCCAGGAGATTACCTAGTCACCTAATTCGTAAATATGATATTGCCTTTCTCCAAGGATATTTTAGATATCTAAGTAACAAAAATTATCATAGGTGTTTCTCTTATGTGACTTTCATCAGTGTCATGAACTAATAATATCAGACTTTTTAGTAGATGATATCCTTTTTAAACATTATCAATTCTCCACCCACCAAGCATGATCTAAATAATTCTGTACACTTGTCTATTTAAGTGTAACTGATGATCAGATAATAACAAAAGATGATGAGTAGCCACTTTGTTTTGGTTCCTGGAGGTTGTCATGGAGCTTGATGTTGGTACAAACTTGCAACATTGCTTGAGCAGGCCGGTTACCGAGTCACCATTCCTGAACTAGCTGCTTCTGGGATTGACCCAAAGCCAGCTGATGATCTGAAATCTATCAGTGAATACTCACCACCACTGATGGAGTTTATGGCTTCACTCCCTTAGATGAGAAGGTGATCCTTGTAGGTCATAGCTTCGGCGGGGTTGTCATTACTCTGGCAATGGAAAAGTTCCCTCGAAAGTTATATGTTTCTGTTTTTCTCGCCGCCTTCATGTGTGGTCCAGATCTCAGTTTCTCTTACTTGTATGTGATCAGGTAATCCATTCACCACTTGTAGGCTGACGTTTGAACTTAAACCATAAAAAAGAAAAGCCTCAAACAATGCACTTAGGAAATGTGGTGTTCCTTTTAGCTCTTAATCTAATTACAGGTCTGAATCGTGCAAAACATAGCATGGTTTCCGTAGTTTTAGACCTCAAATTAGAATGAGGTAAAAATCCTTTCATATCCTTAGATCCTTGAGTCTTTCAATCAGAATGTTGAAAATGATATTGGTTTTCTCCAAGGATATACGACAATTACTATATGAACAAGCATAATCTGACAAATGAGGTGAAGGAGGTCAAAGGCGCAGATCCAATGTTATGCTTTCCCAGAGTATAACATATACTCTAGGAGATCTGCTAAGTCCTATTCGTAACTAGGGCTGGGCAAAAATCCCGGTTCGACCCGGACCAATATGTTTACGAACTATTTCAATCTGAGACCAACTGGTTTCTACAATTTTCATTAGGGGTGGGCACGTGATGGGATGGGACGAGATAAGTCTCGTCCCATCCCATCCCGTTCATTCGGGATCGAAATCGGGACAGGATAAACCTCATCCCGACCTCGTCTTATCTCAAACGGGATGAACACGTACTAAATAGTCATCCAATAAAAAATAACAAAAAAAAATTTATCTCACGTTACTCACACAATAATAATGTCAAATTTATATTCATATAACTTACATCATAAACAATAATAGATATTAAATAAATATTATACTTTTTTTTGGAAGGCAAATAAATATTAAATTTCATTTAGAATTAATGATGTAATTCATTTAGATTTTATATAGAATTTCATCTTACATTGATTTAATTTCAACACATCCTAACTTTAATTTAGATGAGTATTCTGATTAAAATTAATAATTATTATTATTAAATAAATAAATTCGAGACGGGGCGGGTCGGGATAGGCGAGATTGAAAATCTTCATCCTGATCTCATCCCACTCTAGATCAGGACGGGATCGGGATAAGTTTGACAAATCCCAAAAGAACCCAAAAAAATCGGGCCGGGTTCGGGATGGGATGTTGTAATTGATTCTCATCTCACCTTAGGATGGAGAATATGATATTATGAGCAATTGATTTCAAGCCTAAATTATATTACTAGCCTAATAATCAAATGTGGATTTAAAAGCATACAATGAATCCATACTTAAATGAAACACCAAATATCTAGCAAATCGCAATGAAACACCAAATATCTAGCAAAAGCAAAGGTGGGGCACCACACTAGTGAAGACGACCGTGAGGCTGTCCTGTCTCCCACGGCATATGTCTCTCGCAGGTCCTCTCGAAGCAAGAAGACATCCTAAATTCAGGTAACTGATGATGATCCTACAAGTAGAATGCACCTGCTTATTAGCACCTTGTACGGATGCTAGATTAGTGCTAGAATTCAATGGTGTTTTTCTCTTGATTCGATGTGGCTCGTATCCTTACGACGCCTTCTCATACATCCTAGGGCCTACGTTAGGCATCACTCACGTCATGAGAGTGATTAAAGGAGTGATTGGAACTTATGCAGATGAAAAGTTATGGCAGGTCTATCATGCAACTACCTTAGTAGCAGAACATTTTGCAGGGTTACACCCCAACTTGGAGCCGGTGATTCTAGAACTAATAAGGTTCCTTGTTGAAGATTTGAAGCAAGTTTATTATCTTATGGATGTGGTAACGAGTGACCGTACTATCGAATGTCCCTTGTAACGGTTCTTTTTTCTGTGGTCTGGGGAGGCCATTTACACCCCGCGCTTGCCTTTCAAAAAAAAAAAAAAAAAAAAAAAATCGCAATGAAATTTTGACTAACAATATGTAAATATTGTAAGGAGCTTGTTAGAGAAATGCAATGACAAAAACTTATCTAATATTGAGCTTAAGAAGTAATCTATTACCATCCATTCTACCATCTCACACCTCTTCACCTATAGATACCCCATACTTGGAGTATACTTTGGGAAAGGAAGAAAACCAAAGAGTTGTAATCAAATTGAGAGTAGTTATTGTAATATTTAGAGTAACAATTGGAGGGAAGGCCTAGAGCTTACCATGTTTGGCAAACATCCCACCTTAGGTGTGGGTGAGCCCATGAGAGGATAACTCCAAGATGGCTCTCTTTTAGATTAATTCTTACCATTTTCATTTATTAGATAAACAAGCTAGTTTAGTTAGATTGATCTGGTTGTATCATGAACCTATGACATATGAATTCAATTCATGTTTTCTTCTTCTACTTCTTAAGCTCAATATTAGATAAGTTTTTATCATTACATTTTTCACAGTTTCAACAATTCAACAATGCAGCAAAAGTTTGACAGGTTTGGGTTTTCTCCTGACAGACAATATATATCTACATATTGCAGTCAGAGTCTTTAGAATTAGATGAACTAAAGTTACCACTACTCACTTAGACTTAGTTACTAACATGACATACAAAGTTACTACTCACTTAAAGTTCCCAATCAAATTCACATACAGCATCTGTTTTCAGTTGAGATGCATCTTATCTCCATTCAAGGCTTTAACAGCAGGAGAACATAATGAGCATCCACTTCTTCTCAGCTGCTTATTGAATTGCCTTAGCAGGAGAAGGGAGATGGCCGTCAATGAAGGGAAGACAGAGGAGTGCACTAATATCCATAAGAATGATGAAGGAAAGAAGCAGAATGTAAATGCTCCAGGAAAAAACAGAAGCGTTTGAGATGGTGGGAACAATGAATTTTCAAATGGAAGTGAAGGATGGAGAAGAGGAGGAGAACACAGACAAGGAAGATTATGGTGAGATTCTATCTGTACAACTTCATCTCATACTTATATCCTCAAATCACTACTGGCTTGGGAGTCTTTGTAAGCATACTAAAAGGAAATGGTTCTATTGTGTCCTCCTCCGGCTCCCGCCAAAAAGATTGAGATTCATAGAAAGTGAAGTCCAACAGCTCTTTATCCTTACTAGGCCCCACGTAATGATCAAGCTCAAGCGACCCTGATTGCTTACATATGGAATCCAGAGAGTCCCATTCCAAGTCACTCATGTCCTCAGAATTACCTGAACCGAATATCATTATCCGAAATGGTGGCTGTTACTTAAAATACAGTGATATGCCTGAAGATCCACCCAAACTAGCAGCGGAAAGTCATACTCTTACTTTCCCCATTTCTCATCACACCTCGAGATCCCCTCTTGTGCTTCATCACATTGGCTTCCGCTTCCTTGTTCAGAGAGACCAGTACAACTACAACACATCTCAGTGTCCAAGGCTTTTTCTTTACTCGCCCCATTTCTTCATCTTCCCCAGAGTCTAGCAAATCACCTCCATTGAGACAAAACCCAAAATGTAGACTACTGGGGGGGGGGGACCTCCTCATTGGCCTTGAACCACCCATGAAAGCTTTCAAGCTGCCCACAAATCTTTTCCGATTTTCATCACCGAAGCCAGGCGAAATACATAGGTGACTTCAGCTCGCACCCCCTCCCCCAAGTTCTCAGGTTTATCCAGCATCATCCATTTACCCCCTTCACACCACTTCGTGCTTCAAACCTTCCAACCTGCCAAACACTAACACTCAGTCTCCATACCCAACTCTGGCACCCACATGGAAGAGATAAGACAGGCAAGAATTGGATTCAACGTCTTTTATGGTCATAAGACCTCCTCTCCATGTTGAACAATTTGTTCCCTGTAGAGACTTCCATCGCCTCTAAAAAGAAACAAAACAGTGATGAACAAACTGCCAACCACTTCAGATTAATAGCCAACTGACAACCTCCTTTTCTTCCCCAACTTCACTGCATCACTATTATCCACCAAGACATGTTGAAATCCAACCTCACAAGTCACAATTCCACTAACGAACACACCAATAACCAAAGCTTTTGTAAAGCCACCTGAATACTCCATAATCATCATAAGCATCGTCACAAACCACAAGAACTTCACTCTATATCCACAAGATCTTCTTTGCTACACTCTTTTTATGTGTCAGGGATTGTTCGGAACCTCTAATGAATGCAAGAGTTGGAAGTTTCTCCAACATCTCTTTGTACATAGCAATCTTAACCTCTGTGTTTTGTGAGATTCTATCAAAAAATCCCTTCAACCCTTTTATATCTATCTTGATCTCGGGTCTCCACAACTCCACCCTCTACAGATGAATTTCAAGCCACAAGATTTTCAGTTGTCTTAGATCCTACAATGTGGAGGAGGTTCGAACCATATTCTCCTCTCCAGCTCCCCCAAACCAAAATCCACTATCTCCACCGTTGGCTAAATTCTTCAAATCCCTCACTCAAAACTCTTCTACTGTTACCACGGCACAACTGCAAGCAGAAGCACCCATCCCACCATTTTATGTGCCTTTGAAAGCACCAATGGAAATCACTCATTCACTCCGCCTCATCTCCAGATAGAACGAGCTGTACTGATCACAAGAACAGCTGCTCGCTGAAGATTTGTTTAGACCTCCATGTCTTGCACACTCCTCCAAAAGCAATCAAATCCGAAAAGGGAAGATGATTGCATATGAGAAACAAAAGATCTTATGGGAGTGTTTCCCTGAGGATGGATCAAACATGAAAGGGAAACAGTCAAATGTCATTGAATTGATGAAGGAAACGAATTTCATCACATATCTTCTCTTGGAAAAGTTCTCTTGATAATAAAACTTTCTCAAGGTTTCTTTAGTAGATAGTGCGGCATTAGTAGACGATAGTGCAGCATTGATTAATTTTTTCAATTTCTATATTCTATAGTATTTGAAAAGTTCTCTTGATAATAACACTTTCTCAATTTATATATTCTATAGTATTAGTAGATAGTGTGGCATTGATTAATTTTCTTCAAAAAATTCTCATATATTAGGTTTCTTTTATAAATTTTCTCAAGGTCAAATATGCGTCATTAACTACATGACTCATAAGTTTTGCCTAAAATCAGTAACTTCACTCAACTTCTGTTCATTTCATAGTAAATAGAATAATGTATATGTTGCGGAATGTGATAATCTAATGCTCACATCAGTAACTTTTACTACCAATCAGAAATAATATGAAAGATTGAAAACTAAAATTTATGTGTGACAGAGACAATGTCATTGAAAGCCAAATATCCATTCTGTGCGAAATGGAACACTGCAAGCTCAGTCACCTATATATTTAGCGTGTATAGCCAAATCTAGTGTTTAAAGAAACTAGAATCAACTTCAATATTGTTAAAGCATTAAGCAACCAACTTTAAACTTAAAACAAACACACACATAGTAATAACGTGACATAAGGACAGTTAGGCAGACAAGCTAAGCGCATAACAAATTTTCGTACTATGTTTTAAACCATAATAGTGTTTCATTACAATTCTAAGTAGCCAAGTCAATACCGTATTAAATCATGATGCAACAAAGCATAATAGATGAATCTCATAACAGAAAATTCTTTATGTAGAAAAACTTACAAAATTAAATCCTTCTTTTACCTCTTCTATCTAATCCATCATCTCGAGGTTTGCTTTGTTCTCACTGCTTTCTGCTCCATCTTCAACCATGAGTGAAGCAATAGAAGTAAGATTCATCACATATGGAATTGTTCTAAACCAATTGGGACTACCGCCAATGATAGGAACTTTTGCAGTTTCATTCACTGGATTGTACAAAAGCAGCCCCGTGTCCTTATGTAGTAAAATATCACCATTCTTCTGAAGAAGCAACGGCTGCAACACATTAAAACCAGAGGGAATCAAGGACCGTTTAATGGACAACACTCTGATCCAAGACTCCTTCACTCCATACTCCTTCAGCATCCACATCTCAAAACATTCCGTGAGACCATCAGAAGCCGGATTACGGAAAATCGCAAGGCACCCTTCCCACACACCCAAAATAAGATTCCTATGACCACCATCAAGATCAGGCCATGAAACCTCTCCGAACGTCTCATTCGTCAAATTAAATGACACAATCGACTGTGACACTTGACCTCCAATCGGGTGGTTACCCACCCAATGCAGAGCACCATTAACATGAACAGCCGTAGTATTTTCAAGTACAAACCAAGCTGGCAAAGCTGCACTCTCCACCTTTCTCCATGAATTTGTGCCCAATGTGTACACCATAACCTCCGGAATCTGAAACCAACCACCAATATAACCAGTAACCCTAACCACCTTGTAGTTTTCAATCATCACATCATAACCAAATCCCATTACAAATCTCATGCGTAATTCCGCATATTTCCTATAAACCGAATAAAATGGCACTTTCATATGCTCCCCAGTAGAGGGATTCCACAGAGACATAAACTTGACATAATCAGACAAGCAAAACAATCCATTACAAGACCCAATGACATTAATAGCAGTAAATTTCATTAATGGATCAAGATTCAAACCACTGGGTTCTACAAAAACCTCCGAATCGAGCGCGATGGACTGGGGCAAATCCAGCTTCAAATTCTCAGACTCATCAAGCAGCTCAGAATCAACACTCCCGGAATGTCAACAGGGGATATGTTGTGAGCATCAAACTGGGGTTTCTTAAACTTGATTGATTCGAATAAAATTCAATGAAACGTGGGTGTGTGATTAACTTGAGCCAGAGTTTGCATACACACCTGCATCTACTTAGGGTCTTGGTTGGGATTCTTGCAAGGATCTCCATTAGAAGGTCCTCTGTGAGGTACCCAATTGCTGAGCTATTCATCTTCTCCATCAGAAACCCAAACTTCAACACTGTTATTTGAGAGATACCCAGTAGTCTGACAATTGGAGGAGCGATTAATTTGGAGAAAAAGGGGGCAAATGTTGGATGGAGAGGGAAATGCGGGTGATATTTTTCTTGTAAACAGACTCTGGGAAGACTTGAGACAAGTCAATTTTGAGATCTCAAGAACCAAAAAATCTAGAGAGCCAAACCCCCACATGCCATCCCAATACCATCCATCATCCTAGAGATGCTGGAAATGGCCCAATCTCTAAGATGATAAATGGTATTGGGCTGACCTTATTAATCCCAAGATTTTGGAATTCAATGCAAACTTTTAACGTGGTTCAACCAAACCTGCTTACATCTACGGAGGTGTACCACAATTCATTATGAATCCTCAATCCATTATGAATCTGAGAATCAAGATTTATAACCGAAGCCTCACTCAATCTCAAAATCTACACAAACTTTATATAGATTCATGCAAGTAAGCTATATGCTTTAATATAAGGAAATTTCATGTTGATTCTTACAAGGAAACTTCTTATTATCTCATATAAGGAAATTTTTTTATTCTTTTGTACAAGAAATTTAATTTTGCTTGTACATGTAATCAACTTTTTTCTCTAATAGGTGTTATTTGACCAAACTGATTCAGTGTGGCGGATGGGATCACAAATCCAATGTTTGAATTGGGGGTTAAGAAAAAAAAACTACAAATGTAAGTATAATCCAATTCATTGCACTAGTGTTTTGAGGAGTAGATATTGTTAGCGCTTTTAGTTGTCGTTCTTGATAGTAAAAAGAATGTATCACTGAACACTCGATCTATATATATATAATAGTAACAAAAAAATTTGTAGCGTACTGGTTTCTAATACAGCCGGTGAGAAATGTCTGGCAAGATGTTTAATCAATATACTAATCAAGTGTTCCGTGATATTTTGAAATGAGGGTAATGATCATCTAATGAATTCCGAAATAACAAAAAATAAAAATAAAAATAAAAATAAAATCAAGAGCCTGGCTTAAACATTGATGCCTCTGGGAAAATACTTGTTTCTTTTTCTGTTGATCTTGTATATATATCTGCTCTGCAACATGAGATGAAACCAAAGTATAGATCGACCCATGCCATTTTAGTATGTCAAATCATCACACATTCGTTCTTAATCTAGTATACACTAAAAGCAAAATACTAAAATCACTTTGGGATCTTAGAATGTCATAATTACCATATCAACGCAACATCTAGAAAATAACGCGGACTCTAATAACGCTACACAAAACATAAAGTTGCTTGAATACTCAGTTGCTGCGAAAGTGGCTCCTTCTTCTACTTCCAACTATTCTCAGAGAGTTCTTCACTTGCGAAAAACTATAACTTCAGATTAGATAAACTGTTCCATGGAGAGAGTATGTGAACCCCAAGAACAGTTGCAAACAAAGCAAACCCTGCTGCTTTCTGTTACCAACTTAATTGGTACGTAGCTGTTTATAAAACATTTCATTGCATTCTTTTGCTCCTACAAACTGACTAAAAATACATAATAAAAACTGAATCAAGCACTTCATTTTACCAACTTAACTATTTTTTTAGGCAGAATGTGGGCGAAAACTAATATGTCAAAGTGTGGTGGAACGCTAAATGAAACTTGTACAACTACTTGGAGTAAGGTGATACTTGATGGTTTGTTCTTGGGTTGTGGTATGCGAAGTTTGTAGTTTGAGTCCTTTGCGCTTTTGAATCCTTCTATTATGTCCTTTTTCTCCTAAACTAGAGCAATTTTGCCTTGTCTCATAAAAACACGCACCTACAAATGGTTTGCTGTTTCATTTATGTATGCTTTACATCAAGTTAGATTAAACCTTCAATATTTTCAGCTATTTAAAATTGATATGACAATTTTGAGCATCATTTTCCGACTTTGATGTATAGTCACTTTAATTCGTGGTGTTGTAAATAATGTACCGGTGATCTCAATTCTGGTAATGGTTGTTTCCGTCTGAACTTCTACTTTTGTGAAATTTTCTGAAGATAATCTATGCAATTCATTTTGATGTGATGAAGCTTGGATTGTTATTTTGATTGTTAATATGTTAGCAGTAAATGAGTCGAAACTCTTTATAAATGTGGTTACCTCATAATATTTTGTTGAGATTCAGTGTGTACTTCATGGATGTAGAACCTTGTGAGCATCAACAGAATGTTCATATCCGTAGTAATCAAGTCTGAATATTCATATATACAATCTCAGTAGTTGCTTTATTTCCCACAAATGTGCCACACTGGAGCTTATGGGGATCTGCAATTTTGACCTAAGACTTGCTTGATTTTAGATAAGATAGGTTTTCTCCAGGAAAGATAGGTTTTCTCCAGGAAATTCTTTAGTTTGTCAACGTGCTTTGTTCGATGCTTGTGGTATTCAAAAGTTTTTAGCTGCATTTAATCTTCAAGGTGATGTAATATCATCGTATCATTGGGTGTGTCATTCCCAAGATTTACTTTCTTTAGCAATTGTAGACGTTTTGGTTCTCTTGAAAGAAAATTTGGTTGAGTAAGTTTACGTACATGTATGTATGGTAGAAAATAGAACGTTAACATTCACATCGAGTCTTTATAACTTGAATAAAAGTATAAATGGAAAAGACACAGGATTGCAGACAACATGGAGATGTTAATAGAATCGAAATTCGTTTTAATTACTTTTTATTTTATTTTTTAATAAGGTTGATTGTGTTCTTATTTTATTTTTCTTTCCTCTTTTTTAGAAATAAATTATTTAATTACTTTTTATTCAGTATATGTCTAAATGTAGCAAAGGATGATTACTTAATGAAATTCTCAAAGGATTTGCCGGTACCAATTTTACAAATGTAGATTTTATCAAACATGACTGAGGTTATTCATGCAATTTGAAGAAAAATAAAAGAGTAGGTTTGGATATTTGTCCACAAAATCAATTTTATATAAAGTACCCATCATAACCAACTTCAGTCATTTGAGTTTTAATAAATTTTATTCATGATTGTTAATTTTTCATGTTTTTAAATTTTGCATATGTATATTGGCATTAAATTGGATGTAACTGATAAGGTATTTTATATAAAGTACCTATCATAACTAACTTCGGTCATTGCATCCAACGAATACACATGGGATTAGCTTCCTGATATTTGAAAAAAGTTGAGGTTTCGACTGAAATGGTGCTTAAACAAGAGTTACAACTAAGATTACTTGTAATGAAATGAAGCCCACCAATTTAATTACAAAATAAGACGCAATTACTAACCGAAAAGGGTAAACCACATAAGGAGTTCTGAATGCAACTTCAGTGACATATAATAGCCGATGAAGTAGGTAAACACAAACTGCAATCACAATTTAAACATCTAAGACAGCCTTCTCCGTGTTTCACTTTCTCTGATTTGTTTATCTTTGCTCATTGTTGCTTCTGCCCGCTACTGCCAGCCACTAATGCCACTACCGAAGTAAGACTCTCCACATATTTAATCGCTTTGAAGCCAAAATCACGAACACCATCAAATATTTCAAGTGATCCATTGCTGTCTCTCACTGGATCATACAAAACAAAATCACTATCATTGATTAGCAGTATAATCTCACCGTTCTTCCGAACAGTTACTAGGTCAATGCGATGAATGGGACACCACAGGGGTGGAGTAGAAGACATTCTCGTACACAAGCACGTTAAATTGGAGTATTCAATAGAAAACATTCTCGTCCACGAATCCTTCACTCCATACTCCTTCATCACCCATGCATCAACACCTTCTGTGGAAGTACAAAACACTGAAAGACACCCGTCTAACACTCCTAAATGGAGATTACTAGAATAAGGCTCATGATCAAACACTGGCCATGATACTTCCCCAAACTTCTCATTCCCAACATGGAAACACACTATAGATCCCAACTCGATATAAGGCACCCAATGAAGCACCCCATTGACATCTGCAGCCCTAGTATTGTTATAAATAGGCAAATCTTTACTTGCTTCAGTTACTCTCCATGAATTAGTCCCTAATGTGTGGACCATTACAGCACCCCGATCACACACTGCTTCTTCATCATACACAAATTCCATTCTAAGCACCTTATATTCATCGTGACTGTAACCAAACCCCAATACAATGTCCCTCCCTATATCACTGGATTTGGGCTCGATCATACTTGGAGACCAGTGAATCTCAATACACTCATTAGTGACTGGATTCCATATATACATACAGGTATCAATATATGTAGCATCATAGTTTGATAAACAAATCAACCCATTGCAAGAACCGATTACATATGGAATCTGTTTGTAAAATAGTGACTGCTTGGGTGTGGGTAAGGCTAGGATTTCGTCAAACGAATCACAAGAAATCGACCCATTGCAAGAACCGAACACATATGGTCCTTAGTGTAAAATAATGACTCTCTGGGTGTGGGTAAGGCTAGGATTTCATCAAACGAGTCGCAACTGATAGAGTAGAATTCGTGAATATCAGTAAATGCGAGATTATCATATAATGCGATGAGGAAGCGATGAGAGTTTGTTGAAATAGAACGTTTGAGATGTAATTTGGGGAAATGAGGATTTGTAAGTAACTTGAGCCAGAGTTTACTCACGCACTTGCATACACCGATTGATTTGACTGAAGACCTAAGGAATATTTCCAACAATAGATCTTCTGCAAGTCTTGAAATCCATGACGACGACGATGACGACATGTTCGTTCTGAAACGACGACCAGTAATTGAGTTTAGTGAAACCATTTAGTGAGTTCAGTAAAGAAGAAGAGTGGAAAGTGATTATATGGGTATTACCTGTTTTTGACCTCTCTTTCAATGGCTATGGAGAAGAGATTATGAAAGCACCATCGCTACGAAACTGATCCGAACAATAGCAGAAATGTATGATGAGAGCAGAAGAGAGCTGTAGGAGGGAAGTGTTTATATAGGCATCGAGTCGAAAGGCATTGAAGCATGAGAGAAGGCAGTGGAATATGGTAGAAACTTCCAGAAACCAATGTGAGAGAAGGTGGTGGAATATGTATTATGTTTGTAATTTCTCATTTAAATTAATTTTTCATAATTCAATATGTGAAAAATTCTAGTTTGTTTTCGAAATTCATTTGGAATATTTGTTAGTTGACAAATTTGAATATGTTTGTTCGTCGAATTTCCTATTGTCTGCTTGTCGAATTGTCATTTTTTTTGTCGGAAGTTTTGATTGGCCTCCATTTGTATATTTATTATTTGAGCGTCTTTTGATAAACCAAATTGTTTAAGAGTATTTGCAATTTGTCTCTGGTCTGAATGTTTCAAATTTTATAGTTGAATTTCTTTTAAAATGTGATTGAAATGTGAAGTTTTGTTGAAGTAGTAGAAGTTGAGGGCAATTTGCCTCCTCTTCAGCACACCATGCATGAGATTGCAACACATGTTAATGGGGTGCTGCTACATTGGGTTATGACAAAGATGGTATGTTTCGACGTTGGGAGTGAGGAGTTTGGGGAGAGCTCATCACCAGAAATTAATGAAGGTTGTGGTAATGTTCAAGTGGGTGTGTTACACAGATGCCTCTTAATGTCTTGCCTTTTCATGCAGGGTGTTGATGGAGGAAATTTATTTATTTTCATAAGGTTGAATGAAATAAAGCATGCCTGCCCCTTCCAATTTTGAAGCAAGTTGTGTAAAATTAGAATAAAAGGCTTGTTTCCTGTCAATAGGACTCTTTGTAAAAGCCTTGCTGCCATCATCCATTCAGAAAGAGTGTTCTCAAATCCAAAGGAATGTCTTACTCGGAAATAAAATACCACAGCACAGGATTCGACCTAAGTTAACAGTTTTCGTCTCTTATAAAATTGATGCTTCTCACCTTGAAAAGAGGGGTAATTCCCAAAAATAAAAGTAAGAGGAAAGAGGCTAGCACTAGTAGTGCGTATTTCATCCACTGTACAGGAAGAAAGGCAAACAATCAAGTCTAAACCTCACTGAAACTAATTACATAAAACCCTTTTTGGCGAACAAATATTTTCTCATATCTAATATGTAAAGTAATTTTAGTTTGTTCAATACTATATATATGTTATATAGAGTGTGCCTCAAGGGAAATTATTTATCCTTATGATTGAAGACTATGAATAATGTGTATAATGTTAAATATACCACCCGTGCTGCTTTTCGACCAACTCAAATTGGGGCGGGACGGTCCGGGCTTGTGCCCTTATCTCTTTTTGTATAAGTCTCTGGCCATTAGGTGTGTCTTACTGTAAATTATTGTCTGTGTGACAAATTTTATATTATTACTTTTAAATCTATAACAAATAATTGTATTTTGTAACAACAACAAAATTATGAGAGATTCTGAAACCAATTTAATTGTTGGAGTGATCTCTCTGGAGTCACAAAAGTTCTTTGATCATAACCGATTAGAAAAAATTAAAGGATTCGATTTCAATACATGGCAGAGCAAGATGTTGTTTTATATAAAATACTTAGTTTGTATGATATTATGATTATTTTAGATCTCTTTATTTAGTATTTGGAGTTTAAGATGGTTAAATTATATTTATAATTTTAAAATTATAACCAAACTTTTACGTTTAACGAAGAATTTCATTAAATATTTCTTAAAATTAACTTATCAAAATTAAGCAGGAGGAAGAAGCTCAGCATCCTCTTTGTAGAGATGACAACAAGCGAAACATGGGAAATCTTGAACCAATATTTTCCCTTTTCCTTATCGCATCCTCTTTGTAGCTCAGCATTGCACCCGAAAATCTCCAGAGTTCGAAGAGCAGTGAAGTATTGCAACCCTTCTGAAAAGAATTTCCGATTCTTGCAACCTCCAATCCAAAGCTTTTGGAGCGACCTTGGACTCCCTATCCACTCAGGCAAGTCCATCACATCTTCTGAACACCGTGAAATTGCTAGATGTTGCAGCATCACAACACCTTTTATCCCCTCTGGAAAACATGTCAACTTGGGCAAACCATCCAATATGAGTGTCTGGAGGACTGCTAGGTTCTCAAACTCCTTAATGGAGAATTCCAATTCTGGACAATCTTTGATTTTAAGGTCAATCAGGGAACTCTTCTCCAGCTCAGGCAAACACTTCAAAACTGCACATTCGTGAATATCAAGAGATTTTAGTGATGACAGGTTCTTCAACCCGTCTGGCAATGTAACCAGCTCTTTACAACACACCATCTTCAACTCTGTTGGCATTGTGAGACTTTCTAGTTCTGCAGGTAGAGTTTTGAGCTTTGGGCAAGAGTAGACATCTAGTTTTTTCAGATCAGCAAGTCCCTGTAGCGCTGCTTTGGGAAAACATACCAACTCGTTGAAGTTCCAAATTTCAAGGGAAGAACGGCAAGGGAGATTTTGCAAAGATTCCAACACCATTTCGTTGCATTTGTTCATATGAACAGATTAGACTTGTGAGCTTGACAGTGGGATTTGTGTGAGTTTGGGGGCATTTTTTAAGAATCAAACTTTTGAGGCAAGGGAGTAATTGTGCTGCTTCAGTATCTAGAGACCGAGACCATCCCTCCAAATTAGGCATCCTGAAAAGGCTGAACTCTTCAAGCGACATGAATTCTTTCACCATATCTTCACCATAAACCTCACCATCAATGAATTTCACATACTCCAGCGATTCTATTTTTAGAACTTTGAGAAGAGGTAGTTTCCAAGTGATGGGAGATGTTCATATATTCTGCATTCCGAGAGAGAAACTTTGACTAAGTTTGGGAGTGATGAAGCTGTGAACCAATTTGGAAAGGTTATTCCGTAGTACCCTTCAATAGAAAAATGTCAAACACTAGGATGAGGTTGGAGGCCTTCTATTACATCTCTAGCATTTTCTTGTGACTGCTGGGAATAGATTGACCATGATAACTTTAATGAGTGGAGATTTTTCTTTTTTCATCAAATTTGCTGCTTTGGCATCTATAGAAGTTCTGACATTTTCAAGTCCTTTTATTTCCATTTCTCCTCCAAGGTTCAACCCACACAACTCCTCAATACCACATCCACCGTCGAAGCCCACAATGAAGGAACTTAATGTTTGGAGGTAAGTTAACTGCCCTATACCAATTGGTATGGTCATTAACTTGACACATCTCTGGATATCTAAGTGTCTCAGGCTGCTCATTTTTCTCATATCTTTTGGTAACGACTCAAGTCATATGCACCATCCGAGTTTTAATGTCTGAACTTGTTTTAGCTCACACATTGATTCGGGTAATGATTTGATGGGATTATTAGAAAGGTTGAGATACCTGAGGTGTTTCATCTTACCTATAGAGTTTGGTATAAATTCGATCGATGCTGAACTCATATCCAATGCTCGTAAGCAGATAAAACATGAGACGACAAACTCAAGAGTTGTTGATAGTTGACCAGTAATCCAACAAGGTGAGAGAACGCAGACATGGTGAAGATCTTTCCAAAGACTCAATTATTGAAGATGATATGTTATTGAAGTCCACCAAGACGTGACGAACTCTTCTTGTAATATTCTCCGCATTGCTGACATCTAGAGCAAAACATTCATCAACTGCAATATGACATGCGAGGTCATGTACGAGATCATGCATCTTGCACTTTTCTAGACCTCCATCTTTGTCTTCCTTTATGTCTTGAAAAAAAGACCTCCATAGCAGTGCATTGAAAATCTCATTACCAGCATCCTCCAATTCCATTTTTGCTTCGGTCCATACCAAACCATTTGCCATCCATAAGTGTATCAATTTTTCCTTTTGAATTTCATAGCCTCTCGGAAATGTGAAGCAATAAACAAAGCATTGCTTCAGAAGCAATGGCAAGTGGTTGTAACTCAGCCTCAATGCCGGCAAAATGTTATTTCACCACTTTGCGGTAACTCCCATATTTCACTCTTTTGAATTGCCAACCACTCAGTTTCGTGTTTTTTTTTACCGCAACAAGCCTCCTAGAGCCTTTGCAGCTAGGGGTAGCCCACCACACTTCTTTACAATCTCCTTGTCGATCTCCACCAAGGCTGGTCGCATTTCATTCCCCAAGCCAAATGCGTGTGCCTTGAATAAGGTCAAGCAATCATCATCATCATACAGATAATCACTGTATCGATCATACAAAGATCAATTCATCGTCATACAAAGATCAGATAATCATTGCATCATCATACAAATATCAGTTCATAATCATACAAAAATCATCAAACCATCAAACCCACCACTGATCATCAACAATGTCTCCTTCACAAGCAAGGAAGGCCTCATGAAGAAGAAATCGACCAGTCTCTAGGGTGTTCATCTTCAACCTCTGGTTCATCATCATCAAACCATCAGCAATCTCCATCAATCTCTGCTTCTTTACAAACTCATAACGTTGCAATCGATCCGATCAATCAGAACATCATCAATTGAACATCATCAATCGAACATCGTCAACACAAACCCCGCACTGGCAGTTCGTGTCATCCTCAAGGGCAGCAATTCCCACCTCAACAAGTGAAACAACTGCCTTATCAGAACCTTCCATCCATGAACGAGCAACAAGATTTGCATCCACAAGGACAATAATTCGTGCCCCAGGTAGGGCATAAATTGGGATATTCTCACAGTGGGTCATATGATTTTCAACCAGGAAAGGAATCCAGGTTCCCTTCATCCCAACAGCATGGAGGTCAAAACCTTCCACCAACAGGTTCTTCCTTGATTTAGCAGCATGGGACTGATCCACTCCATCGACAACAAATGGGGGGACCAACGGGTCAGAATCGTAGTGTTTCGCCCTCTCTCTTCCTAATCTCTCCGCCTACAGCCAAGCAACCTTCAACGAACAACGAAGGAGAAGCAGCTCGTGGACAAAGGAAAGAGGGAAAAAAGTGTTAAAGGTAATTTTAAATCTCTGGGATATTTGCACCCCTGAATTTACTTAGTACCACCACACCAAAAAAAATTCTCAACTCAAACAAAGAACAACAGCAACGTCTCTCTCTGGCGCACACGACAACAGCACTCAGACAGATGTAGACCACGTGATCTTTCTTTTGTCGTCCCTATCACAAATTCGATCGCACATTAGATCGCACGGCAAAGAAGAATAAGAAGAAACGGACGGAAAAGAAATTTGAAACTCTTTCACTCCACTATTCACACCCACCATCTTTAGTCATACCAAAATCTGTGTTGACTCGAATTGAGCAACACCAAGACTTGAATTGAGTCATGATTTCATCATACATGAATCATCAATACCAGAATTTCTTCATACATGAATCATTAATACCAAGACTCGAATTGAGTCATGATTTCTTCATACAAGAATCATCAATACCAGGATTTCTTCATACATGAATCATCAATACCAAAACTCGAATTGAGTCAGGATTTCTTCATACAAGAATCACCAATACCAAGACTCGAATTGAGTCAAAATTTCTTCATATAGGAATCATCCAGAATCATACAGGAACATGAGTCATCCAGATTCGACAATAATTATTTCATCACCAACTAGGACTTCAAAGTTTTCTCCAAGCTGCACATTTCGTCTGCGTCTACATGTCCAGCTTGAGGGGGGTGTTAAATAATAGAAGTTTACTTATATTATAAAATAGGAAAGTGTTACAGAATAAGTTAGGAAAGTCAGAATAGAATAGAAGTCTTAAGTTTCTTATTTCTATTAGGTTATGTCAAAGTTATCTCTATATATTTTATTCAATGTTTTCACACAATTACAATTCAATTCTTTACAATCACACATATATTAGTGTTTAATATCATCGCAATGAAAACAAAAAAGAATGCATTGGATTCAACTTTTAACTTCGTAAATATGAACTACACGGTTGTGTACACGAAGGACATGATAAACTTGATTCACACCACACTGAAACAATTTGAAATTTTTTTTGCTCAGTTTCAATGGAATATTGTCGATATATGAGGGCGTTTGATAGGTTTAGCAAGACCCACAAATCTATATCTTAACAAATCCTCAAGATTAGGACTTTGTCTTTCAATGCTCCCCTTCAAGTGTTTAACCCCAGTAAGAAAAGCCATTGATCCCATTCACGGGATAAATGAAAGAATGGGCAATGTCTGTATTGTCCAACTGTGGAACTTAAATACTTGAAAACGACACACACACACATATGTATAACTTAATTTACTACTTCTTCACGTGCAACTCGCGTGCAACCCCAAACTCAACAAACTAGGATTTGGAAGTAGTGGTGGCGACCACAAGTGGTCCAATGGCACAAACCTAGTTTCATAAGGGGTCGAGAGTAGTGGCTGAATTGGGATTACAGGTGGTTGTGGAAGCTCGTGGTGGTTGTAGGTGAGAGATTGGCAGTGGTGGCAATTGTGATGGAGGAAAGAGAAGGGTTGAAGAAGATGAAATCCACATGGTATGATATTATCCGCTTTAGGTTACTACTCTCACGGGCTTTAAAACGTGTCATACAAAGGAGATAGAAGTTTACATATATATAGTTCATCCCCTCCCAGGCGATGTGGAACTATAACCATTACCCCTTTTATAGTTTGTCAGCATTACCGCCCACCCACACAAGGGTTACAAAGGATTTCAAAAACATACACTTTTTTTTTACTAAATAGGTGAGAGAAAAATATTTTGGGTAATAATCGAATATCTAATGAAAGAATTAGAGACTCCTGGTTTTACAAAATATGCATAAAATGTGTGTCACGGGTACAAACACTTGGAATTAAAGTAGAAGACATTTCCTCATATGAAGATCTTTCCATATGCTATTTGTTTGGCTTATGGAAGGAAAGCAACAACAACGTTTTTAACTACACAAAGGCTTGAATTTGGGAAGTGGTGAGCATTGTGTGGCATTGGGCTTCTTCTAGCCCAAAATCGAGAGGGGCAAACTTTGATGCTTTGTACGTAAATTGGTCTTCTATTATAAGGAAAGCTTAAATGGGTACGCTGATCTTTCTAATTTTCCCTCTTTCAAATACAATTGAGAAAAATCAATTTGCTTCACTTTCAATAAAGAAATTTCTACATACAAAGCATTGCTTTCTTCAAATTTTGTCACGTGTCGACTTTTCAGGATCACGTTATAAGGGATGCAATTTTGAAAGGTGGAGTCAAAACAAATTCCTCACTTCTTAATTCTTCCACAGATCAGTATCACTCCAATCAAAACCTTTGTGTGGCAAAACTTCAAATAAACGACTTATTTGGTGACTCTCCTACTGTACTTCAACATCTGGAAACTTAAAACCCAAAACCTCTAACTACTTTCAAATAAATTCTTCAACAATGCTACAAGTTACCCAATCACAAAATAGATAAGCCATAGGATAGGACGGTAGAACCAATAAATTAAATCCATACTTATTCAAAACAGACCAGCACCCCCTATACCAGAGTCTTATCTGTCAGAAGATATGATGAATGAGGCAGGGGTTTTGATCCGTACTCATGTGAACAAGTATGGGATTTAATTTATTGGTTCTATTAATGGTACTGGAAATAGCGTTGTTTATGGTTTTGGCGATTGCATGTCTGACCTCTTTCAAACTGATTGCAATCAGAGCTTTGCCCAAGCTAAGAAGACTCAGATCCTTAGATGCCTCCCTTATCAAAGACTCATTCGTGGCGGTTATGACTTCTCATGCTCATTTTGTCCGGTCCCGAATCCGTTGGGAATGGAACGAGGTCGGGATGAGGTCGCCCGTCCCGAAAATAAAATAGTCCCAAAGATAAAGCAATGGGATGGGATCGAGATAAGGTCCATCCCGTTATGTGCCCACCTCTACTTAATATCGTTTTATTATGATTCATCTTAGTTCTTTACTCTCCAATCTAACAAGTACTTTCTACCTAATAATAACAAGAACAAAGTGTGGTATATATTGATATTGAAAAATATGTATAACGTTTAGCTTAGATCAGCTGGTTCTCAATATGAAAATTTTGCCACATCATGAAAAAGTGTTAGGATTTGACTTTGTTCTATTGAATTCTGCAGATTAAAAGCAGTTCACTCAGAATTTAAGACAATGGGAGACTTGAAGATTCAACAAGCAATTGCTTTCTCGAACAGCCTTTTATCATTCATTCAGTTCATATTACAATCTTCGTAACCCCGTATGGGAGGCAATCCTGATGGAGCCTGAAACACCTCCGGATACTTAGCCAATACTGCCGACACCACTGATGGAGCTTCTAAAACTTCTTCCAATGCCACATCCCCATTTCCTAATTTTATCAGAAATCTCTATCCCTCTTGTTTTATAGTATGAAGCATTGTCTTCAAGGAGACTAAACTTCGTCCCAAGGATGGATCTCCATTGAGAATAATTGTATCCGACCCCATTTTGAAATGCAAAACCTGATCTTTCCAGTTAACAGAAGTCGTACCAAATGTTTCAAGCCACTGGATCTCCAATATGACGTCTGAACTTCCGAGCCCTAATGGAAAAAAATCGTCCACAATCTCAACTCCTTGCACCATCAACTGCACTTTTTGACAAATTCCACTTCCTTGAACCGATTCACCCGATCCCATTGTTACCCCGTACACCCCCATAGATGTGATTGGCAACCTGACTCTATCAACTAATTTTTTAGAAATGAAGTTATGAGTCACGCCGCTATCAACCAACACCACTACGGACTGGCCTGCAATCTCCCCTTCCATCTTCATGGTCTTTGGGTTTGTGAGTCCCATGACCGAACTTAATGAAACTTCAATGACTTGGCTGATCTCGACCATTTCTAACTCTGTTTGTTCCTCGCCTTTTTTATTCTCTTCCTCTTCGGATTCATCTTCTTCTTGAGCAAGAAGGATACTCACCTCCTTCCTCTTACACTGATGGTCCGGTGAGCATTTTTCGTCACACTTGAAGCACAAACCCTTATCGTGTTTGGCTTGATACTCTGCATCCGTAATCTTCTTGAACTCTCTGCATGAAGAAGAATTTCTCTCAAAGTTTCTAGAGATGAAGGGTCTGGAGTAGCGATGACTTAGGTCATTCGCTGGAGTTCTATCGAAATCTCTCGAATATACTTGTTTGTGATGCCCTAATGGATCGGACCCAAAACTCTTTTGCCCTACCATGGGCCGAGTTTGGTTGTTTTGAAAGCCCAGTTTATAAGTAGTTAACAAAGCCTGTTTTTTCTCCACCCGATGGGCAAGATCCATCGCCCAACCAAAAGAACCCGGCTCCAGCATCCTCACCTCCGCCCGAATTGCGGGTTTCAAGCCATTAATGAACTTGCTCAGGTATATGTCTTCAGTGAGTGTCTCTAATGGTGCCGCCAGAGTAACGAATTGCCTTCAGTACTCTGCCACTGATCCCTTTTGCTTAAGAGCAAGAAATTGTTCACAGAGGGATCCTTATTGAGTGATTTGAAATTGCTTCAACAACAAACCCTTAAGCTCTTCCCAAAACAAGATCGGACGTCTTTTACTTTCCCATTGATACCAAAGAAGCGCATCAGCTTCAAACGATATGACCGCGACTTCGATCTTTTCATCATTCAAGTACCGATGTAGGGTGAAAAATCTTTCACCTTTGAGGATCCAACCATCAGGGTTTGAGCCTTCAAAAATGGGCATGTCTAATCTTCTAGGTTTCCTATCAAACTGACCTCCTTGTGAAGAAGAACCACCTATCCCACCATTGGGACTCTGTGTTTCCACATTGATTGGTGGAATTTGATCTCTCACTGTAGTAGAAGCTGTTTTCTGAGTGTCTTGTTGTGCCTTCATTATCTGATCCAATATGTTCATCACTTCTTGAAAACCCCCATTCAAAGAATCGAGTTTTTCTTGCATACTTGCCATCGTTTCTTCCATAACTTCCATTCTTGCATTAGCACCAGCACCTTTTCCAGCCATCACCCCTAGGAATCGAAGTGCACTGATACCAAGTTGTTAGGATCTGACTTTGTTCTATTGAATTCTGCAGATTAGAAGCAGTTCACTCAGAATTTAAGACAGAAACCAAAGAAAGAAGTAGATGGGAGACTTAAAGATTCAACAAGCAATTGCTGAAACATAAATTGTATTGATGATGCTGAACTGGCAATTACAAGATTCAACTCAGAAAGAATGAAATACAATGTAATATGAACTGAATGAATGATAAAAGGCTGTTCGAGATGTCTTGATCTCCTAGAGAGCATTTGCTCAAATGTACAACTTGTCCCAATTCTATTGTTATTCTCGTATTTATAATAGTACCTCACAGAGGTCTTTGCAAAGCACTAACAAAGCATTGTTTCTAACCACTAACAGAGCATTGTTTCTAACCCCTTCTATTAATCCATCTGCCAAGCCATATGCAACAACTTGAGCACTTGCATTCTTTTGCATTACATCTGCGACAACTTGAGCACTTCATTCTGTTAAACATTCCTGAAGGCCACTAACAACACTTGCATTCTGTTAAGCCATCCTATTCTTTCGCCCAAAATATGTGAATCGTATAGGGAGCCTATCAAAAAGCTTATCCTGTGAACCACGAAAAACTTAAACGATGATCCTGTGCAAGTGATGTTTGGAGATCATACCATAAAATGCTTGATTGTTCGCCAAAATGACAGCTAATGGAGATTCGCCTGTTTTTCGTTCTTTCCAAATGGATCAACACAATGCATAAGGAATCAATCTCCAAAATAACTTCCTTGATCTATTCCTATATATCCTACTTGTAAATATCTAACCAGCCTAGAAGAGACTGGGCTTCATATTACAATTGCAAACATTCTTCTTCAACTTCCATTCTCTTCTATTAAAGCAAATCTGCAGTTGGACACAGATCCTCCATTTAAAAAATACACTTGGGAGGAATATCCTTCCTCCATATTAAATTAACTGGGAAGTTCGCATATGCTCCATCCATCTGTTTTATTTCAACTGAGGCTGTGAAAATAGAACTAACAGAAAACTACTCAAGCTCTTTCTCCAACTAGTACCATCATGGATCCTGAATGTGGGCAAATCCAAGCCACATATGGTCGGATATATTGAAATCTCATAATGTTGCAACATTTTTTCTTCGTGACAAATCTCCACAACCAGTTTCTGCAGGAGCCATTTCATCAACTTGAAAGGCATTATATCGAAGCAACAATCCACCATCAATGGCAACAAATTTTAACAATTTTCCCAAATTTCCAACCAATCATATACGAATTAAAATAACACTCAAAATCACACATCAACAAATTAACCACAAATCTGTACCATCATTAAAAGAAGAGGGGGGGGGGGGGTGATTTGCTAATGTCTTCTTTAGATTCACAAATTTCCTCAGGAAAGCATCTTCATTTTCAACAATTAATGCCTTTTCTTCAAGCTTCAACAATTTGATCCAAAATTTTAATTGCTCACTCCCAATGTCAATCCCAGTTCCCAAGTGCAAGGCACCTATTTGATAGAAGGATTCTTATTATTCTTTTCATAATCCACTTGTATCTAGCACATGCACCCATAAATTGTACATATTCTTTATGGACCAGATTCTCTTGTAAGGTGTAACCTTCTTGAGTTACAATACATAGTGAAATACCTATAGAAAAGAGATGATTTTCTTTTGTATAGTAGAACATTTGATTTTGTTGGTATTTCTTAATTAGGAAGTTCTCTGAGCTTCTCTACGAGACCTCACTTGATCAAACTTATACTAATACGCTAATACCAGTACAATGCAAACCAATTTATAAAAGCGAAAAACGTCAATCACACGAACTATATCAGAATACATTATCAGTGTACAGTCCAAAGAGTAATGGATCAGATCAGCCAACATATGCATTGCTCACTACGAGTGCTAGATTTCAGTCTACAACACATTTAGTCTAGTTTATAAATGAAGAACACAAACAAATATTTGCTAAACAGAGGTACGGAATGGAATGGAAAATACCTATTAAGAATGGACGCAGATTTGGCCCAAAAGAAAAGAATGGCAAGTAAGAGCAGAAGAACTCTAGAAACAAGTGAAAGTAGAGTATAGCCGGATTTCTCAAACACCACCCAAGTAGCAAGTGTCACCAGTAATATCCACACACTTACATTTCTTCTCCTCCATAGTATCACATCTGCAACTGTTAATCAAATAAAAAAGATTATCAACAAAAATGTTATCTTTCCCCGAATTTCAAACATACTCTAAAAAGGGTAATCAAATAAATGAACCAAAACCCAAACAAAAACATTGAAAAGACAAGATAATGAATAAAAATGTAATCTTTCACTGAATGTCAATCAATCTGTCAAATGGGTCATCACACAAAAATTAATAACTAAGATAAAACAAACTGAACTGATTATCAGGGGATGAGGTGAAGGTTTTTCACTTACTGAATCCACCACCGAGGATCTCATGAACTGATCTTTAGCGATTGAAGAGTCGAATAGAGGAGGATGGAGAAGAATCCATGTGGAGATCAAAATCAAGATGGAATTTTTAAGAATCTGAAGATGGAGAAGGATCAAAATGGAGCTATGCAAGGGGTGTTGGATCTTATTTATTTAAACAAGGAAAGAAAAGTAGAAAAGAGAGAGAGAGAGAACGTCAAACAAATTTTTCCATGGCTGCTACGCTGTGTTGTGGGTAATTTTTCTCTCTTTCTTTCTTCCTCTTCAGCTCTGCCTTTCAACATTTCATTCTTTTGGTAATTTTGGTTAGGCAATGAAGAAAACTATTATTGCCCTACTTTCTAAAAGACATCACTACCCACTGGAAAAACCACCGATATAAACATTAAACTTCAAATAATCGAATTTTTTTCCCCTTCTCTTCAACAAAATTCCTCTCCCAAAATTTGAATCTTCGCACCTTCTTCCCTCCATCATTCCCCCTCTACTATTTACCATCTTGCTCTACTCTCTGCTCTCTCTCTCTACTCTCACTGTATGATACAAAACTTGGGCTTTTTGGGTGCATTGTTTGGTGCGATTTGTGTTGGACTACGAAGACAAGGTGGTTGCTGCGATTTGGAGCTATGTTGGAGTGCGATTTTCTGCGATTTGGTGGCGATTTATTGTGTGGTCATCTTTTTTGCTTTTTTTTTTTTTTCCTGTTTGATTGTTGTTGTGGGAATTCGTCTGTTGTTTGTAAGGATCATGTCGATAGGGTGATTATTTGTATTTCTGTCTGAGTGTTGGCAATCTGAGACCATCAAATTTTACCTCTATTTTGGAGAGATGACTATCACCATCGATGACGGCGATCGTATCTCTTTTAGGGTTTATCATAGATTAGTGTAACTTTAGTTTTTGCTTAAAATCTATCAAATTGTAACTTGTAAGAATATATTTCATGTAGATGAGGAAATGGGAACATGCGAGTGGAGATGGAAGCTCATTTTCCCCCTTAAAACCTATTTTTAGAGTCTGATATTCACGTAATTATTACATAATATATTACTTAATTTATATATATTAGTGTTTAAATTAGTATATTTTATTCTAATGATTTCATTTTCATGTTTTTGTAGGAATTTGAGCGTGAACGATGAAATCGCATTAAGGCGACAATTTGAGGAATGATAAATTGATTGATTCTAATGGTGGTACAAAGTAGCGGGTCACATGTCTAAACCTAACCCAAACAAATTAGGTACACATAATTTAACCTAAGCCCAAGTCTGAAAGTTAACCTAAAGCCTAAACCCAACACAGAAGAATATAGAAAACCTATTCAGAATCTTGGATTTCTCTTGTTGCTGATTTTCTTATAATTTTTCTCTCTTTTTTCCAGCCACGCCGCTCCTCTCCACTGAATCTCCTCTCTGGCAGAGACATAGAAACATTCGTCACTCGCCAGTAACCAACCGCCATCGCCGCCATCTCACTCCACATCCCTGTCGCAGCTACCGTCCTCACCTCCCTGTTCTCACCGTAAGCAACCAAACAACACAGAAACATGGAGCACGTCCTTGCTTCACGACCCCCTATTCCTTTCTCCGCCACCTCGTCTTCCTTCCAGTTTTCCGTCTCGCTGGAGAAGAAAGCATAGGAGAAAGAGGCGGGAACCAATTGTTTTTCAAAATAGTTGGCTATTTGCACCGCGGTGTTTGCTTTGAGCCACCACAATCCATCAACAGTCTTTTCTCAGAATGCGTGTTTGTGCTGAGACGAATTCCACCTACACTAGTGTTGTGACGCCATCCACCATGATTTTATAGACCCCGAGCCGAAGCAAAGATGAAACCACAGGGTTTCCTAGAGTTTGTTGTATTTGAATTTATTGTTTTCTATATACTTGAACGTTAAACACAATTGATTTCTGAGTTTCAATAAAAAAAAATTCACCGATTATATCCGGATTAATTATCTAGACTAGTCGATAGTTAGAAGTATTCTTTATTGATATTCAAAGCCTGTTTTAATCAATTAATCTGAATCTGTGATTGTGTGTGCCGTAAGAAGACATGCAATGCTAGGGGTTTAGAATTAGTTAAAATAAACATGTGATTGTGTGTGCCGTAAGAAGACACACAATGCTAGGGGTTTATGCCTTTGCTGAAATCAATTGCGAACTGAGATTAATCTTTAGGTTAGTCATGTTAATTCTTGAAAACAATAATTTGGATTACACAAATCTCGAAGAACCTGTGGTGGATACTATTGGGCTTTTTGACCCATTCCCCTTTCCACCTGTTCATGATGACCCATTTGACATATGTCCTCCTAATGACTTTTACATGAAGTTTGATCATCAGTATTCTGTGGAGAGAATACATCTCATAAGTAGTGTTGATTTCAGGTTTGGGGGTGTTGTTGAGCTGTCTAGCTCATCATCTTTGTTCAATTCATTTTGTTATGATGAGCCTATACCATCTGATATATCTATAGACATACTGTTTTCCATCCCTTTAATAGTGATTGACGCTACCTATGTGGATCCCTTGTTTTTAAGGGATGATTTTAATTTTGACCATCCTATTGTGCAACACATTCAATCTTCGGATTTGACACCAGACATAGGATGTGTTTTTTTAGGAATAGGAAAGAGTCATTTGTTGGATATCCATGTTGGTGACGACTTTCTGCTCCAGATCCCTATGACTTCTTTACGACCGTGGGTTTGTATGCATTTTCTCTATGATTTTGCATGGTGTCTTCGTCATTTTTAGGGATGTGTTAGTTTTTGTTGTGTTGCATGTAGGTGCTACTATATGTTGGACGAATCCTCAACTTTTTTTGTTGTTGCTATATGATCTAGTCAACATCGTGGACTAAGTGTTTAGGTTTGGGAGAGTGTTCGTCATGTTTTTCCTCGTCATTTCATGGTACATCATTTATGAGGAAGAATATATGTCGGGCTAACGACGTTAAACCAAGTGCTCCTAGGAGGCAACCTAACTTCAGTTGTGTCATTATGGTTAGTCTAGATTGATTTTCGAGTTATTTCTAATTGCATTTCACTCATACTCATTAGCTCCGTAACAATTTTGACATACAACTGATACATGTAATTTTTATTTTATTTATTTATTTATTTATTATTATTATTATTATTATTATTTCATTTGTAAATCTTTTTGTGTCCTGTATTGTTTTTATCAATTTATTATGATGAGTCCACAGTTCTTATGTTGTTGAGCGTTCATTGGTGGACGGTTCCGTCGAAATTGGTAAAAACTTCCCATGGTAATATCAGTCTAACTCTCATCTTTTCTTTTTCCTGCATTTGTCATAATCATCATTTTATACATTGAGGACAATGTTTGGTTTAGGTTTGGGGTGAGGTTTATGAGTTTTTCTGCATTTTTCAAAAATTTTGAACTAAAATATATTTCACAATTGATTATTGTATTCTACTCAATCTCCATTGAATACATAGTTAATTATGATTGAGTTAAAATTTTTGAATTTGAACATGCATTCAAAATCTAAGTTCCTTTCCAATGAAGAGGATGTGCTTTCAAGTATGCCTGAAAATTTTAAGAATGCATGCTTACACTTGTCACTTTTATATATCAATAGGAAAACATATGGTTTGATATTATCTTTAAGTTAAATATATTTCATGATATTTTTCAACTCGACCACTCTTGCACTATAAGACGAGTTAGCATAACTTGAAGTTAATCAATAAGATATTAATTAGAAAACCTTATAATAATAGTGGAGACTTAACCCTTGTAAGTTTCGAGACATTCTATTTTTCTTGAGGGTTATTAAATAAACTCTGACTCTTCTTGAATTCGCATTATCTCGTTGATGATCTCATTATTCTTGTTTTTTTATTGATTGCTTTGAGAATGACATTACAATTGAATTATTACACTAGAAATTCTTGATTTATTTAGTTGAGATGTCATAATACTGACCAGAGCTTAAGAAGTGATATAGACATTTTTTCTTTGACTCGTTCTTTAGCCTTTTAGCCTACCTAATGATAAATATCCGTTTGCAGCCCTTTGAGCCTTTAAATAGACTTTTTCTTTGCTAACTCCATCTCCAGTACCTACTCTAGTTAGGGAGTAATATCCCATACTATTTTTATCCTTACCCAATGTCTCTGAGAATGTGTATGGTTGATATATTTTGAAAGGAGAAAATAAAAAAAAATAACTGAAACTAAATATTCCATGAATCCTTGGGACTAAAATCTTTCATTGTGCAGAAGGGGAAACCATGTCGTTGATTTTATAAAAAAAGAAAAAAAAAAGATTGATGCTTCGAAGAAAAATATGAAGAAGAATTTCGAAGGCAGAAAAATTAATGGTGTACAACATTGGTTTATTCTTCTGAGCACCACGTATTTATTAAAGGGTGTATCCATTCTCAAATCATTTTCTCGTATCCTTTTCCATTCTAGTTAGCCAAAATCGTAGCCTCATTACAACCTAATAAAGACCTAATTAATCTTAAATAAAGGTCTGGTTCATAGATATGGAGATTAAACAGACAAGAACTATGACGTATGATTCAACATTCTCAAAGTAATTGATATTCCTGTCCATGAGATCATATTCATTTCATTCATTGAAAAGTCCGTTTTTCATGATTATTATATGTGAGATGTTTATGTTTCCATAATTTATTCTCTTTCTCACATATAAACTGAGTGATAACTAACCAATCTCTGAGTGATTCATTTCTGAGTGACAAGAGAGATTTGTAGTCGAAGCATATTATCCAAAGGCTATCTAGTTGTATATTTACTAAGAAAAAAATAAAGTTATGTTGATAAGGCTATGTATACACACACACACTTCGAGTTGAGAATAATTGATGAAATTTATTTAACCTTTGGGTACTATTAAATCGTTGTTAGACTCGTTGATATATTATTCTGACAATGTTAATTGTTTTCTAAATTTTTTGGCAATTAGATTATTACTCTAAGGATAATAGATCGAGTGATCAAGTTACCATGTTTTGAAAATTTATTGAGTCATAATGTTTGTGGGTAACATTTCTAGAAACCCTCACAAGACTATAACTCGTCTACTAGAGGTAATCTAGGGGTTTAAAACCTTGTTGCACGTTTAAGGTAAGTGCAACCGATGATTCCTGCAAAAGTGAGTTATAATTTTATTTTTATTGTTTTGCTTGAGGACTAGCAAAAAGTAGGTTTTGGGGTATTTGATATTCATGTAATTATTACATAATATATCCCTTAATTTATATATGTTAGTGTTTCAATTAGTATATTTTATTCTAATTATTTCATTTTCATGTTTTTGTAGGAATTTTAGCGTGAACGATGAAACCGCATTAAGGCGACAATTTGAGGAACGATAAATTGATCGATTATAATGGTGGTACAAAGTAGCGGGTCACATATCTAAACATAACCCAAACAAACCTAGGTCCACATAATTTAACCTAAAGCCCAAACCCAACTCAGGAGAATAGAGAAAACCTATTCAGAATCTGGGACTTCTCTTGTGGCTGGTTTTCTTCTAACTTTTTCTCTATTTTTTTAGCCACGCCGCTCCTCTCCACTGAATCTCCTCTCCTCCCTGGCAAAGACATAGAAACCTTCGTCTCTCCCCACTAACCAACTGTCGTCGCCTCCATCTCACTCCACGTCCCTGTCGCAGGTACCGTCCTCACCTCCCAGTTCTCACACTAAGCAACCAAACAGCACAGAAACAGGGAGCACGTCCCTGCTTCACGACCCCCTGTTCCTCTCTCTGCCACCTCGTATTCCTTCCTGTTTTCTTATCTCTTGCTCACTGTTTCTCTCTATCTCGTTTCCGCCACAGACAAGAGACCAACAGGTACTTGAACGTTAAACACAGTTGATTTCTGAGTTTCAATAATTTTCTTTCACCGATTATATCCGGATTCATTATCTAGACTAGTCAGTAGTTAGAAATACCCTTCATTGATATTTAAAGCCCAATTTAATCAATTAATCTAAATCTATGATTGTGTGTGTCGTAAGAAGACATGCAATGCTAGGGGTTTAGAATTAGTTAAAATAAATTTGTGATTGTGTGTGTCGTAAGAAGACACGCAATGTTAGGGGTTTATGCCTTTGCTGAAATCAATTGCAAACTTAGATTAATCTTTAGGTTAGTCATGTTAATTCTTGAAAACAATAATTAGGATTACACAAATCTCGAAGAACCTGTGGTGGATTCGATATCTCGATCCCCTATCTATCATCTTATCAGTTTAATTTTAGCTGCCAATTTCATTTTCTTAATTTAGTAATTTTCATCTGCTGTAACCCCCAGTTCTAAATTAGTTCAAATAAGTCTTAGAATTCGAATGTCTCGTCAATCCTCGTGGGATCGACCCGTATTTGCCAATGTCTACCAATTAGACAGTCGTGAACTTGCGGTATTACAAGTAGGGTTTATTAGCTTATTAATTTAGGTTAATAAAAACTCCATCAGAGTCAATCACTTAAGGTGTTATCAAAGTTAATTCACATAAGGTAGTTTTGTGATGAATAGAAGGATAATGATGAAAAAGAAGCTGTCGACTAGTATATCGGATCTCCCAGATAATTTTTCAATGGACATTCTTACAAGATTACATGTCAAAAACCTAGTTCAGTGCAGGTGCATATACAAACCATTGCGCAGGTTAGTCTCCCACCCTAGTTTCATCAAACTTCATCTCAGTCAAGCTCACTTAAGAAACCCTAATATTTTAATCAAGAGTCACACAACATTTGAAACCATAGACTCAAAGAGTCTGGATGAATGTGTTGATCTAACTCCATATTTACCCTCTCAATGATCTTCCTCAAGTTTTTTGTGTGTGGGTTGTAGGTTCATGTAATGGTTTGATTTGTTTGTCCTTATATCAAACCATTTTGTTTCTATGGAACCCCTCTACTATGGAAAATGTTAACTTCCATTTGATCCAGTTTTAGATAGATATGGGAAACAAAGAATCGATACCATCCATTCCGAATTGGCGTTCGGGTACGATCCAATTGCTGAGGACTACAAGGTGGTTGTGTGTGTTTTAGATGAATCATGTAATAAAAAAAAGTTTGTTTTTACCCATTCGCATTGGGCAATGCGAGGAGAAGTCTCAAATTCGCCAAAAACTATGCAAATTAAAGTCTCCAATTCGCCTAGATCCATGCGAATGTGAAACTTCCACACGCACTTGCACGGACCTTTGCGAATGTGAGACTCCCACGTGCATTTTCCAATGCGAATGGGTGAAAACAAAAAAAATTTATTACACGTTTGAGTGATTGTCATAAAATGACCATAACTTTCTTATTTCAAAATATTTCAAATAATTCAAATTGTGTTCATTAGATAACTTAGAGTACTACAATTTTCATGCTTTGATAAGCTTGAGAATCGGCCTCAATAGAGAGTATAATTGGCTGAAAGTTAGAGACGCTACCCCATTTTCATTGTTGGGACAGATTTCCGTGAATTTAGTAAAATGATCATAACTTACTCATTTCAAAACATTTTCATGTGATTCAAATTGTGTTTATTAGATGACGTAGAGTAAGAAATTTTTCATGTGTTGATGAGCTTGAAAATGGGTCTCAATCAAGCGTATAAGTTGACCGAAAGTCAGAGACACTACCCCGTTTTCTTTTTCAGGACAAATTGCGTGACTTTAATAAAATGACCATAACTTACCCATTTTTTATATTTTGAATGAGTGATAGCTTGATAGCTAGGCTATTTTGTGAGAGAGGAGAAGAGGGGAGGTCGGCAGTAGTGGGGAGCGGGGTGTTGCTGCTCTGTTGTCTATTGATCTACAAAGAAGTAATTTGCTCTGACACGGGAGGGTTTCTAGGGTTCCTAATTTGCTCTCAAAGCTATTTACCAAATAACTTATTCATAATCTTTCAATTTAATTATGAGTCTTTTTAGTTTTCTTTTATGATTAACCTTTACTTTTTCTTTTAGGAATGGACTGCTTATTATTTTAGTATTTGATTCTAATTTTCTTTTAAGAATATGTAGTTTCCTTTTAGAATTAGGCTTTATTTTTTGTTTTAGGAATAGACTGTTTGTTATTTTAGTATTTGATTCTAATTTTTCTTTTAGGAATAGGCTGCTTATTATTCAAGTTATTTGAGCACTATAAATAGAGCTATTCGTCAATATTGCAGGAGACTTTTGATTTAAATAATTTTAATTAAACATTAGAGTTATTTCTCTGTGTTTTTTGGGCGAATCTCTTGTATCATTCCTTGTGAATTGTTTGTTGAACTAGTCTGCAGGATAATCACTATTCTGCCCGACGTTAGTTGGAATCAAAACTTCAGCATCTTCTTAGGGTGAGATTTCATCAGTTTCTATGGCTGGTGGTCGTGGTCATGGTTGTCGTGGACAGATTTCGAATGAGGAAGCCCCAAACCAGGATCGTAACGTTAAGAATATGATGATTGAGGATTTACAGCGGCAAGTTGCAGAGTTAACCCAGCGTCTAACGACGTAGGATTTCGGTAATTGTGAGATAGAAGATCACGATTCTGATTCCAGTTTTGAAAATTCGTATCACAATCGTGCTCGATTCTGGAAGCACCATGGTAGGAAGGATTACCAAGAAGACCTCAGTTTCAGAGTGGATCTGCTCGAGTTTTCTGGTACGTTACAGGCCGAAGGATTCATCGATTGGTTGCATAAAATAGAGTGTATTTTTGAGTTTAAGGAAGTCCCAGATCGTGTTAGAGTGAAATTGGTCGCCATCAAATTCAAAGGCAAAACATCTGCGTGGTGGGAGCAGTTGAAGCGAGCACGAGACAGGCAGGGCAAGGTCAAGATCAAGCTCACTAATTGGGAGAAAATGAATGGTCACTTCTTTCCTTTTGACTACACTCAACCCTTATTTCAGCAACTTCACTCGTTGATGACCGTTTTTTAAGCCTACCAACGTGCACTTGCTGTGGAGAAACAACATAACAGGAGGCCAATGATCATAAGTGATCAAAGCAGTCGGCCAGTTTGCCTTCAAGAATCTCGTCCTACCCAGCAGCCACTGCAGGTTACTTCTAACTCAAATATTAGATGTGGTGAACAGGGGCATAGAGCGAATGAGTGCAGGAAACCTGCTATTCAGAAGGGCAACAATCTCCTAATTGAGGAAGACGTGGTAAACGAAACTGAGGAGCTTGGAGAGTTTGTGTATGACAATGATGAAGATGGAAATGTGTTGTATGAAAATGGTCGTGAGACTCTGGTCGTTCATAAGAGTCTATTGACTCCCAAGAGTGATTCAGGGGACGATTGGTTGAGAACCAATATTTTCCACACGACCTGCACGGTTGCAAATAAAGTCTACAAGATGATCATTAACAGTGGAAATTGTGAGAATGTAGCGTCTGAAAAGGCTGTCCAAAAATTATAGTTAAAGATAGATCGTCATTCCAAGCCGTACAAATTGTCGTGACTGAATAAAGGCAGTGAGATCATAGCAATGCCTTTGCCACATAGACCACTGTTTTCAGGTTTCTACATGCCCATCAATGTCAAGGATCCTAAATTATTGGCAGCTTTAGTGGAGAGTCGTAAAAGACACACTCCATATGCAGGTGCTTTTCTTCTTAAAGACGAGGCATGAACTGATTCTACTCATGCATCTAGCTTAGAAGCAGATAGAGATAAAAACATAGTTGATGGCAAAGGGAACGATTTATTCAACCGTCTTCATGAAGTTGGTACTTTGGCACAGATAACCAATATACAAAGGGATTTGGTAGTACTTATGGGTCATCGGCAGCTTCGGATAACTGAGATGGTTGGTGAAGATCCGCTTACTGTGAAAATTGATCATCTTAAGAATTAACCATATAATAAAGATGATGACATTTTAAAGGTAACATCCTTTGTAGTCATATCAACCTTGAGAGATGTTATGAAAACTAGCTCACTTTGGAGAGATCGTGTTCAAACATATACCCAGCACATCGGTGACTTTACTTATCCGAGATTAGCAGATTTTGGAGCTGCTATTTCAGGAGATCACGGGTTGAAATGCCAGGAAGTTCTTGAAGAGCTAGATGTTCATAAGAGGTTACAGCTGACACTAGAATTAATAAATAAAGAAATGGAGATTAGCAAGATACAAAAAACAATTGCCAAAGCCATTGAAGAAAAGATAAGCGGTGAGCAACGCCGGTTCTTACTTAATGAGCAGCTTAAGGCAATAACGAAGGAACTTGGCTTGGAAGTTGGCGACAAAGCAAAACTTTCTGCAAAATTCAGAGAAAGACTTGATAAAGAGAAGTGTTCACCCCATGTTTTGAAAGTCATAGAAGAAGAGCTGACAAATCTACAGCTGTTAGAGGCCACTTCAAGCGAGTTTAATGTGACACGTAGTTATCTCGATTGGCTCACAGTACTTCCTTGTGGGGATAGTGCTGCAGACGTGAATTCAGATTTACCAGCAGAGGTGCAGCAGCTAGTAGAGTTTTCTGACCTGATACCAGATGATTTTCTTCCTAGACTACCGCTAGAGGATTCCGATGAAGTTGTTGTGAACTCGAGGACGAGTTCTTTCCAACCCGGGGCGACTGATGCAGGGGGTTTCTAGGGCTCGTAATTTGGGTTTTTAGGTTCTTAATTTGCTCTCAAAGTTATTTACTAAATAAGTTATCCGTAATCTTTCAATTTAATTAGGAGCCTTTTTAGTTTCCGTTTAGGATTAAACTTTACTTTTCTCTTAAGAATAGACTGCTTGTTATTTTAGCATTTGATTCTAATTTTTGTTTTAAGAATAGGTAGTTTCCTTTTAGGATTAGGCTTTACCTTTTCTTTTAGGAATAGATTGCTCGTTATTTTAGTATTTGATTCTAATTTTTTCTTTTAGGAATAAGCTCCTTATTATTCAAGTTATTTGAGCACTATAAATAGAGTTCTTCCTCAATATTGTAGGAGACTTTTAATTTGAATAATTTTAATTGAACATTAGAGTTATTTCTCTGTGTTTTTTGGGCGAATTTCTTGTATCCTTTCTAGTGAATTGTCTGTTGAACTAGTCTACAGGATAATCACTATTCTGCCCAGTGTCATAATTGGTCTCAATTGATTGAAAGTTACCCAATTTTTATATTTTGAATGAGTGATAGCTTGATAGCTAGGCTGTTTTGTGAGAGAGGAGAAGAGAGGAGGTCGGCAGTGGCGAGGAGCGGGGTGCTGCTGCTCTGTTGTCTATTGATCTACAAAGAAGCAAAGAGAAAAGACAAAAAAAAAAAAAAAAACAATGGAGGATGATGGTTCTCTTCTCGCGTTCATCATTACCGTTTTTTCCAAAAACATTTTTTTTGGTGGTGTGGGCTAGTAGGTAAAAGAATTTTTTTTAAAATCTGAATGGTGGTGTTAAACATGGCTTGCCATTATTTATTTATGAAATCCAAAGTAGAAAATGCCCAAAATACTTAACCTACTTAGTTTTCCAAGTCCTCTCTGACCTGAAAGCTATTAACTTTCTATAAAACCATATCCTTCTTTTGAAAGAAGGATTGGAGCACAAACAAGTTTTCATGCGAGCGAGATGGACGCGTCATGGATGTTGGTGGCAACAATAATTTAGTCTTCGAACATTCTTTCAATGACCTTTCGAGGGTCTGCATTTGTAACCTTTGGGCATGGTTTATAGACGAAAAGTTCAACAACCCAACTGTTTTCTTTGTAAAAATAAATATAATAAAAAAAAATTTGAAAAAAATTTCAAGTTGGTGGGTATAATTAGCAGTATTCTAAAAATCAGCTTAGGCGCTAGGTGTTAGAGAAACGCCCAAATTAATGGTTAGACGGGCTCTGGGCGGGGTTTTTTTTTTTTTTTTTTTTTTGAATAAGGCTGGTTGTGTTCTTATTTTATTTTTCTTTCATTTTTCTTGGAAATAAACAATTTAATTATTTCTTATTCAGTATATGTCTGAATGTAGCAAATGATGATTACTTTATGTAGCAAAGGATGATTACTTAATGAAATTCTTAAAGGATCTACCGGTACCAATTTTAGTAATGTAGATTTTATAAAACATGACTGAGGTCATTCATGAAATTTGAAAAAATAAAATACCCATGCAATTTGAAAATAAAAATAAAAGAGTAGGCTTAGATATTTGTCCACAAATTCAACTTTGTATAAAATACCCATCATGACCAACTTCAGCCATTTGAGTTTTAATAAATTTTGTTCATAATTGTTAAATTTTCATGTTTTTAAATTTTGCATATGTATCTTGGTATTAAATTGGATGTAATTGATAAAGTATTATGCTTAACTTTTGTAAATTATTAAAGTTATAATACAAAACCTAAAACCACCTAGACACCCGCCTAGGCCGTTGGGCGCTAGGCACCTGCTCGCCGCTCACCCGCCATCTAGCGCTTTTTAGAACACTAATCACATTTGGAGTCTGCTGTTTTTGAAATTCAAACACTACTATTTTCCCTTCAACTGCACATGAAATTTGTTTGAGGCATTGCCCATCTTCGACAATTTAGCATGCAAACATCCAAAGGCAAAACTTGTTTTCAACTATGAACATTTTGTGGAAGTAGGAGTGAGGGTGTGGAAATAGGAGTGGGGATGAAAACTATTGGAGAAAACCCCTTCCATTAGTGCCGGTGGAACTGAAAATAGGATGGGACAATCCTCCTTCGTGAAGAAACAGACGACATAATGGCATTTGAAAGCCATTTGTCTTGTTCTAATCTGTGTAGCAACATTTAAGTCCTTACTAAGAAGAGCTTTCACAGGAATCAGGTCAAATGTGGGAAGATCAGAGAGAAAAAAGCTATGGAGTTTTTCACAGTATAAACGATGCAACAAAAATTTCACCGGATTTAGCTTTAGATGCTTCGATTTATAGGACATGGGTTTTCTCCTGACAGACAATATATCTATATCGCAGTCAGAGTATTTGAAAGAACTAAAGTTAGCACTCAGTTACTAAAGTTAACATGACATACAAAAGCTACTATTCAAAGTTGCCAATCACATTCACAAAAGTTACCATAAGTGTTTGAGATGGAGGGAACAACAAATTTTCAAATATAAGTGAAGGATGGAGAAGAGGAGGAAAACACAGACAAGGACGATTATGGTGAGATTCTGTTTGAACAACTTCATCTCGTACTTAAATCCTCATACCACTACTGGCTTGGGAGTCTTTGTAAGCATACTAAAGAGAAATGGTTCTCTTGTGTCTTCCTTCGGCTCCTGCCAAAAAGACTGAGATTCATAGAAAATGAACTCCAACAGCTCTTTAACCTCACTGGGCCTCACGTAATGATCTAGCTCAAGCGACCCTGATTTCTTACATATGGAATCCAGAGAGTCCCACTCCAAGTCACTTATGACCTCAGAATTACCTGAACTAAATATCATTATCCGAAACGGTGGCACTCAGTGACATGCCTCAAGATCCACCCAAACTAGCAGCAGAAACTGCAATTTTTCATCACACCTCGAGATCCCCTCGTGTGCTTCATCATATTGGCTTCCGCTTCCTTGTTCAGAGAGACCAGTACAACTACAACCATCTCACAGTGTCCTTGGCCTTGTCTTTACACACCCCATTTCTTCATCTTCTCCAGAGTAGCAAATCACCTCCATTGAGACAAAACCCAAAATGTGGACTTCTACTTGGGGAGAACTCCTCCGTTTTCCTGGTGATCAATATCCACTCCTCGGTAGCCACCCACACCTCCTCATTAGCCATGAACCACCCATAAAAGCTTTCAAGCTTCCAACAAATCTTTTCCGACTTTCATCACCGAAGCCACACGAAACACATAGGTGACTTCAGCTCCCACCCCTCCCCCAAGTTCTCAGGTTCATCCAGCATCATCCATCTACCCCTTTTACACCACTTCGTGCTTCAAACCTTCCAACCACCCAAACACTATCACTCAGTCTCCATACCCAACTCTGGCACCCAAATGGAAGAGATGAAAACAGAGACACCCACATGGAAGACATAAGAAGACGCGCAAGAACTGGATTCAACAACTTTTATGAAGTCATGACACCACCCTCCATGTTGAACAATTTGCTCCCTGTAGAGACTTCCATCACCACCAAGGAGGAACAAAACGGTGATGAACAAACCGCCCTCCACTTCTGATTTATAACCAATTGACAACCTCCTTTTCTTCCCCAGCTTCACTGCATCAGTATTATCCACCAAGACATGTCCAAATCCAGCCTCATAAATCATGATTCCACTAACGAACAGACTAATAACCAAAGCTTTTGTACGGCCACCTGAATACTCCATAATAATCATAAACATCATCACAAATCACAAGAACTTCACTCTATATCCGCAAGATCTTCTTTGCTACACTCTTTTTATGTGCTAGGGATTGTTCGGACCATCTAATGAATGCAAGAGTTAGATTTTTCTCCAACATCTCTTTGAACATAGCAATCTTAACCCTCTGTGTTTTGTGAGATTCTATCAATCAACCCTTCCATATCTATCTTGAGGCTCCACAACTCCACCCTCGGCAGATGAATTTAAAGCCACAGGATTTTCAATTGTCTTAGATCCTACAATGTGGAGGAGGTCAGAACCATATTCTCCTCTCTGGCTCCCCCAACACCAAAATCCATTAACTCCAGGCGAAGGCTAAATTCTTCAAATCCCTCACTCAAAACTCTTCCACTATTACCATGGCACAACTGCAAGCAGAAGTACTCATCCCACCAATTCATGTGCCTTTGAAAGCACCAATGGAAATCACTCATTCACTCCGCCTCATCTCCAGATAGAAAGAGATCTACTGATCACAAGAACAGCTGCTCGCTGAAGATTTGTTTAGACCTCTATGTCCTGCACACTCCTCCAAAAGCAATCAAATCCTGAAAGGGAAGATGATTGCATATGAGAAACAAAAGATCTCATTGAAGTGTTTCCCTGAAGATGGATTAAACATGAAAGGGAAACACTCAACCATCGTTGAATTGAAGATGGAAACGAATTTCACCACATATCTTCTCTTGGAAAAGTTCTCTTGATAATAAAACTCGTACATTCTAAGAATCATGCTTCTCTTGTCTCTTTACTTGGATGATGAATATAGATTTTATAATTGTTTTGCAATGTTGTCTAAAACATATTTATACTAGTCTTGCAAATAAAATCTGCCAAAATACTGTACGGGTATAAGAAACATACAAACAAAAATAAAACACAATTGGTACATATTTTAGTAACATGGAACATCCAAGGGATGCTTAAAGGGACTAGTCAGTTATGTAAACTTGTTGTACCTTTATGCCTTTGATTTAATGATAAGGTTCCGGGATCCTCAAAACCCCAGCTTGCCTTTTTTAAAAAAAAAGGGATGCTTAAAATCTGACTACATGAGAATGCACATAGATGAGATGCTCAATTTCTATATTCTATAGTATTAGTCGATAGTGTGGCACTGACTAATTTTCTTCAAAAAATTCTCCTATATTAGGTTTCTTTTTATAAAATTTTCTCAAGGTCAAATATGCTTCATTAACTACATGACTCATAAGTTTTGCCTAAAATCAGTAACTTCACTCAACTACTGTTCATTTCATAGTAAATAGAATAATGTACATGTTGCGGAATGTGATAATCTAATGCTCACATCAGTAACTTTTACTACCAACCAAAAATAATATGAAAACTAAAATTTATGTGCGACAGAGACAATGTCATTGAAAGCCAAATATCCATCCTGTGCGAAATGGAACATGCAAGCTCAGTCAACTATATATTTAGCGTGTATGGCCAAATCTAGTGTTTAAAGAAACTAGAATCAACTTCAATATTTTAAAGCATTAAGCAACCATCTTTAAACTTAAAACAAACATACACATAGTAATAACATGACATAAGCACAGTTAGCTAAACAGCTAAGCGCATAACAAAATTTCGTACTATGTTTTAAACCGGAATATGTTTCATTACAATTCTAAGTAGCCAAGTCAATACTGTATTAAATCATGATGCAACAAAGCATAATAGATGAATCTCATAACAGAAAATCCTTTATGTACAAAAACTTACAAAATTAAATCTTTTTTTTACCTCTTCTATCTAATCCATCATCTCGAGGTTTGTTTTGTTTTCACTGCTTTCCGCTCCATCTTCAACCATGAGTGAAGCAATAGAAGTAAGATTCGTCACATATGGAATTGTTCTAAACCAATTGGGACTACCGCCAATGATAGGAACTCTTGCAGTTTCATTCACTGGATCGTACAAAAGCAGCCCCGTGTCCTTATGTAGTAAAATATCACCATTCTTCCGAAGAAGCAACGGCCACAACACATTAAAACCAGAGGGAATCAAGGACCGCTTAATGGACAACACTCTGGTCCAAGACTCCTTCACTCCATACTCCTTCAGCATCCACATCTCAAAACATTCTGTAAGACCATCAGAAGCCGGATTACGGAAAATCGCAAGGCACCCTTCCCACACACCCAAAATAAGATTCCTATGACCACCATCAAGATCAGGCCATGAGACCTCTCCGAACTTCTCATTCGTCAAATTAAATGACACAATCGACTGTGACACTTGACCTCCAATCGGGTGGTTACCCACCCAATGCAGAGCACCATTAACATGAACAGCCGTAATATTTTCATGTACATAAAAAGCTGGCAAAGCCGCATTCTCCACCTTTCTCCATGAATTTGTGCCCAATGTGTACACCATAACCTCCAGAATCCGAAACCCACCACCAAATAAAGTAACCCTAACCACCTTGTAGTCTTCAATCATCACATCATAACCAAATCCCATTACAAATCTTATGCGTAATTCTGCATATTTCCTATAAACCGAATAAAATGGCACTTTCACATGCTCCCCAGTAGAGGGGTTCCACAGAGACATAAACTTGACATAATCAGACAAGCAAAACAACCCATTACAAGTCTCAATGACGCTAATAGCAGTAAATTTCATTGATGGATCAAGATTCAAACCACTGGGTTCTACAAATACCTCCGAATCGAGAGCGATGGACTGGGGCAAATCCAGCTTCAAATTCTCAGACTCATCAAGCAGCTCAGAATCAACACTCCGGAATGTCAACAGGGGATATGTTGTGAGCATCAAACTGGGGTTTCTTAAACTTGATTGATTCGCATAAAATTCAATGAAACGTGGGTGTGTGATTAACTTGAGCCAGAGTTTGCATACACACCTGCATCTACTTAGGGTCTTGGTTGGGATTCTTGCAAGGATCTCCATTAGAAGGTCCTCTGTGAGGTACCCAATTGCTGAGCTATTCATCTTCTCCATCAGAAACCCAAACTTCAACACTGTGATTTGAGAGATACCCAATAGTCTGACAATTGGAGGAGTGATGAATTTGGCAAATTTTGGATGGAAAGGGAAATGCGGTTGATATTTTTCTTGTGAACAGACTCTGGGATGACTTGAGACAAGTCAATTTTGAGATCTCAAGAACCACAAAAACGCATCTCTAGGATGATGGATGGTATTGGACTGGCCTGGCGCCGGCCTGTCTCTCTAGAGAAATTGTGAACGACTGCTACCACTAGTCCCATTCTCCGCTTTTTCTAAATGTCGATGGAGTGGGCGAGGAAACCAGCGAGGTGGGAAGGTGTGACCATTGATCCCCTTGAGATGCGTGTCTTCGCGAATCTTGAGGGGAGAATGGTAATAATCCCCCTCGTCCACTCCCTCGACGTGTAAAAGGTTTCAATCCCAAGATTTTGGGATTCAATATAAACCAATGCAAAAAATAATGCAAATGATATGTTTTCTCATGATATATGTGTTATACTCTAGGGGATTTGCTAAGTCCAATTCCTAACTAGGGTTGGGCAAAAATCTCGATTCGACCCCCGGACCAATATGGTTTCGAACTGTTTCAAATCAATTTTTATAATTTTCATCGGTTGGAACTGAGACAAAATTGGTTCTACAAATTCAGACTCGGTTATTGTATCCTAATCTCCAAGGCCCAAACCACTATAATCTCCTAGGCCCTAACCACTCCGATCTCTCACAAAATCCTCAATTCCAATCCTAATCTCATCAAATTCAACTGAATCAGGGTGTTGAGTGGAGACATCTTTGGAGGTGACAAGTTTGGAAGAGGAGGAAACGAGGTCTTAGATGAGAGGGGTGAAAAAGGATTGGAAAGTGAGGAGAGATTCAATGATGTAGGTTTCATGCAACAAACCAAACTTCAATCCACAATTAATCAATCTAACAATCTAGAGATATTCAATTAAGATATTCAACATTTTGAATCAGGATGGCACGGTTCTGTCCCGGACTGTCCTGGTTCAAACAAGTTCTGCCCAATTTTTTTTAACCCTGACTTTCCATCTCATTTCACTGGACCGGGATGGGACAAGTCCAATCATGGACTATGCCCACCCCTATTTGTAACAAGATTGTTTTTCTTGTATGGAAATAAATTGAAAAAAAAAGAAGGATAATAGATGGAATTCTTAGAAATGCATTAGAATAATTGTGATGTAAGCGGGCTAATTAAGTAATACTTGCCACGAAAGCCATTGGACTTACAAATAAGGCTTAAAACTAGATTCTAGTAATTGAATTGAATAACCTTTAAGTTTGTTCATTTATCTCTTTTAGGGTATATCATGGATTAGTGTAACTTTAGTTTTAGCTTAAAATCTATCAAATTGTAACTTTTAAGAATATATTTCATGTGGATGAGGAAATGGGAACATGCGAGCGAAGATAAAAGCTCATTTTTCCCCTTAAAAACCTACTTTTAGAGTCAATCACTTGAGGTGTTATCAAAGTTAATTCACATAAGGTAGTTTTGTGATGTACAGAAGGATAACGATGAAGAAGCTGCCGGGAGATAATCTTTCAATGGACATTCTTACAAGATTACCTGTCAAAAACCTAGTTCAGTGTAGGTGCATATACTAACCGTTGCACAGGTTAGTCACCCACCCTAGTTTCATCAAACTTCATCTCAGTCAAGCTCACTTAAGAAACCCTAATATTTTAATCAAGAGTCACACAACATTTGAAACCATAGACTCAAAAAGTCTGGATGAATGTGTTGATCTAACTCCATATTTACCCTCTCAATGATCTTCCTCAAGTTTTTCGTGTGTGGGTTGTAGGTTCATGTACTGGTTTGATTTGTTTGTCCATATATCAAACCATTTTGTCTCTATTGAACCCTCTACTATGGAATATGTTAAACTTCCATTTGATCCATTTTTAGATAGATATGGGAAACAAAGAATCGATACCATCCATTCAGAATTGGCGTTCGGGTATGATCCAATTGCTGAGGACTACAAGGTGGTTGTGTGTGTTTTAGATGAATCATGTAATAAATAAAAAGTCTGTTTTCACCCAATCGCATTGGGCAATGCGAGGAGAAGTCTCAAATTCGCCCAAAACTATGCAAATTAAAGTCTCCAATTCGCCCAGATCTATGCGAATGTAAGACTTCCACACGCACTCGCACGGACCTTAGAGAATGTGAGACTCCCACGTGCATTTTCCAATGCGAATGGGTGAAAACAAAATTTATACTCAAACAAAGAAACTTTATATTCTCTCACAAAATGAAACTTTTTATTCTTTTGTAAGAGAAATTTAATTTTGCTTTTACATGTAATCAACTTTTTTCTCTAATAGATGTTATTTGACCATACTGATTCAGCTGGTAGGCTTGTGACGGATGATGTCACAAATCCAATGTTCGATTTGAAAGTTAAGGGAAAAAAACTACAAATGTAAGTATAATCCAATTCATTGCACTAGTGTTTTGAGGAGTAGATATGGTTAGCGCTTTTAGTTGTCGGTCTTAATAGTAAAAAGATTGTATTACTGAACCCTCTATCAATATATGTATATATATATATATATAGTGCTTCTAAATGTCGAGGAAACGGGACATGGCGGGGTGGGGACCGTCCACCCCGCCACGTCCCGTCCCTCGCCCGTTTCCTCGCCTGTTTCCTCGACATTTAGAATTCCTCATATATATAATAGTAACAAAAAAAAATTGTAGCGTACTGGATTCAAATACAGCCAATGAGAAATGTTTGGCAAGATGTTTAAGCAATATGCTAATCAGGTGTTCCGTGATATTTCGAAACGAGGGTAATGATCATCTAATGAATTCCGAAATAACAAAAAAATATATATATATATAAAAATCAAATCAAGAGCCTGGCTTAAACATTGATGCCTCTCGAAAAATACTTGTTTCTTTTTCTGTTGATCATGTATATTTTTTCTGCTCTGCAACTGCAACATGAGATGAAACCAAAGTATAGATCAACCCATGCCATTTTAGTATGTCAGAGCATCACACATATTCGTTCTTAATCCTTCTTACAACTGATCTTTACATGAGTTGAAGTCATCATTTTTACCTCTTTATTTCCAGCATCTCTAGCTTGTCATCGTCACTGATCTTCCTCTGTATCCCCATCAATAGTGAGGCAATGGATATAAGAGATGTGATATATGTATAATTATGATAGCAGATAATAATATAAGAGATGGATATAAGAGATGTGATATATGTATAATGGATATAAGAGATGTGATCTTTACTCAGGGATCACTGATCTGAGGAAGGCACTCTTCGCGGTAGAGAGAGAAGCTTTGAGGGACAGGGAAGACAGATCTGACTCCTAGATTTGTTCTTCTCTTGCCCTTAGCAACCCAGATCTGGCGCGACCTCTCAGTGCTCCTGGGGAATTAGATGACACAAGACGAGGCCTCTCAGATGTGAAGGAGCTTTTGCTGATTGGAGCAGCCGCCTAACATTGCTCTGCTAGGGTTTGGAAACCTAGGCGATTTTGGAAAACCTAGGGTTTCATATGGACTGATCTTGGATGAACTACGATCTGACACAATTTGATCTGGGATAACTACTGATTCGACATGAATAAGGATCTAAGAGCAACCTCCATTACCCCTTGTGGAGGTTCTCTCAATGGCAAAAAGGGGGCCGACCTTAAGGGTACTATTGCTAGGAAGGAAGACAAGGAGCTATCCATGGAACTAATGCAAAAACTAGACCTTTTTAGTCAGGAGCAAAGAGATGCAGTCCTGCGTGCATTTCTAAAACCCACAGCGGCGCCGCTAGGAACTAGATCTGAATCAGGTTCTGGAGCGAACAATACCTTGCACGCAGACTGTACCACGACCATCAATGAGGCAATGACCCCTACAGTGGCATCTACAACTAGTTGGGCTTCAAAACTCAAACAAGTGCGACATGCAGGGACTACAAAACTGAAATATGAGGCACCAATGACTCTGGATGGGGTGAAGGTAGTTAAAGTACAAACGACTGACTTCGCTAGTAGGATTGTTGAATGCGAAAAGCTCATCATTAGAAGGTTTGTTGGTAAACGTTTACTTTTTATTTTGTCAAATATTCACTAGTTAAAGCATGGGGAACTAGGAATTTTGAGATGAGTATTCATGGTGAAAAGAACTTTGTTTTTAAGTTCACAGATGATGCAGACATAAGCAAAGTGTTGGAAATTGGATCCCTACATATTTCAAGTCGATTGTTCATCATTAGATCCTGGTCTACCAATATTGATGAGGAGGCAGAAACTCTTGCTATAGTACCTATCTGGGTCACGCTAAATAAAGTTCCATTGTTCCTATGGAACCCAAAAGGAATACAAAAGATTGCAATTGTAATTGGAGTCCTGATTATGTTGGACAAGGAGATCGAGGAAAGATCCAAACTGGCGTTTGCAAGAGTATGCATAGAAGTGGAAGTCAATAATAAGTTTCCCAAGGAGATTCATGTATTCATCAATGAAGGGCTAAAAAGAGTAGTTGAGGTAGGGTATGTATGGATTCCAACACAGTGCAACACTTGTGTTGTGTTTGGGCACTCAGACCATCAATGTCCAAAGAGTGTCTTCTCAATAAGGTGGTGACCAAAGTTTGGGAACCAACAGGGAAGAAGGTTCCAACAGAGACCAAGGACAGTGAAGGCTGGACCATTGCCCAGGGTAAACGAGCGTTCAAACCACGCAATACAAGCCCAGTTCCTGGTAATGCAGCAAGCGTTACCAAACAACAGTTAACCAATAAGGAGAATGCCAAAGGAAGTAACCTACAAGAGGTAAAACAACAGCCGAATGATGAGAATAGCCAACAAATAGTGCTACAGGAAACTGACCCGATGGATAACCATATAGAAAAAGAGCTAACAGCACCAAGTCAGAAAAGATGCAGTTAAGAGGTTGATGCAACCTCAAAATCAGCTTCTACACTTCCTGAAGTGGGACGAGAGATAACTAAGGGAAGACAGGGGGAAGATCCAACAGCGCCCATGGATTGGCTAACACCCCAAGCCATCAATGCTTTGAATTCACAACTTGCAAGAATAGGCAGGGATGCATCGGGCACCGAAATTAAAAGCTTACTTGAAGCGAAAGCAGCAAAGGTGGGGCAAAACACTATTGAAGAAGAACATGAGGTTACCACAATACAGACTCCCACGGAATATGCTCTTCAAAGGTCTTCTCGAAGCAAGAAGACAAATCCTAAATTCAAGTAACTGATGATGATAATACAGGTAGAATGCAAATGCTTATTAGAACCTTGTAGGGATGCTAGATTAGTGCTAGTATTCAATGGTTTCTATATCATGATTCATTGTGTTTCAATTCTTTACGACGACTTCTCATACATCCTGGGGCCCACATTAGGTATAAATCAGGTCATGAGAGTGCTTAAAGGATTGATTGGTAATTACGAGGAATACAAGTTATGGCAGGTCTATCATGCAACCACTTTAGTGGCAGAACACTTTGCAAGGTTACTCCCTAACCTGGAGACGGTGAATCTAGAACTAATTAGGTTCTTTGTTGAAGCTTTAAAGCTAGTTTATTGTTTTGTAGATGATGTAACGAATGCAAGTATGAGCGATTGTAAACTTTATCATCATCTTTTTTTATTATTATTAATATAAGGTTCGGAGATCCTAAAAACCCCAGCTCACTTTCCAAAAAAAAAAACAATACAGACCTCCAAATACAAATTCAAGAAGAAGATGCACATTGCAACATTGTAGTTTATGATTATTTCGACATCTCATTCATCTTGAAGTCAAAGAAGATTTAGGGTCAGAACAAGCAAGTGAAGCTTTGGTACAATTCCTATTAGACCTTTTTCTAAACATAGTTTCTAGATTTGATATACAATCTCTAGCAGTTTCCAGGAGCGTATGCAAGACGTGGTGCAAGATATCCCGTCACACACATTTTACTAAATTTCATCACAACATTAACTACTCAAGGACTTGAAAACAACATATAGCTATTTCGTGTCAGATTGAATGACAATTCTAGTGATATTTACTTGTTAAAACATGAGTAGGCTGATGAATTTGTTGTTGAGATCCAACTTATCTCTTCTGATTAAGCTAGTAGGATCATGCAAAGGGTTGATATGTTTGTTTGATGAAACCTACTTGCCTCACTAATGGTTGCAGGAGTATTAACGATAGCAACTCTTGCAGTTCTGATCATTGGATGAACCACCAATGGTTGAAGTTCTAAACACTGGGTCTTTCACAATGCAGGGCTCTAAGTGTTGGGGTTTTTATGGATTGGGCTCAATTGCCCCCAAGGCTTTCCAATTATTTATTAACTTCACATGATATTGCTTCTTACTCGAAAACTAAATTTGCACGCTCAACTTGAGCCAACATCTCCAACGCTAAGGCCTCAATCCTCATTGGGTGATTAGATAACAAAAGAAAATTTTAGGGTTGTGCGTTTCAAGTTAATTTTGTGAAACGAGGTCCAGTGAGTGAAGTGTTCCAAACCTTACAAATGCACTTGCAACAGAGAATGTCTCTTTGTGGAACCTAGGAAATCTATGTTCATTTGCAAATCTGGGGGAATGAAAAGAAGGGGTTATTCATAGAGAGTTTGTCTAGGCAGTTAAACTTTAAAGTCATTTTTTGGTCAGGTTTGGGTGTTTTTACACTTTTACCCATTTCTCTTTAAAACACAACCATAAATATTATTGATAGAAGTGTAAAAAGCCCAAAACAAGCTAAAAAGTGGTTATAAAGTCTGGCTGCCTAGAATTGGAGATTCATAGATGAGGATTAGAAGTCTCTCATTTAATGTTACAAATGGCAAGTGTGAACTATGCGAGTGTTTGTGTTCATCCCTTTGTGAAGGGTCTTAACAACGTAAAGAAATAAATAAAAAGTATAATTAAGAAAATATCATTTCTTGCATAGACAATGCAATTATGAGTTTTATTATTATCTTGTGGAGAAAACAAGGTTGTTCGTTGGAAGTCTTTTTTTCATTTTCACTGGCATCTTCATTGCATAAGATTGCTTTAATAAGTCCGATATTTGTTTATAGATCCGAAGAAGTTGGCATATTGAAAATGGTAAGCCTAATAAGACACTAGACAAATAATCTAGGTTTTAGGTTTATGTATATTTATTTTACTTTATGTGAGTATCATTGATTTATTATGTAGTTTGGCACCATTTCTAGTTTAATAGTTTTTGTAATAGCTTAGCAAGGTTAACATAGTAAGTATAAAAAGTTGTAGATTAAGGCAATCGAACAATATTGTGGAATAAAGCATATGAAACTTATATACGTTTCTCGTGTTATCAGTGAGTCTTAATGAGTTTAGGTGCAACAATGAAACTTATTTCATGAATGAGGTTAGGGAATTAGATTTTACAACATTGAGATAGTTTTTTACAACATCGAGATACCGCTAATTCTAAATGGCAAGGAAACGGGCGAGAGAGGGGGGTGTGACCTCCCATCCCCCTCGAGATGCGCGCCCATGTGAATCTCGAGGGAGATGAGTGGTCAAACCCCATCCCTCGCCCGTTTCCTTGCTCTAGGAGTGTTCTAAAAATCGCTAGGCGCTGGGCGGGCGGCGAGCAGGTGCCTAACGCCCAGGGGCCTAGGCGGGCGCCTAGGCGGTCTTAGGTTTTGTATTATAACTTTAATAATTTACAAAAGTTAAGTATAATACCTTATCAATTACATCCAATTTAATGCTAATATACATATGCAAAATTTAAAAACATGAAAAATTAATAATCGTGAACAAAATTTATTAAAACTCAAATGACTGAAGTTGATCATGATGGGTATTTTATATAAATTTGAATTTGTGTACTATTTTATTTTTCTTCAAATTGCATGAATAACTTCAGTTATGTTTGATAAAATCTACATTAGTAAAATTGGTACCGGCAGATCATTTGAGAATTCCATTAAGTAATCATCATTTGCTACATTTAGACATATACTGAATAAAAAATAATTAAATAGTTTATTTCTAAAAAATATGAAAGAAAAATAAAATAAGAACACAATCATCCTTATTAAAAAATAAAAAAATAAATAATAAATAAAAATCCCCCAGACCGCCTAGACCCGCCTAGACTGCCCAGATCCGCCTAGACTGCCCAGACCAGCCCAGACTGCCCAGAACCGCCCCGACTGCCCGCCTAGAAGGGCTCTCGAGATACACATAAATTCTTTGGGAATTTTATCATTCTTTCGAGATCTTGCCTTGTTACTTTGATTACAAAACATGCTTGCATAACATTTTTGTACTTTCATTTCTCAGTCATTCAATGAAAATTAACAAAATTGATGAATGGAATATTGTGATTTCTTACCTTCACCGCTTGATGGGAAGCTTGTAGAACACATGAAATTGTAACAAAATTATAAGTTTAATCAAAACTACAAATTATAAAATTGAGAAACTGAAAGGGGTTTAGTGAAAAGATGAAGGCGGGTGGTGATGGTGATTGCGTTGGAGGTGGAATGAAGTGGGGGTTGTGTTCAAAGAGAGAATAAGATATGAAGGCAGGTGGTGGTCGCTGGTGGGGGTTGTGCCAAGGAATATGAAGAAGTTAGTGAATTTTTTTTTAAGAGTGATTCTAGGGAGCTAGGGAAGCCCCCCAACGCCCACCCTCTGCACATCTCAAGGAGGGTGGGCGGTGGGGGACCTCCTTCGCTCCCTAGAATGTCATTTTTTTTAATCCAAACCTTCATTTTCACCTTGAGGTGTCTGATGCATTATTATTTTGACATTTAATTTTAATCTTCGCCTTTTATCGTACTTCGAGATGTGTGTTGGTCAACATTTTGAGCAATGTGTTGATGGGCATCTTGAACATTTTTTACACTTCTACCCATTCTCTTTAAAACACAATCACAAACATCATCTATAGAAGGAATAAAAGTCCAAAACCTGACCCAAAAGTGTCTACCAACACGGGCTGCCTAGAATTGTTGTTTGATCATATTGACCACAAGAATAAGTCTAGTCAGTCATGTTTGCTAGTCTTTTTTTGGTATTTTTACACTTTTTACCCATTTTATTTAAAGCACAACCACTATCTATAGAAGTGGTAGAAGTGTAAGAAAAAACCCAAAAAATGTCAAAAAAAACTAGCAATCATGGCTGGCTAGAATTGTTGGTGATCACAATTATTGAAAAAAAATTCTACTGTGTCTGGTTTGTGCATGAATGATTCCAGACACATGTTAATACTGACGTGGCATTAGGTAAACATGTTGTACATTCTACTCCCTATATCTATTAATGTTATAATACCTATTCTGAGACTATTACCTATAATTCGCATCCTCCTCTTTAACATGTTAGGTTTCTTTATTCAAGTTCCATTCCGACTATTCTGACTATGGTTGCGCTGATTGTGATTCTCCTCTTTTTTGAGAATACTGTCCCAAGATCTCCATCTTCTTGAACTTGTCTTTCAATGGATTATGTTCTTCTGCTCTCTTATTTGAATTTCCATTGTTTCTATTGCCATGTTGCATCTAGGATAGTTGGAGATTGGCATGGTACTATTTGACCCCTGTTGTTCACAACCTCTTTGGCCAGCTTATAAATGTATTGAAATTGATGTTTGATCGACAATTAGTAGCCAAGTTAACCACTGATAGAAACAATGGATAAGTCGGTAAAAGCTAATCCACAAACTTGATGTTCATGACGAGTAATTCTAGAGAGCCCATGTTTGTAGCCTGGGAGACTGTCCGGACCCTCCTGGGCACGTGCCTGGGAGGGTATTTGGCACGTGAACCCAGGCCCAAATTTGGGCTCCAAGACCCTCCTCAGGCCTCCTCTGCTCCGCTCGCTCCTCCTCACGCCTCCTCTGCTCCGCTCGTTCTTCCTCTGCTCCGCTCCTATGCTCCTCTGCTCCAACACCTCTGTATATATAATATAGGATAGACATCAAGGATGGAACAATTAGGGTTAGGGATGACTAAAAGATCACTATTGAGTCTACAATAAAGTCAATTAGTAGCTAGATAATGATTTTGATGTTTCATGGTTGAAGATGGGCAGAGAGTTGCTGGGATATTTTAGAGAGGCCATGAGGATTCATAGTGGAAAAACACTTTCAATCTCTTCTTGAAGGTCAGAGGTCATCAAACCTCTTGTGAACACATGAAGATTTGGATTGATCAATGATACTGTAAGGTTAAGATGTAATATACTAATGTCCAACTCCACAAACATAAACAATGATTGATTGCACCAAAATTTATAAAGATGAAAGTTGTTCGTGAAGGGAAAGAGAACTCAAACCAAAGATGCATATGGATCAATGAAAGATGAACATATATATCAACATTTAGATTTAGTCAAAAAATAACAAAACAAGGTAGAATTTCACCAAATAAATGTCAAAAAGCTAAAGTTTGACTCATACAAAGTAAGCAACAGTTCAAAACACTATCATCTTAGTTGATTACTTCAACAATGGAAAGAAAAAAAAAAAGCAATGACATGAAGAAGTCATTGAAGTTTTAATGGGAACTATTCATTGAGACAGAGGAGTGGAGTAGAGGTGTTGGAGGAGCGGAGCAAAGGAGCGAGCGGAGCAGAGGAGGCGTGAGGAGGGTCTTAGAGCCCAAATTTGGGCCTGGATTCACGTGCTAAACACCCTTCCAGGCACGTGCCCAGGAAGGTCCAGACAGTCTCCCAGGCGACAAACACGAACTCTCTAGAATTATTCATTCATGACATATTCAAGCCCAATGGTAGTTGGGTTAGACTTGATCAGAGTCAAATGATGGTACGTGACTATGGGCTAGCTATCCATCCAACTCATAGAGAATAAATTCAAAAAAAAAACTTTTTAAAATTTACCATCCAACTCAGAGAGTGCCTGGTATTGAATTTTACCTTTGTATTGAATTTTTTTATGGGGGCGCTCTTACACAAATGCATGATAAGTTTTTTTTTGTGGGGTGCTCTTACAAGTTGTAAGCGATTAAATCAAAGTATTGCACGACTTTAATAGCCTCCCTGGCCGGCAAAGTGAATATGACCTCTTCTGTTCTTCACAATCACTGGTTTAGCTGAAATTCACTAGAAGTTGAAGACTAAGATGGTATCAACTATGTCAACCCTCACAGAAGATCTCTTGTTGAAGGAGATATTGCCAAGATTACCAGTCAAGTCCATCGGTCGATGTAAGTGTGTATGCAAACTCTGGCTCAAGTTACTTACTGACCCTTGTTTTCCAAAGTTACATCTCAATCACTGTAATTCAAAAAACCCGAATCTCATCCTGATCACAGCAGTATCACACAAAACATACTCCATAAACTGCGACGATTCATTGGATGAAGCTCTAGCCTTACCTACCACCCCGAAAGATTTACTTCAAAAAGTAGGTACATATATAGTTGGTTCTTGCAATGGTTTGATTTGTTTATCCAAAGTTAATGCTTCTGTCACTGTATGGAATCCATCCATCATCAATGAGTGTGTTCAAATTCAATTTGCTTCAAGTTTGTTCAACCCCAAACCTGATGAGGGTTCGAGCACTATAATAGGATTTGGTTATAGTCCTGTTTTTAATGAATATAAGGTGATTAGAATGGTTTTCAGATTTTTCAACGTCGATGAAATTTTGGATCTTGATAGATGTGATTTCATGGTTTATACATTAGGGACTAATACATGGCGAGTAATTGAAGGAAAGGGTGGTTGGCGTCCTGATTGTTTGCTTTCAAATTTCAGTAGGGCTGTAGATGTGAATGGAATGCTACATTGGGTGGGATATATTGGAAACTGGAAGTTGGGACCTATTGTGTGTTTTGATGTTGGGAACGAGAAGTTTGGGGAGGTAGCTTGGCCACAGTTGGATGATCAGCATCATTCTAGTGATAGGTGTTTGGGAATGCTAAATGGGTGTCTTTCGGTGTGTTGTTATTTTACTGAACGCATTGATGTATGGGTGATGAAGGATTACGGGGTGAAGGATTCATGGACTAGAATGTTTTCGATTGAACAACCTATAGGATTCTCGGTTCCATTATTGTTTCGGAAGAATGGTGATATTGTATTGCATACGAATTATCAAAGGTTATTTTTATATGATCTAGAGAGTAAAACCAAAACAAGTGTTTCCCGTGCTTGTGGGATTCGTAGTCATCGCTTTACCGTGGTCACATATGTGGAGAGTCTCACTTCAGTGACTTCATTAGTGGCTGGCAATAGTGAGTAGAAGTGAGAAAAAGCAGATCTAGCAAAACAAATCGGAAAGGACAATGAGCAGAGTATCTCAACTTTGCAATGGTTGAGCATCATTTTCCGACTTTGATGTATAGTCACTTTAATTCGTGGTGTTGTAAATAATGTACCGGTGATCTCAATTCTGGTAATGGTTGTTTCCGTCTGAACTTCTACTTTTGTGAAATTTTCTGAAGATAATCTATGCAATTCATTTTGATGTGATGAAGCTTGGATTGTCATTTTGATTGTTAATATGTTAGCAGTAAATGAGTCATTGTGAGCATCAACAGAATGTACTTCATAGATGTAGAACCTTGTGAGCATCAACAGAATGTTCATATCCATAGTAATCAAGTCTGAATATTCATATATACAATCTCATTGTTTGCTTTAATTCCCACAAATGTGCCACACTGGAGCTTATGGGGGCCTGCAATTTTGACCCAAGACTAGCTTGATTTTAGATAAGATAGGTTTTTTTCCAGGAAATTCTTTAGTTTGTCCACGTGCTTTGTTCGATGCTTGTGGTATTCAAAAGTTTTTAGCTGCATTTAATCTGCAAGGTGATGCATGTAATATCATCGTATCATTGGGTGTGTCATTCCCAAGATTTACATTCTTTAGAAATTGTAGACGTTTTGGTTCTCTTGATAGAACAATTGGTTGAGTAAGTTTACGTACATGTATGTATGGTAGAAAATAGAAGATTAACATTCACATCGAGTCTTTAGAACTTGAATAAAAGTATAAATGGAAAAGACACAGGGTTTATCTATTTTGCTATTTGTGTTTGCAGACAACATGGAGATGTTAATGGAATTGAATTTAGGGCCTAATTCGGGGCGTAGAACCTTGTGAGCATCACAGTAGTATTTACTTCTACAATAAGGAATAGGAAAAACACTGAAAAATTTAGATAACTATAAGTGTAGCCAAACGTTTTTTGTGCCTCTGTGCCCATTCGGTCTGCTGTAATGTTCACCGAACCAAAATGACAGATTGTTTGCACCCTTTTATGCTTTTTTTAGATCGTTTGTGAACATAGAGCATACTTTCACTTTTCCCATTTGATAATTCCGAATTCTGATGACCAAGAGGAAAAGTGTGGGATCCCAAACCTCATTGTGGGGGAGTTAGTCATTGTCTCTCACTCAAAATCCATGGTGAAAAGATTCTCCATAATTTGAAAACTTGTCAATCCAGTTCTTACCGATTCTGTTGTGTCATATCAATGTTGATCCATTAGATGATGGAACTACTGGGTATCAGTGAGGTTTAGTTTTTTCGTCCCTGGTACATATCTTGTGAAGGTTTGAACTAAGAAACAACTTTTGGTGTTTTAAAAACAGAGGGATGACATGTATGTGTCTTGAATGAGGTACATAAGCAGTTTTGGAAATTAGATGGTTCATAAGCAGATGATTAAAAACTGACTAATTGCTCAATAGTATAAATTCGGTGGTAAGGAAACAACAAACAACACTATACAATAGCAGCAGGAGATTAAGGGAATGTTAGATTAGAGATGTAGAGATAACAACAAGCGGAACATGGGAAATCTTGAACCAATCCTCTCCCTTTTCCTTGTCGCATCTTCTTTGTAGCTCAGCATTGCACCCGAAAATCTCCAGAGTCCGAAGAGCAGTGAGGTATTGCAACCCTTCTGGCAAGAATTTCCGATTCTTGCAACCTCCAATCCAAAGTTTTTGGAGCGACCTTAGACTTCCTATCCACTCAGGCAAGTCCATCACATCTTCTGAACACCGTGAAATTGCTAGATGTTGCAGCATCACAGCACCTTTTATCCCCTCTGGAAAACATGTCAACTTGGGCAAACCATCCAGTATTAGTGTTTGAAGAACTGCTAGGTTCTCGAAGTCCTTAAGGGAGAATTCCAACTCTGGACAATCTTTGATTCTAAGGTCAATCAGGGAACTCTTCTCCAGTTCAGGCAAACACTTCAAAACTGCACATTCGCGAATATCAAGAGATTTTAGTGATGACAGGTTCTTCAACCCGTCTGGCAATGTAACCAGCTCTTTACAGCACTCCATCTTCAACTCTGTTAGCATTGTGAGGCTTTCTAGTTCTGCAGGTAGAGTTTTGAGCTTTGGGCAAGAGTAGACATCTAGTTTTTTCAGATCAGTAAGTCCCTGTAGCGCTGCTTTGGGAAAACATTCCAACTCGTTGAAGTTCCAAATTTCAAGGGAAGAAAGGCAAGGGAGGTTTTGCAAAGATTCCAACACCATTTCGTTGCATTTGTTCGTATGAACAGATTGGACTTGTGAGCTTGACAGTGGGATTTGTGTGAGTTTGGGGCATTCTTTAAGAATCAAACTTTTGAGGCAAGGAAGTAATTGTGCTGCTTCAGTATCTAGAGACCGAGACCATCCCTCCAAATTAGGCATCCTGAAAAGGCTGAGCTCTTCAAGCGACGGGAATTCTTTCGCCATATCTTCACCATAAACCTCACCATCAATGAATTTCACATACTCCAGCAATTCTATTTTTAGAACTTTGAGAAGAGGCAGTTTTCCAAGCGGCGGGAGATGTTCATATATTCTGCATTCCGAGAGAGAAACTTTGACTAAGTTTGGCAGTGATGAAGCTGTGAACCAATTTGGAAAGGTTACTCCGTAGTACCCTTCAATAGAAAAATGTCGAACACTAGGATGAGGTTGGAGGCATTCTATTACATCTCTAGCATTTTCTTGTGACTGTTGGGAATAGATTGACCATGACAACTTTAATGAGCGGAGATTTTTCTTTTTCATCAAATTTGCTGCTTTGGCATCCATAGAAGTTCTTACATTTTCAAGTCCTTTTATTTCCAATTCTCCTCCAAGGTTCAACCCACACAACTCCTCGATACCACATCCACCGTCGAAGCCCACGATAAAGGAACTCAGTGTTTGGAGGCAAGTTAACTGCCCTATACCAATTGGTATGCTCATTAACTTGTCACATCCCTGGATATCTAAGTGTCTCAGGCTGCTCATTTTTCTCATATCTTTTGGTAACGACTCAAGTCGTATGCACCATCCGAGTTTTAATGTCTGAACTTGTTTTAGCTCACACATTGATTCGGGTAATGATTTGATGGGATTATTAGAAAGGTTGAGATACCTGAGGTGTTTCATCTTAGCTATAGAGTTTGGTATAAATTCGATCGATGCTGAACTCATATCCAATGCTCGTAAGCGTATAAAACACGAGACGACAAACTCAGAGTTGTTGATAGTTGACCAGTAATCCAAGAAGATGAAAGAACGCAGACATGGTGAAGATCTTTCCAAAGACTCGATTATTGAAGATGATATGTTATTGAAGTCCACCGAGACGTGACGAACTCTTCTTGTAATATTCTCCGCATTGCTGACATCTAGAGCAAAACATTCATCAACTGCAATATGACATGCGAGGTCATGTACGAGATCGTGCATCTTGCACTTTTCTATACCTCCATCTTTGTCTTCCTTTATGTCTTGAAAAAAAGACCTCCATAGCAGTGCATTGAAAATCTCATTACCAGCATCCTCCAATTCCATTTTTGCTTCAGTCCGTACCAAACCATTTGCCATCCATAAGTGTATCAATTTTTCCTTTTGAATTTCATAGCCTCTCGGAAATGTGGAGCAATAAACAAAGCATTGCTTCAAAAGCAATGGCAAGTGGTTGTAACTCAGCCTCAATGCCGGCAAAATGTTATTTTCACCACTTTGAGGTAACTCCCATATTTCACTCTTTTGAATTGCCAACCACTCAGTTTCTTCGCTTTTGAACCGCAACAAGCCTCCTAGAGCCTTTGCAGCTAGGGGTAGCCCACCACACTTCTTTACAATCTCCTTGCCGATCTCCACCAAGGCTGGTCGCATTTCATTCCCCAAGCCAAATGCGCGTGCCTTGAATAAGGTCAAGCAATCATCCTCGGATAGAACTTCTAGACAATAAGGAGAAAGTGTGCCAGTGATGGACGCTACTGTTTTGAGACGAGTAGTAACAACAACTAAACTTCCTTTAGCTCCATTCATTAACGAACACTTCAATCGGTTCCACTCTTCTTGGTTCTCATTCCAAAGATCGTCCAAGACAAGTAAAAACGTCTTCCCACTCAACTCTTCTTCAAGTCGAAGCTGTAAAACATCTAAATCTTCAAGGTTGCATGCACTTCCGGTTAGAGATTCTATCATTGTTTTCATAATCCTCACCAAATCAAAATCTTCAGTAATGCATACCCAAATTCTCACTGCAAACTGCTCTTTGACCCTGTCTTCATTGTAGATTAGCTGAGCAAGAGTCGTCTTCCCAATTCCACCAATACCAAGGATAGGACATACAGAAAGGATACACCCCTCACTCTTAACATTGTTCAGCAGTAACCGAAGTACATTTTCTTTGTCTTCGTCTCTCCCAAGAACTAGTGGATCAGTTAACTTGGAGCTAGTTCTTCGATCATGAAAAAGTCCAACTCTTCCTTCTACAACCCCCTCTTGCAAATGGAAGTTAGACCTTTCCATAGCAATCTCATCGAATCTCTCTCTAAGCTCTTTTATTATTTTACCCATCTTAGAATGAAACATAGTCTTATCGAAATCCAAACAGGATGAAAAAAAGCCAGGTACCTGATTGATGCAGCTTTTCTTTTTCCTTTCGGATGCTAGGCGTTGACTTTCATTAGCATATTCATCCAGAGCATCATCGGCATCATAAGCTGCATCCTTAAGTTTCTTTAGCCAATTTCTGATTGCACTATTCTTAAGTTGTTTCTCCTCTGCATCAGCAAGAACAGCTTGAATTGTTGATAATGTGCTGGAAAGCTTCTCCATCTCCTTATTGACTCCTTGCACTTGACCGAAACCTTTTTGAATTAAAACGTTGAGGTTGTCAAAGAGCACTTGAAGGAATGGAGATACCAACACTTGAACAATCATGTCTGCCATCTCTTCGGGGATGAGAAAAAATGAAGACTAAAGATCTAATGAAGATGAAGGGGTATCTGGTTCTGTCTACTTGCAGGGGAATGAAGTCTCCTCTATTATTTGATATGAATTATCTAAGCCTTATAAGTCATTTTCTTTAAAATAATTAGTCTGCTCTCTTTTCTAGACTTTGATGCATGAGATGAAATTTCTTTGAACTATCCTCTTGATGAGTCAAGTTTAGTTGAGGTGTCATATTCTTGACTTTGGTGATCCAGACTGTTTCTTAGGTTCGAATAGTTTATGTTCATTTGATTGGGGAAGTTGCCTAAACTCTCAAGATGGGGTACGCATGTCTAATTTATGATCAACAATTCTTAATAGCCAGAGCACTAGCGCCAGGAAAGCCTCAAGACCGTCCGTCATTCTATTTTTTTCATTTATTTTTCTCTTATTTTGTCTTCATTTGTTCTTATGTCCTTTTTCTTTTTCTTTTTCTTTTTCTCTTATTCATCTTCATCTATTTTTTTCATTTTCATCATATTCTTGAGGCTCTCCTAGTATTGATTTGACGCTAGGCATTTGGCTCTTAAGAAAGACTCATCTTATGATAAAGCCATTCATCGTCTGTGTATACATACAGATGTTAATGATAGATATTTATCTGATATCTTAAAATGTATTTTGTGAGGGGTTGACTATAAGAACTGAGTATGGCTGGTGTGCCCAACTGAGGAGTTTAGTTTAGCCCATAAGATACTCTATTTATTTTGCAATTCAAGGACATGGCTGCACGTACATTTTGCAAAGGGAATCCTTATTTCACACCACCATTTTTAGTATTCCACATCATCACTTCTACCATTTTCTTTCATACCACCAATATAAAATTAAATATATTAAAATAAAATTTTAACCTCCACCACTTTTCTCCATCAAGCACCATCACGTTTTTTTTTTTCTTTTCTCCATCGCTCTCTCAGAGAACTACGTGAGGATGAGTTTTTCACTCACATCGACCTAGCCTCTTTGAGGACAAAAAAAAATTGGTCCTCGTGCGAGCTCTTGCGAGTGGAAAACCCTCACACACAGAGGTCTTCTCGAAGATGGGTTCTCCACTCGCAGGAGTCTACATGAGGGCCAATTTTTTTTTGCCCTCGCAGAAGCCGCCGTGCGTGGGAAACCCATCCTCGAGGAGTCCTTTGCAATGGCGATGGAAGAAAAAAAACAGATAATAATAGGAAGGGATGAGAAAAATAAGAAGAGAAAATATGTCACTAGATCGCGAGAGAGTTGTCTCGAGAAATGATGAGACTTGAGAGAACGCTTCAAGGAGAGGCGATTGGCATCACTGCTTGAGCTGATAAAGTGATTCACGAGATTGTTGTTTGATGGACGAGAGAGGTGATTCAGCTGAGATATGAGAAGTGGTGATTTTATTTTATTTTTTATATTGGCGGTGTGGCAGAAAAAGTTGAAGGTAGGGGTGGGCATCCCCTCCTGCGATCCCGATCCAGTTTCGATTTTTTCAGGTCTTAATGGGATTGAATAATTTCATCACGATCCCGTCCCGTCCCGATCTAGAATGGGATGGGATGAAGATTTTCAATCTCGTCCCGTCCCGAGCTAATTTTTAATATTTATTATTAATATATTTATTTATTTATTTTTATTCATATAAACTTACAGATGAATGACAGAAACTCATGGTATTTGTAGTGGTAACAGAAATGTTACTTTAAGAAATAAATATTTATTGAGCAAGAGAAAGATAACAGATTGTTGCTTGAATTTCCAATAAAAGTGGCTTCAATTATTTAACTTCCAAATATTGATAATACCCAGGTGAAGATGAAAAATAATAATTAACTGAGTAATACATATTCAGAAGGGAACATTTAGGGGCGGAGCCAAGAATTTGAGATGCCCCAAAACCATTATGAATATGTTAGAACATCACCAATATGTCTATATTTCTTCCCTAACAAAAGATGAAATATCATTTTGTCATGAAACCATGAATTTTGTTTCCCACAGTAATGAAATTGTAAAGTCAGTTGGGAGGCCATCACAGCGACACAATACTCTTAGTGGGTCCCATTTATCATGTCATTTTCTAAAAGTCAGCCCACTCGACTTCATTGTTAGGAGATTTAGTGGCTACCCTTATATTTGCATGCAATATCTATATCTAATTTTAAGAAAGTTATTTTGCACGATCTTATATGATGATAATCTTCGCAGCAGTCACAGGCAGCACATTGATCCCGTCCCGTCCCAAACCCGTTTGGGATGAGATTTTTCTCATCCTGTCCCGTATGAACGGGATGAAATAGGGAATGGGTATATCTCGTCCCATCCCATCCCATGCCCACCCCTAGTTGAAGGTGATGGAAGTGTAGCACACTAAAAATGATGGTGTGGAATATGACTTGCCTTTTGAAAAATATCTATTTGTGGTAAATCGTATTTTTTTCGTGACCCAAGCTTTAATGTTTTGATCAAAACAGGGCTCTGTAGGGATTCTTGCAATAGTTTTGGAACCAATCTAAGCTAATACTGTAGTACAATGACACATTTTTATTATTGTTATTTTAAATTTTATTTCGTTAAAGAAGCTGGTTTATATCTGACTGACTGATCCAATCTAAAGGGTGGCAAAGCAGCCTTATCTACTCAGACTGGCAGACCTTCAACATCTCTGGTAATTTAGAGTCGATAATACTTGGAGTTTGGATTTTGATGCTTCTGAAATCACTACTTCAGAACGACAATTTCGATCTATTTGCTAATTTTGGTGACTCCCATTAATGGAAAACAAAATGTTAATTTCAAAGAACATAATGGTTCACAATTGTTATTAAATCAATGCATATAATTCATAAGCTAAATAGCATTGAATACAAACAAGAGGAAATGAAATTCATACTTCGTTCATTGCATCCAAAGGATATACATGGGATTAGCTTCCTGATATTTGACAAAAGTTGAGGTTTCGACTGAAATGGTGCCTAAACAAGAGTTACAACTAAGATTACTTGTAGTGAACTGAAGTCCACCAATCTAAGTGGAAAATAAGACGCAATTACTAACCAAAAGGGTAAACCACATAAGGAGTTCTGAATGCAACTTCAGCGACATATAACACTTCAAAAACAGTATTGTCATAGCAGATGAAGTAGGTAAACACAAACTGCAATCACAATTTAAACATCTAAGACAGCCTTCTCCGTGTTTCACTTTTTCTGTGATTTGTTTATCTCTGCTCATTGTTGCTTCTCCCCGCTACTGCTAGCCACTAATGCCACTACCGAAGTAAGACTCTCCACATACTCAATTGCATTGAAGCAAATTTCACGAATACCAGGAAATATTTCAAGTGATACATTGCTTTCTCTCACTGGATCATACAAAACAAAATCACCATCATTGAATAGCAGTATAATCTCACCGTTCTTCCTAACAGTTACTGAGTCAACGCTATAAATGGGACACCTGGTGTGTTGAGTAGAAGACGTTCTCGACAACAAGTTCATTTGTCCAATAGAAAACATTCTCGTCCACGAATCCTTCACTCCGTACTCCTTCATCACCCATGCATCAACAGCTTCTGACCAAATATGAAACACTGAAAGACACCCATGTAGCACTCCTAAATGGAGTGTACTATAATGCGGCTGCTTATCAAACACTGGCCATGATACATCCCCAACCTTCTCATCCCCAACATGGAAAGACACTATAGATTTCAATTTGACACGAGGCACCCAATGAAGCACCCCATTGACATCTGCAACACTAGTATTGATAGAAATAGGCAAATCTTTTCTTACTTCAATTACTTTCCATGAATTAGTCCCTAATGTGTGGACCATTACTGCACCGCGATCACACCCTACATCTTTATCATGCACAAATTCCATTCTAAGCACCTTATATTCATCATGACTGTAACCAAACCCCAATACAATGTCCCTCCATATATCACTGGATTTGGGCTTGAACATACTTGGAGGCCATTGAATCTCAACACACTCATTAGTGATTGGATTCCATATATGCATACGAGTATCAGCATATGTAGTAAAAATGTCTGATAAACAAATCAACCCATTGCAAGAACCGATTACATATGGTAACCTTCTGTAAAATAGTGACTGTTTGGGTGTGGGTAAGGCTAGGATTTCGTCAAACGAATCACAAGAAATCGACCCATTGCAAGAACCGATCACATATGGTCCCTTAGTGTAAAATAATGACTCTCTGGGTGTGGGTAAGGCTAGGATTTCATCAAACGAATCGCAACCGAGAGAGTAGAATTCTTGCTTCTCATATAATGCGATGAGGAAGCGATGAGAGTATGTTGAAATAGAATGATTGACATGTAATTTGGGGAAATGAGGGTTTGTAAGTAACTTGAGCCAGAGTTTACTTACGCACTTGCATGCACCGACTGATTTGACAGACGACCTCAGGAAGATTTCCAACAATAGATCATCTGTAAGTTTTGAAATAAATGACGATGACGATGATGACGATGACGATGATGACGATGACGACGAAGACGACATGTTCGTTCTGAAATGACGACCAGTAATTGAGTTCAGTGAAACCATTTATCGTCAAATTGAGTTTAGTAAAGAAGAAGAGTGGAAAGTGATTATATGGGTATTACCTGTTTTTGACCTCTCTTTCAATGGCTATGGAGAAGAGATTATGAAAGCGCCATCGCTACGAAACTGATCCGAACAATAGAAGAAATGTATGATGAGAGTAGAAGAGAGCTGTAGGAGGGAAGTGTTTATATAGGCATCGAGTCGAAAGGCATTGAAGCATGAGAGAAGGCAGTGGAATATGGTAGAAACTTCCAGAAACCAATGTGAGAGAAGGTGGTGGAATATGTATTATGTTTGTAATTTCTCATTTAAATTAATTTTTCATAATTTAATATGTGAAAAATTCGAGTTTGTTTTCGAAATTCATTTGGAATATTTGTTAGTTGACAAATTTGAATCTGTTTGTTCACTTGTTTGTCGAATTTCCTATTATCTGCTTGTCGCGTTGTCATTTTTTTTGTCCGAAGTTTTGATTGGTCTCCATTTGTATATTTATTTGGGCTTCTATATTTGAGTGTTTTTGATAAACCAGATTGTTTAAGAGTATTTACAATTTGTCTTTAATTTGAATTTTTTTTAAAATGATTTGTAATAGGAAATTTGAAATCTATTTATACTTTGTATATGATGTAATAAGAATTTTTATTTATCGTGGATATAGGCGAGTTCGTCGAGCCACATAAATATGTTAGCCTTGCTATTAGTTGTTTTGATTTGGAAATTTTATATTTCGTTTCCGCGCGCAACAAAAGGCACTACCACAAGTCAAATAATGTTGACCAAACCAAATACTTCAAGTTAATGGTTCTTGCAATGGTTAGTTTCTTAGACATGTGTACATATGCACTGATATGTAATCCATCCGTTCAAATTGTGCGGCCATTTTGTTTAGTTACTGTCCGGACCATCAGAATAGTTTGTCATATAAATTGAGGCTTTGGTTTAGTTCAAGTTTTGATGAATATAATATGGTTACGATTATAAACAATTATTATTGATGTGTTCAGATCTGTCTTGCTGATCTTGATGATTGTCGAATTTGCAAAAATAGCAGCGGTTAAGTTAAGAATCACCGTTGTAGTGGCTGAAGGCACTCCGATATTTAAGTCAAATATCAATGAAATGAAGAGCGAAGAATGTATATAAATTGCACTGTGTATGCATACATTTTTTCTTCCTTTTGCCGTCTCTTATAACGAGTGTTCACATACTCCCCAACTGTCCTTGCAATTGATGGCGTGATGAAGGGAGGAGATCTCGAATGGGGATTGCAACATTGCTGGGACTGTGTTTTCTTGATGTTTTGGTGGTGTTAGTTTTGTTTTCAGGTTAGATAGTGGGTTGTTTCGTGCTGGTGTGCTATGATGTAATTGACCAATGCTTTCGTGCAAATGCCTATTGGCACTTTTGCATGTTGTCATCGTAATCAACTTCGATTATCAATGAAAATTAGAACTACAAAAATCATTGTTTCTTTGCTGAACTTAATCAGGAAGTTCCTTATGTTATAGGTAATCGAATTCTAACTCTTGCATTTAGTTCTGGTAAAGGGCATTCGATGTCATTTAAAGTTTCATTAGACTTTTAACCGAGGATTGCATTTCATTCAATTCAGAAACTTGAGAGAGCTATACTGAGAGGTTATATGGATCATTTTGTTTCTTACTACTAATTCTGGAATTGGTTTTGTACCAAAGGAAAATTTCTGAAATCATTTCGAACATACAGTGATCCAATCTATCCTTTTGATTTAGAGATGGGCTCTTTTGCATACATCTCACAAATAAATAAATTCTAGTTGCTGAGATAAGCCAGAAACTATTACATAAGGCACTAAAATTTAAACCAGCCTGAAGTCATCGAGCTTAATCTAGGAACAAAAAGGAACTGTGTTAAACATAATAAGCAACTTGAGGCAATTTAAGCAAAGAAGTACAAACAGGTTTCTTTGGAGACATGGAACCTGAAGCAAAATCAGAGCTGAAACAGATCCTTGGATTCAAATTGAAAACCAAGCCAGATGACTTGAAAATGGATACCTGATGTGAAGATATTGGTTTTGCCTTTGTATGTGAAGGTAGATAAGGCAGAATCTTCAACAATTGCATGTGAATAAGTAGTAGATAATGAGCCATTTGTGGATAGAGTTACTGCAAGTCACTGCAGACCTCTTTCCGAATGCAACAAGAAAGTAGCGCTGCTTAGCTGGTTACTTTGCTGTGGTTTCTAATGGTTCATTTTGGTTTGGAAGAAAGGTTCAGCAATCCACATAACCGAACCAGGGGAAAAAGTGATGACTCACAATAGAGTGATTATACTTCTCAATCTATCATCCTTTTTTTTTTCAAATAAAGGTGGGATTAGGAAAATACCCACCAAGACTTTCTGCATAAACGGGACTTCATATCCCTAACTTACAGTGTCTCTAACATTATACAAAGGACCATAGAAGCTACTATTAGCAATTGAGAACAAGATGATATGCCACTTAGTTGGACTGTTTCAAGATACAACAGTCACTGGGAAATAGCTTCATATACAGTCGGTGACAACCTAGATTGTCATTCTCCAATGGACACAAATAACAGTGTCAAATCCATGGAGCTTCAATGAACACAAAGGAAATGTGAGTTTCGGTCTTTAATTGGGTAATGAGACTAAGAAAGTAACAAGTTGACAAAAGAAAAGAACCCTAGTGCGCTCAAGCATCCTAACAAAAATAAGGAATTTGAAGCATCCAAAATGGAACAACAAGAAAAGGCTGTCAATGCTATCAAGTTAAGCAGAATATAACAAGTATCAAGCATGACAAATGGACCAAGAAATTGTTCATAATGAAGGATTAAATAACTCGAGTACCAAGTGAAGAAATGTTTAAAAGGTCTAGATAAGCATCAGCCCTGTCTCTTGAAAATCAAGGAAGTTTTAAGTGCATACAAATATTATTGCCTCCCTTGTACTCAATTATCTAAGATTCAAAAGTGAATTAAGATTGGATGAATATTCAAAAGTAGGAAGACTGACTTGACCTATTGTAGACATGAATCCTCATCTGCGACACAGTCTCTATGTCCATGAAATAAACACCAAACTTGAACCCTTGGAAGTACGACACAAATAACATTTACGAAGTTATCAGACAGTACTGAACACATTAGCTAGCTAAAGAATACAATAATACTGATCCAACCTCTGATTGTCATAATTCCTAAGCTAAATAACATTGAATACAAACAAGAGGAAATGCAATTCATACTTCATTCATTGCATCCAAAGGATACATGGGATTAGCTTCCTGATATTTGACAAAAGTTGAGGTTTCAACTGAAATGGGGTTTAAACAAGAGTTACCACTAAGATTACTTGTAGTGAAATGAAGTCCACCAATCTAAGTACAAAATACGACACAATTACTAACCGAAAAGGGTAAACCACATAACGAATTCTGAATGCAACTTCAGTGAAATATAACAGTTCAAAAACAGCATTGTCATAGCCGATAAAGTAGGTAAAAGCCAACTGCAATCACAATTTCAACATATAAGATAGCCTTTCCCATGTTTCACTTTCTCTGATTTGTTTATTTCTGCTCATTGTTGCTTCTCCCCGCTACTGCCAGCCATTAATGCCACTACTGAAGTAAGACTCTCCACATATTTAATCGCTTCGAAGCCAAAATCACAAATACCATGAAATCTTTCAAGTGATCTAGAGCTTTGTCTCACTGGATCATACAAAACAAAATCACTATGATTGATTAGCAGTAGAATCTCACCGTTCTTCCGAACAGTTACTGGGTAAATGCGAAAAATGGAACTCTCTGAAGTAGGGTGTCGAATAGAAGACATTCTCGTCCACAAATGTCTTAAAAAGATATGTCGAATAGAAAACATTCTCGTCCACGAATCGTTCACACCATACTCGTTCATCACCCATGCATCAACAGTTTCAACACCTTTTGTGGAAAAACAAAACACTGAAAGACACCCATGTAACACTCCTAAATGGAGATCACCAGAATTTGGCTGATCATCAAACTATGGCCATGATACTTCCCCAAACTTCTCATTCCCAACATGGAAAGACACTATAGATCCCAACTCGATATGAGGCACCCAATGAAGCACCCCATTGACATCTGCAGCCCTACTATTGTTATAAATAGGCAAATCATTCCTTACTTCAGTTACTCTCCATGAATTAGTCATAGTCCCTAATGTGTAGACCATTACTTCACCACGATCACACACTACATCTTCATCATACACAAAAACCATTCTAAGCACTTTATATTCATCAAAATCATGACTGTAACCAAATCCCTATACAACGTCCCTCCCTATATCACTGGATTTAGGCTTGATCATACTTGGAGGCCAGTGAATCTGAACACACTCATTAATGACTGGATTCCATATATACATACAAGTATCAATATATGTAGTACCAATGTCTGACAAACAAATCAACCCATTGCAAGAACCAATTACATATGGTCCCCTTTTGTAAAATAATGACTCTTGGGGTGTGGGTAAGGCTAGGATTTCATCAAACGAATCACAACTGGCAGAGTAGAATTTGTGCTTACGATATAATGCGATGAAGATAAGATCAGAGTTTCTTGAGCTAGAACTAGAATGATTGAGATGCAATTTGGGGAAATGAGGGTTCGTAAGTATCTTGAGCCAGAGTTTACTTACACCCTTGCATCGACCTATTGATTTGAATGACGATCTCAGGAAGATTTCCAACAATAGATCTTCTGAGAGTTTTGAAATCCATGATGACGACGTGTTCTGAAATGACAAACAGTAATTGAGTTTAGTGAAACCATCATCAAATTGAGTTCAGTAAAGAAGGACAGTGGAAACTTATGCTATGGGTATTACCTGTTTTTTGACCTCTCTTTCAATGGCCATGGAGTCAAGACTATGAAAGCGCATTCACTACGAAACTGATGCGAACAAGAGCATAAATGGATAAGAATGGAAGAGAGCTGCAGGAGGGGAATGTCCCAGAGAGTCAGGTAACGGCGTTCACAGCTGTAAAAAAGCACCTACCACCACTACCAGAACTAAGAGCCCAAATACTAGTATACCGTATGACGGTGAAGACCAAATACTAGTACAAAACAACAATAAAACAAAGAAACGTCTGTCACAATATTCTTCAAACACCTAGCAAACCCTACAAATCCTCATTCGAAAATATTAGTATAATAAACAAAAAATATATATATATTTTAATAACCGCATGGATACTTGGTTAATCGAATAATTACATGAGCAGAGCAAAGCTGGACACAGGAAACCATCGAATGCAAGTTTTCAATTAGCAAAATTACGTACATTTTGACCAAAGATTGATAAAACAATAGTCGATTTCTTGAACCAGTAACAATAGTCGATTTTAGTTGTTGTTAGTTGAGAAGTCGTTCTTACAGAAAAGGAATGAAATTTAATCCCAAGATGAAAAATTACAACAATACTCTTAAACAATGATAACTTAAACAGAATGAAACTATACAAAGATATATTATTGCTTATGTTTGTTTCAGTTAGAGAAGTAGGTTAAAACAAGATAGTTTATCAATACATATTTTCTGATCATACCACATACCAAACAAAAAATCGCTTGGTCTCTTGACTTTGACAAGTGTTGTTGATGGGAGTGAGAGATTTTTGTAGTTTCTCGAGATCAGTTAAGTAGTAGGAGTGTAGGACTCCACGGGAACCCAACAAACTCTCAAACTTCTACCAAGACGCCCACTAAGAAGCACACATCCACTTCTTTAACACTGTTAGATGAAACCTACAAGTATTTGATCAGTCCTTCATGACTCCTCATGGCATTAACATTCAAAAGCCCAACATCCACCATGATCTCTCATCCAAATACCAAAGCTCTTATCAGCTGATCCATAAAACACTCGTAACATAACCATTTAATATGTTTTTACCTCACAAACCAACATCCAACTATCTTTCTCTCCACTTCCCCCCACTCTATCACACACCCATCTGACCCACCTCCATATACCAACCTCCCATCCTCACAAACTAGCACAAAAAATCAGTGACACATCACTATGTCCAACCCTAAACTCCCTTCAAACAATATCTATCAATACCATTGTTTCCCCTCTCATTACCCCAAATCTTCATTTACTCATCTGCATCTGCAGAAGCAAAATGTATCAACCCTTTATTTACTGTCAACCCATTAATAGCATCATCATGGGCTCCTCGAATTGATTCCAAATACTTACTATCCCAGACCAATTTTTATTAAAAAATTAAAATTAAAAAAATCAGAATATCACATAACCTGAAACCTATTAACTCCAAATACTTGTGGAAAGATGTATAATGCAGTTCAAAATAATGTAATGACTAATCTGAATTAGGAACCCTTTTGTTAATGCAGAGAGGCCGAAGCTGGGCAGATTGAGAGAGGGGGTTACCTCGCAAATGAGACATGGAATCAACAGAATTGCAGCCAAAATCACAAACCACAGAAACCAGTGCAAGAGAGTCGGTCACTCAGGTGGTTTTTATATAGGGTGGAGGATATGTTAAAAGCACCCACCATGGAGTTAAAGGCACCACCACAAGTCATTTTTTTTTGGCAGTGATTAAATGAAAACACCACCGTCGACCACACCACCTCTCATCTATTTATCTATTTTATTTTATTTTTTTGCAAAGCCGCAAAGGTTTTGAGGGTCCTCAAACCTTATATTAATAATAATAATAATAATAATAATAAAGAATGATGAAGATTACAATCATTGAAATATTCATTCGTTACATCATCAACAATAACATAGATTTGTTTCAAAATCTCAACGAAGAACTTAATTAGTTCTAGTTCAACGGTCTTCAGGTTGGGGAGTAATCTTGCAAAGTGATCTGTTATAGAAGTAGTTGTTTGGTGCATCTACCATAACTTTATTCTCTCATAAGCATCAATCAATCTTTTCATTACGCTTATGACTTGATTCATATATAATGTGAAGCTCAAGATGTAAGAGAGGTCAACATAAATAACATCAGAGCAATGAACTCTGACAGAAATCATTGAATGTTAGCTCACTCTCTTCTTCTCCCCTATTGATTCTCCTGAGAAGAGAAAGATATGAGAAAAGAAGAAGGTGAGGAAGAGAGGATGAGAAGCGGAAGAGAGGGTGAGAAGATCAGAATAAGAAGAAGAAGAACAAAAAAAAAAAAAAAAAAAAAGAGAGAGAGAGAGAGAGAGAAGGGGAAGAAGAGGTGTGACCGACAGTGGTAGCGGTGCTTGATAAAAAAAAAAAAAAAAAAAAAAAAGTGATAATGCCTTTCAGCATAGATGTCAGCGGAATTTAGTTGCTGCTTTTTTATTTATTTATTTGAAGGCTGTCTTTTTATGTTTGAATTAAGAACTGAACCTAGACTGAATAATAGTCTTGTTTATTCTTACAAAAGTGGAAATTTCTCACTTCACCATTGAAAATACCAAAGGGAAGCTTTTGCTTTTGCTTTTGCTTTTGCATAACCAAAGAATCCAATCCATTAAGCTTCAAACTAGAGGAACTGTGAGCTTCAGTTTTCAGTCGATCAAAGATTAATTACTTAAACAATAATGTCAAAAAAAAGATAGACAATGAAAAGAATACATAACAAACTCGAGCATCATAATACCATAAGCAATATAGAACAACAAATCAACTAAACGCAAAGATATTGTCAGCAATATCAAAGGAAGAGAAAATAAAAATCATGGACAACAAAACTGATCTCTTCACTGGGCACTGAAAAACTATACAAGGGTTGAAATAACTTTTAAGAATTTGCTGGAAATGTGAAGTGGAAGAATTCTTCGCTCCATGCTCCATCATCACCACCAAGTAAATAACAAAACACAAAAAGGCATACGTGCATAACTTCAGAATGACTTTCAGAATACGAACATCATGATCAAGCCCCCATCGTGCCAACTTTCTGCATAGGTGGTAATAATAGAAACCTATTTCACAGAAAATGAGAAAATAAGTACAAAAAATGATCTAAACAAGGAGGATTTCGTATAATTTTTTATACAAACCAAGCACTAGTTGTTGTAAGTTTTTGAAGATCAGAGTGATTGTAAATTGATCCAACTCCCTCAATGGTCTCAGTATAGCTCTACAAAATATGAGATGTAATAAGGATCTTTGTTCCATCAAGCTTTCTAACTCGGGCCATTTTAACCATGTTCGCACCGTTACGAAAGAGAATGCCCCAAAAAATGATTGAACATCTCTTCATCTGGTCTGCTTACTTAAATCACTTACTGGATTCTACCTTGGACTCGTCTCCAACAGCAAAAACATACAACGACAACGGTCATCCTCCTTCAGAACCCAGAAGTAATTAAGAAAGCCGATCAGATGAAATGCTACAACGTTTTCAGGAGATTCTCCTCCGTAATTTTGTGCAGACAAGGTTAAAAAAGCCTAAGCTACAAAGATTTAATAGAACAAAGAGACTCACATCCCATTCACATAGCTTCAAGAAGCCATTGATGGAATTTGATCCATTACAGCCACTCAGATCTTCTTCTCTTTGATGAATTCCTTTGCTGTTGTTCATGATGCCTTGGTCTCCTTTTAAATAAAGAACTAAAGTAAACAGATCTGTTTTAAATAAAGAAATAAAGAACTAAAGTAAACAGATCTGGTTTACTGGTCTGGTATTGAAGTTTCCTATGAAGTTTCCTTTGAAATCAAGTATCTTGAACCAAAAATCAAAATCAAAACCAAACTCAATCTTCCAATTAACTCGTCCGAGTCCGAGTTATCACCAAAACTGATCAGCCGATCTTTACTGATTTCTGCACTCCAATAATTAGTAAAGATTTTATTAAATCAAGCCTCAGTCTAGTGCCACTACAAAAAAAAATGCTTAATAGCTACAAATATTAGTGACGGTAGTTTGATTCCGTCTTTAATTAAAAGATTTGCGATGGCAAAATGCCGTCACTAATACTTTTGGTAGCTGACCGAGACCATAATCATAAAAATTGTGTTTGTGACTGTAAAACCGTGGCTAAATTCAGAACAAACCGTAGCTAATTAAAGCATTTGCGACGGCATATTAGCTATCACTAAGTTTTACAAATAAATAAAAACTAGTTGCTACGATATAAGTCGTCCCCACTACATATAAATTGTGCTTGTGACGGGAAAACCATGGCTAAATTAAAAAAAAAAAAAAAACCGTAGCTAATTCAAACATTTGGGACGGTATATTAGTTGTTGCTAAGTTTTACAAATAATTTTTGATAGTTACGGTATAAGCCGTCCCTAATGGATTTTTTTGAAATATATATATATATACACAAAAAACATTTAGCCACGGTATATTAACTGTCGCTAAGTTTTACAAATAAAAATTGACAGCTATGGTAGCCGTCTCTAATATATATACACAAAAAACATTTAGCCACGGTATATTAGTTTTCGCTAAATTTTACAAATAAAAATTGGTAGCTACGGTACAAGCCATCCCTAATAGATTTTTTTTGAAAAAATTAATAATATATACACAAAAATAAACTTTGCGCTCGAGAATAGATCGAGATACAGAGAGAATGAGGAAGAGAGAGACGAAACAGGGAAAATCCTATTTTCCGAGATCGTCGAGCTCGGCTACGCCTCGTCGAGCCTCTGCCACCGTCTGACTCACCGCGTCTTATCTGAAGCGGAGGCCACAGCGATGATGTTGCCGCTCTTGGAGGCGATCACACATTGTCCTAACTTCGGCGTCGCGCACCGTGATATTAAGCCCGCCAATATGCTCTTCACTCATGAACACTGAGTATACAAGTGAATGGGTTTGGTTCAAATTTTGATCTTGCTTTGATTTGAACGAAAAAATAAAATTGGATTTTTTTTTACTGATTTTGGAGGTTTTGGGGATGCAGGTGATATGATAAAGAAGCTGAAGGAGAATGGGAATGAGTACACATGGGGGAATGTTACCGAGAAGCTCATTAACCAAATAACTTTTTTTTCGCTTCATTTAGATCAAATTTGAATCCAAGTTATCAGTGGATCCAAGTTGGTTGTTATGATTAAGAGATCTTGTAGTCTTAGTTGACCAAATTATCACTGATTTAAAGTTTTATGTCATTTGCTAATTAACCAAAGTATTATGGTTTTAAACAACTTTTTGGCTTCATTTAGATCATGTTCGATCTAGTTGTTGACCATTTATATTGATTATTACGATTTGTTTTGCAATATGTATTTCAATAAATTGCTAATTTGAATTATGATTTTCATTGAAGTGATTTTTTTTTAGCTTTGACTGAGAGATTGGTTGTTTTATATTGTAGAGTCTAGAGGAGATGAATGTTGAGAATATTTCGATTGGGGATGGAAAGAAACAATTTGAAGTTGTTGATAATGGTGATGTCGTGATTTTGCCTGCTTTTGGAGCAGCAGTTGATGAATTGCTGACTTTGAATGAGAAGAAGATACAAATAGTAGACACAACTTGCCCATGGGTATCTAAGGTATTATTTCTGGAATACTCTTTATTCGTCAACATATTAGTGTGTAACTGCGCCTTCGGCGCAGCTCACACTTTGTTGTTTCCCTAATTTTTTATGAGAAGTGATTTTATGTTTGAGTTTGATAAGTTTTTATATTTTCAAAGGTATGTAATAGTGTTGAGAAGCACAAGAAGGGAGACCACACTTCCATAGTCCATGGTAAATATTCTCATGAGGAAACCGTTACAACTGCATCATTTGCTGGGAAGTATGTTATTGTGAAAAACATAGAAGAGGCAACGTATGTGTGCGACAACATTCTGGGGGGTCAACTTGATGGATCTAGCTCAACAAAAGTGGCGTTTATGGAGGTAACCTTCATTCTTATTTTGTATCAACTGTCCGGTCATTTCGACAAAAACTAACTTTTATCTGATTACTATCGGCATCTCTGCAGAAATTCAAGAAACAAATATGTGTTTACCTGGTTTTGAACTCTGGACCTTCCTCTCCTATTTTGATTGTTGAACCACTCTCTATTTATAGTCTCATATCTACTATATATCTCTTTGAGGTAGAGTATATAAGAAGATAGTTAGGACTTGGGTTTGGACCCCTTGGGGGTACCACTCTTTTATGAGGAGGGGAGAGATAGGCCCTCCCTTGCGCCCGCCGCCATCCGTCCTGGCGGGTTGGGTTGGGTCATTTAGAAAGCAAAACATCTTTTTGCTGAAATTTTTATTTAAACGAAAAATCAATTTCAAAAGAGGAATGAGTCCAAACGGTCTCTCAAGACCACGTTTTTGCGAAAAATCCGCCACCATATCTTCTCCACAACCCACGACTTCATCTTGCCAGTGAATCTAGTCCTTATCTCGGTTTTTGTTTGTATAAGCTTTCAGTTTATGCTTTGTGAAGAGTTTTTGCAAACAGCTTTTCTGCTTCCACCAAATAGTTTTCGTACAGAGATTATTGCAAACAGTTCTAGCTTTCTCTGTTAATGCTTCTTCTCTATTGCTGTTTTATTTCCTGGTGATTCCGAGCAAATAAGGAGATTTAGGGTGATTTGAATACCGTTCAATTATTGTGCAATTTTTGAACGAGACAGAGATTCTGGGCTGTTTTATCCTGGGGACGGCGGGGCTACGAAACTGCATGCACAATTTTGGGCAGAGCCACGAAACGTCTTAAAGATAGCGACCTAGTCCGCGACTCAACCCAAGCAAAATTGGTACAATCGTTCCTTCCTTTTAAATTCGAATTTACAGCATATTTTTCCAACAGAATGCTCCTACAAGATTATGAGCTTCAACACTATTTGTGATGCTACTCAAGTACGCCTCACTTCTCAGCATTTCATTCTTTTCAGTTTTTGTTGTTCATCAGAACATTATAAGATGTCTTTCGTAAAAAATGTGCCAGGATAAGACCTGTTTACAACTTTTTTTGTTGTTTTCTTCTATTGTGTTTAGTTATGTGATCTAGGCACGCACAACCTTCATGAGTAATCAAAAGTAGTAGTTAACTTTTTGAAGAATATGAAATGAAATAGTGACTTACATCTGATTTTGAAGAATATAGACAAAGTTAGATGTATAGTTGAGATGTGGGAGCAGCCTCATATTAAACACGCTGAAGGTGAGAAGTTTGAGATCTCTGAATGTGTTATGAACTCTTGAACCAAATTCCTGAGGAAGAAGGTTCTCTTGCTGACTGGATCCTTGTGGATAGTGCAACAGGTGGCAGGTACGTAATTCTTTTGTCAAGTCTTAACATCATTTTTGAACTCTCTCTATGCCTCTATAGTTGGACAACTTATTGCGATGAAATTAGCTGTTGAGAGACATGCGTCCTCAAAGATAAGTTTGTCCAAGTGTCTAACCTCTTGAATCAAAGGAGAAGACATATGCTGTCATTTGGAAAAATGACACATGGAAATACCTTTTGCTGCTTGCTAGCTTGAATAGTATTGCTAGCTTAATTTGCTTATTGCTTGCTTATAATGAGACTCCCAGTCTTATTTACAGGCAACCACAAATACACCTCAATTGTTTACAATGAAGAGCACCTACGGTGAGCATGCTCTGTACTATATTACTGTATTGGATATAGAAATTACCTGTTGCGAACTTATATAGAATTTCTGATTCTGGTTTTAGGTTGGGGATATTCCTGATCTTCATCTCTCTTTTGTTCATGTTGTTGAAAGGCTCGATGGACAAGAAAGTAAGTTTTAGAATTTTGTTCATGAACATCTGCAATATTTTGATATCTATATTTCTCTTAATTTCGGTATTTTCACTTAAAAGAAGAAAACATATTAGTCATGCATTAATGGTAGAGAATAAAGGATAAATAGGATTACTAACTCTTTATTATTATTTTTTTTCCTTTGATTGTTGCAGAAGCAACTCCCAAATTAGTCCTTCGACTATTGAATGTGAGAGGACTTAGCATCGCCCATGTTAAAAGCTACTTGCAGATATGAGAATGATTTAAAAAAAAATTTAGATCATCTCCTGCATCTTACCCCATATCCTCTTTTATATTCTTACCGCCTTTCAATCATTTTTTTTACTCTTTCTAACTAGTTTCAACGTTCTTTTAACTAATGAAGTGCCTTCGTTTTTTGCAGGCCGAAATATTGTTTGATTTCTATGAAACTTACAAATGCTTTGAATTTGGATGGGGAAAAAAGTTTATTAAGATTGAAAAGGCATAGACACTCCGGATTTGTCTTTCCAAAATCCTTTTTGTTGTTTTTTATTAAACATTTTTGTCCTTGATTGTAAATCCATATAAGTTTTTTGTGATGGATAAGTTATTGATTATACGAATATAAGGTTAGTGTATTAGTCATTATTTACGGTGAAAATTAATATAATTGTGTTCAAATTTGAAATGTTTCTTCTGAATGACAAAAAAGAGGCAATGAGAAATCTGAAAATTATTAATAGAAATAACTTATTCCATTAAAAAATGAATTTTCATTAGTAATTTTTTTAGCTACAACAAGTTAGTGTTAGCAACGGCAAATGTTGTCGCTAAATTTACAACTTAGCAACGGTTTGAAGCCGTCTGTATTTTGTCAATTTGCAATAGCCTTAGCTGTCCCAAATATTTTAAAAGTTGTCGCCAATGCTGCTGTCTCAAGTAAAATCTTGGAATTCAATTTTGTTTAGCGACAGAGTTTAGTTAGCTACGGAATAGTAGACCGTTGTTGTTATACTGCAGCGACAATTGAAATAGCTATGGTATTGCGACGGTCGTTGAGCAGTTGCTGATTCATTTTAGGTACGCTTTTTTGATACTTAGCAATGGTAAAACGTCGGTATTGAATTTACTTTTTTTTGTAGTGTGCCCGATACCAACTAATTGCCGATTAATCAGTGATTTTGCTACCGGGATTGCTTGAAAGCTAAAATGTAAGGTAAAGCTGAATCAAATATGAATCTTAAAGAACTATAATAATTTATTTCATGAGTAGTTTTGGTAAACTAGTTATACATTTTCAATATCTTGACAACATATTACCTTATTAAGGACAAGGAGAATGCCTTTGATAAGTGCAAATGCAAATTTCTGCTCCCCTTGCATTGACAAGTGTATAGTATAGACCTTTACCTAATACAATAAATGAATAAATTAGTAAGATTAATTTCTCTCTCACTGCAAATGGGGAATTTTCAAAAATATTTTACACATACATTATCAAATATATCTTCATCACCAAAGGTATTACAAAGAAATAAGAACACTTGAGTACACTGAAAACTAGTACTGACTTTTGTATGTATAATAACATGGAGAGAAAAAAAGGGTCTAGTGCCATAAGGTTTTGGTTTACTTATCTGTCATAGTTTAACATTTAGTTTCAATCAGTATGTTATTCTCTGTATGATCTTTCTCATTTTTCATAATTACCATATATTTCTCTTATTGTTCTTCGAATTATGATCTTTATCTCCTTGGGAGGTCTTAAGGTAGCTGATGTGAGGGCAGTTGCAAATGCTGTTCTTCCTAGGTTTTTCCTTGAAGACATGAGGGAAAGCGCTTTTAAGGTGTTCTCTAGCTGCAGAGGGAAGAAGTATGTGGTGACTTCAAGTCCTACAATCACGGTACAACCTTTTCTTCAAGAGTACCTTATTGTCGATTGTGTTGTGGGTACAGAACTGAGGTTCTTCGGTGGATACTATCTTGGACTAGTAGCTGCACCAGGGTTAATGATAGGGAAATCTCAACACGAAACCCTTGTGGAAATTCTGGGAGATGCTAAGAAGATCGATATTGGACTTTGGAATGCAGTTGATGATCACTCCATGTTGCCATGCCAGGTAATCTTTTTTCTTTTCTTATTTATTATTTCTGTATTTGTCAATTTATTTTAGAATATCGAAATTTGTTTCTGGCCATGACATCGACACGTAAAATAACACTCACATTTATTATGATTCCCAGGGTAAATGTGTTAGCACACATCAACTTCACCATTTTTCTTTCTTTCATTAGATAATGTTGTTGAATTTGAGGTTTAGTTTTTGATTAATGATTTTAGGATTGTAAAATTTTATTTACAAGATGAGGATTACCGAGTCAACGTACTTTCACTGAATGACATAGAAACAGAGCAATGTTCCTCTTGCAAATTATATTTGGATTCTTGCAAATTATACGAAAAGTTGTAAGCGTGTAATTTGTAATGTGACAACGTATGGTGTTGTAAAGTTGTAGAATGTTTATGTACCAAAGTGTTTGTACTCAATGTTCTTGTTTCTTGTTTGGCCAATTTTATTTCATAAAACCTCCAATCCAAAATTGGATTATTTCATTCCCGAAAAATTATCTATGGGAACAATCAGCTAGGAACCAGATATGAAGGAATGTTAATTTTGGGGAAAAGTTAGATTTGTCAAGTCTTCAGGAAATTCTAATTGTATGTGAAAATTAAGTTACAACTTACTGATCAGTAATATTCAAATTTCAAAAATAGAGAGCCAATAATGGTGACTAATGATAATCAGAATACACAAAGAATATAGTTTCAGCGTGGATTATGTATGATTTGAATCCATAAACTGATTGATCAACTGGTTCCAATATAGGATGAACTGAGACCTGAAACAACCCACCATTCGGATTGGTTCAAGGCTAAAAGCTTATAACTTCATTTTTTAACTTATAATTATCATTATTTTTGTTTGTATTGAATCATGTAGGAGGGGTACGTTGTTGATATGGAAGATGAAGTAATACTACTGCAAAGAAAAGACTACCCAAAGCCATTGATTTTCCATGATGGACGACTTGTAGCAAGACCCATACCATTGAACTGTGCTGCAGTCTTTCTATGGCTTCCGTTTGGAGTTATTTTAGCGATTTTTCGTCTTCTGATCCGGAAACTATTACCAAACAAGTTAGGTTTGATGGGTGCGGCAGCTACTGGTCTGAGAATTATGGCAAACCTCCCTTCAAAATCAAGCCGGTGCAAAATGCATGCATTAAACATGTGAAATATGTGACCCTGGCACATACTCCCCATTGCAAAATCCATGTACACTTTATGCATGCTCGCATAGGTCGGTTGTTGATTCTGTGATCGTGGGGACTGTTTTACAACACGGTGTGACAGAGGTAACTTATAGTGTTAGTAGAGTCTCAGAGTATCTGTCACCAATCAGGACTGTCAGATTGTCTCGAGACCGTGTCAAGGATGGAGAATACACCATGAGAGCACTACTGAAGCAAGGGGACTTAGTGGTATGCCCTGAAGGCACAACATGTCGGGAGCCATAGCTGTTACGGTTTAGTCCATTATTCACAGAAATTGCAGACAAAATTGTGCCTGTTGCAGTGTCAGTGAAATCAAGCATGTTTTATGGGACTACAGTAAGGGGTTACAAATGGTTGGATTCATTCTTCTTCCTCATGAACCCAAATCCCAGTTACAATCTTGAGTTCCTTCCAAAAGTATCAGGAGTTGGTGAATGTGGAGAATCTAGCTACGACATTGCAAATCGCGTACAGAAAATAATTGGAGATGCATTGGGGTTTGAGTGTACAAGCTTAACTCGCAGAGATAAGTACAGAATGCTGGCTGGATCTGATGGTAAGGATTCAAAAAGTTCATGAACATGCATATATACTTCATGGTGCATTGATTTTACGTAGTCTCTTGCATGGTTTACCAACTATTATATCTTGTGGTGTTAGCTCATTTGCTTCTGTTGGAATGACTTGGAACTCATGTAGTTTAAGCTTTAACAATAAATAGAACCATATATATACTTCATCTTTTACATGATTTCTTCTGATGAGAGTATATTTCAATTCGAAAAAATTGAAAACTATTCCCTTTTCATGATCATCTACTTGGTCTGCAATGCATGAACTTGACAGTGTCAATAGCATAGCGATCTTTTTCATGTCCAACCCGCCATGAACAGAACTACAAATTGACATCAGTTGGACTTGACTCTGAAGTGTTGGATGTGGATACTTGGCAGTCCTATAAACCCTCAAACATGGATTCTATGGATGGAATCGACTGCGATATGGTTGTCTTAATGTATTCATTGTGGGTGTGCAGGTGTACTATATGTATTCCTTATGATGTACATGTTTCTTGTACAATGACTTGCTATTGGTTCGGGTTGTGCAACACAATCAATGGCCATATTGTAAGTGTTACTCACAATGTAATACAATGACTGGAACTGGTTGGTACAGGCCCTACAGGGAGTGCAACGTAATCAATGGGCCGGAGCTGGACTTTTTACATTGAAATAGGCTTAGATCAATAAGCCAAGACCCAGTCCATTGACACTTTGACCCAAGGATTGTGATTTCGTTTTTTGAGGTAATTTCGGTATTTTTGATTATAAGAAATATTTCATTGTATATAGGAAAAAATGAAAAATTTTCAGTTGTAATTTTGAAGTTATCAATATAATTTAAGCATTTAAAACTTTTACATGCTATATAAAGATTTTCACATAACTCATAATGTCATACAAACTACATAGCATAAGAATCACTTATATAACAAAATTTTGATAATAAGGTAAAAATGTACGGAATTTGATATTGAATGATGAAATAAATAAATATTTGAATTTCAAAATAAATTTTGGTAACTCAAAAAAAAAAAATTGTGAAATTTCAACATTTATCGAGAAGTCACATTCCTTGCTCATACCTAACAATAGGAGATTGCTTGTGACTTGTAGCCTTTTTTATTTTATTTGTAATCCCTTAACTCCAATCACCTCAAATGTCGCCAACATGATTTGATCTTATGATATGATCCACCACCAACCTACCAGTTGAGCTAGTACCCCAGTGGCTTGTGACATGTAGCTTGAAGAATAGGATTCTAATTTATAACTCAAAACATAAAATAAAATAAAAAGTTAAAAGATTGATTGTGATATGTAATTGCAGAATTGGATTCCAAATCAGGTACATACTTTGAACTCAATACAAGTGATTCAGTTCCCAAATTTGGTACAAACATTAGGATCATTAATTCATTACCATCCTAAAAGAATGAAATAAAGTTATTTCAAACCCATCATCCCTAAAAATCGCATGAATATAACTGATTCAAAAATTATTATAACATTAAAATTGCATCAATATAAACTCTAGTGAATTAATTTTTCTGTTTTTTTTTTTTTTTTTTTTTTTTTTGTAATTTTGACATAATTAGCAAGATGGGTGATAGCTCTGCCCATCAAAGAGTATTGGAGTACTGTCAGATAAATGTGTTTGTTTCTAGCTATTAGTGCAATTACTTTTTGATTAACATAAAGAAAAGATTAAAGTAGAAATTAAAAAGAAGGAAATTAAATCAATATATTTGTGGTTAGAAGATTGGGACAGTTCATTTCATGGTCATGTTATTCCGTATGAATGCTCATCACAACCAAAGTCTACTTTAGCATTTCATCATTCTTCTTTTACTTTATTGTTTGCTTGTAAAATTGGAAACTTTGTGTGGGCCGGTGATGAAAAAAATCTAGAGAGCCTCGACAAGAATAGGGAATTCTTTGTCCGTGTGATTGTGTTCGATTGAGTCTGGCTTGGCACGAGCCTACCTTACCTAGCCTGACTCTTTAGAAAAGTTTGTAGGTTGTAGTTGTAGCTGATCATGTCATCTTGTCAATTTTCAGGGATCAAATGATCCATCAGGAGCCTGTGGGTTGTTTTAACTTTTTAAGTGATTAGATCTTTCTTTTTTAAGTAATCTAAATTTTAATTTGGTATTGCTACAAACTGTCTTCACCACTTCAAGTCGAAGCTGATCATCAGTCAACCTTTCTAGGAAGGCAGGGATATCCCTCATTGCTCACCCTCATCTCGAAGAGGGTGAGCAGTGTGGGCGTCCCTCGCTCCCTAAAATTTCACAGGATCATATACTTAGAAGTTTTTTAACTCATACAGGTTTTCGTGATCGGTTGAGGTTCATCATTGTGCTATATAATGACAATACACGTCAAAGATCCATAAAGGATGCACTCTAAAGTAATAAAATAAATAAATAACCTCTTGTTAGAATAATGGATTTACGCTATGGTGAAGACGATCCTGACTCAAAAAATTATGGAAAATAATGAAAATGAATCCAACACAAATCTCAATAAGTAAACATCAAAGGATGGTTTTAGGTAGTCCACAAGAGGGAGGTGTGCAAATGATGCATTCCCTCATTATGTCAAACAAGTAAGGTGCATTTATACAAACACACCAACTCCAACTAAACGGATGCTCATCTCTCATTGATCACTTTGCTATAATAAATATGGACAGAGACCCCAACCTCATTATTGCATTTGTTGGACTATAGTCTCCCTTCAATCATGGCATTCTCTATAACCTAAGGGTATATTTGGTTAGCTATCTTTATTTGAAAATGTAAACAATTTTTTTTTATTGTGTAAATTTTTTTCATTTGGTTGTCTATTTATTGACAAAAAATCGATTCTTTATAAAATTAATCTTTCATTACTCATGAAAATTCAAATCCAAAGAGGATGCCTCATAATCGAATTTATGAAAATGATTTCAATTTTCATGTTTTTTTTCCGTACAACCAAAGAGACCCTAAGATTCCAATTATTCTTTTACTTTTTTTCATTTCAATCACATTAACCCTAAATTTCACATCTCTAGTATACCATTTTTTTTTGTATTTCTCTTCTTTTTTTTTCATAATTCATTTAGATACTTATATATACATTGTAGGAGTAATGTTAACAAGGGACGCCACAGTCTCCTAGCTAAAGAATCACCCGAAACCATACGGTATGGGATTAAGACTTATAAGGTAAGTCGTGTGTTTAGGAACTTATCGATAAATGAAAATATCTAATTGAAAGCAAACCGTATCATACTCTCCTTCCTTTGGAGACTTCTAGAGGCAAATCGAATCATGTAATTTAAACCTCAAAAGGACGGTTTAGGGCCATACACTTGACAAAGTGATGGTACATCTTAATGCACTATCAATTATATGAACTTGCCTTTTGCAATAACAAAAGTAGTGGCGGAGTCAGGATTTTTTCAAATAGTAATTTACAATCAAATAACCAACATAGTAGAAATTGTCAACCTTGCTAATAGATTTAGGCAAAATATGCAAACCATAGCCCACTACATGCATCACTAGTTTATCAGTTATGGTATATAGTACATACATATAAACAAGGATAACAAAGCAAAAAATGACCAAGTTTTTCAAATTTTGTGGAGTAAAGTAAGCAAAATGATTGGAAATATTTTATAATTTGTAACTTTAACTTTTCCTTGTTTCCACCTAAAAGTTGAGGGTTTGCAGGTTCTTGGAACTTGGCTGATCAAAGATATTTTTTGGCCCATTCCTTCCTCAACATTGCCAAAACCTAACTTCCAACAAGGGTCATTCTCAATTTATAAGAAACTCCCAAAAAAAAAAAAAAAAACCAATTTTTCACCTACAAAACTTATGAGAATATTGGACAAAAAATTGTACAACTATGCCTACAAGCATAACTAATACACATCAACCCCTAGACAATTTACTAGCTCATAGGAGAGAAAAAAAAAAACAAGTAAATATCTAACATATATTATAGGAACATATACTATCAAGAACTAACATACTTGAAAACATTCTCTTCCCGTTTACATAAGAATCGCGTAGCGCATACTATCACTTACAAGGAGATGATTAATCTCCGAGGTCCTTCCAAGCTCACCAGACGCCCACATGCCATCGGTGCCATGAACATCAGGTTCAGCAATACAAGTTAGGAATGAGATAGGAACTTGAACAATATTTTCAAAAACTGATGATAACACATTCCATCCACCTCTGTTCCGTCGTAAATCAGTTCCATTTTCATCACCCGACATGTTCTCATCAGCCACTCGCGAACTCTTCTTTACAAAACTTTGCTTGATCGCCACCAAGAGATGCCACATCTTGATCAAAATGATATGGATCAAATGATGATGATGACTGAACTTTTTTTTGTGAGTGTTTGGGAGGAGAAGAAGAAGGTGTGTGTTAGGATTTGGTGTTAGTGAAATGTTGATTGTTTATATAATGGTAATGTTGGTGGGAGTGTCTTATCACAAAGGAGTATTCTACTACAAAAAAAAATCTAGAGAGCTTGGCCAGTCCAATACCATTCATCATTTTAGAGATGTTGAAAATGACCCAATCTCTAAAATAATGAATGGTATTGGGCTGACCTGGCGCGGGCCTGTTTCTTTGTGGGATCTCTTTCTTCCTACAGCATCCCTGCCGACTCTTAAGACAAAGGTTGTGACAAACCATGGTTGGGAATTCTAACATATCATCATCAAAACAAAAATATAGAAGAACCCAAATGGTTTTTTGTTTTCATTTTATTTTTTGTACATAGGATGGCCCTTTTTCTAGAATTTTGTTATCTCCAAAGTCGTTCACCCTGTTGACCTATTGGGTCTCACAAACCCTTATCCACTTACTATGTTTTTAAATTGGGGCCAAAACAATTACATTCCTAGGTTTACACTAGGGTTTCGCTTGATACACTGTAAATTATTTTACATTGGCTTGTAATGCATTATTTTACATGCGTTTGGTAATAATTAAATAAATTTAAAACAATTCAAAAAGTGATTGTGGTGATGGTGGTATTAGCAATGATGGGATGATGGTGGTATTAGCAATGATGGTAATTGTTGAAATGGTAGTGATTGTGGTGATTAAGTTATGGTGGTTCGATGGATATAATAGTTGGGAGTGGTAGCGGCAACAGTCGTGATGGTGGTTGCGGTGGCTATGGTGGTTGCAGCGGTGATATATAGTAGTGATGGTGGTGATGATCCCATAGTGATGGTGGTGGTGGTTATGCTATGGCGGCTACGACGATAATTATGATGGTACTAGTGAAATTGGTGGTGGTTATGGTGAGTGTGGTACAGTAATGGTGATGGTGGAGGTGGCGGTGGCGATGATGGTGATTATTTTCTAGTGGTTGAGGTGGTGGCGGTGGTGTTACTAGTGGTGATGGCAGTGGCGGCGATGGTGGTTATGTTCTAGTGGTTGAGGTGGTGGCAGTTGTGTTAGTAGTACTTGTGGTGGTGGTTCTGATATTTATGAAGGAGTTGGAAATAGAATTCAAGTAAGAGGAAATGATGAGAGTTTTGTAAAGTAATGCAGGAAATTTTGTCCCGCAAAGTTTTATAGAATTTTATAATTAGGAGATGAAGATGTCATGAATTCAAATTCCAACAACTATTTTTTATAAAGTCAACCAAGCAACCGAGTTTATGTAACCGCTGTAAACTTTTGCATATGTATTCTTTTACCGTATATCAATTACCAAGCAGAGCCTAGGTAAGTTTAGTAATATAATCTTGAGACACAATGGGTCTACAAGGTTACCAATATAATAAACTACCATGATCAACTAGCTAGATAGCCTCAATCTAGCCTTGATGCATCGAGAAATATACATGTCAAGGTTATATGTTTACACCGCTTTCAAAATTTTTGCTTCTAATTAAAAGTGTACAGCAAGCACAATTTTAGTTCTTATTAGAAAACAAAAAGAACCACTCGTATGGACAATCAGTATCACAGTACATGACATAGTTTTTGCATCTTAACAACCTCTAACATGTTACAAGAACATTGGTTAGACCATGAATTTCTATATATAGTCATTAGAAAAAACCATCGCACTGCCAAGCTTATCACAGTTTCCATATATAGTTTTAGACTGAGGGCATTGATTACCATGACACCTTCTCTCCCACTGCCAAGCTTATCACAGTTCGTTGTCTCCTTGCTAATCTTGGTATTTTCATCAGCTCGACGTTCATAATGTTTATCTTCATGGTGATCTTCATGAAGAAATTTATATGCTCCCACCTCCCGGTCTACGGTGTCAGGGGAAGAATCTGGTATGTCGCCTCAACAAGTCCCTATATGGCCTAAAACAAGCTTCTCGTTAATGGTTTGCTAAGTTCTCTGATGTCATACAAGCTGTTGGTTTCGTTCAATCTAAAACTGACTACTCCCTTTTCACACGTAATAGAGGGAAATCATTCACTGCCCTTTTGATTTATGTTGATGACATATTGATTACAATAAATGATTTGGGTGCCATCAATACCCTCAAACAATTTCTTCATAATCGTTTCCGTATCAAAGATCTTGGGGATTTAAAATTCTGTTTGGATATTGAGGTATCTCGTTTCAATAAAGTTATTACAATTTCTCAGAGAAAGTATGTTTTTGATATTATTAAAAATGGAGGTTTATTAGGAACACGACCAGTTTGCTTGCAGACACAGGTGAATTGCTTGCAGATCCACAAAAATATAGAAGGTTGGTAGGCCGTCGTGTCTATTTGACCATCAACAGACCCGATATTACTTATGCAGTTCATGTCCTCAACAGGTTCATGCATGAACCAAGGAAACCACATTAGGATGCAACACTTTGTATTTTGAAGTATCTTAAAAGTTCTTCAGGAAGAAGTCTTTTTTTCCCAGCTCATAATTTTTTTACGTTTAACAGCTTATTGTGATTCGGATTAGGCTGGTTGTCCCATTACTAGAAGGTCAACAACAAGTTATTGTGTCTTTCTGAAAAATTCACTGGTATCTTGGAGGATAAAGAGACAGAAAATTGTTTCCCTCTCTTCAGCAGAAGTCAAGTATCGAGCCATGACGAATGCTTGTTGTGAAATAACCTGGCTGTGCAACTTATTGCGAGATCTACAAGTGTCACATCCGGAGACAGCGATGCTTCATTGTGATAATCAAACTGCTTTGCACATTGTGGCTAATCCGGTCTTCCATTAGAGACTAAGCATATTGAAATAGATTGCCACTTCATTAGAGAAAAAATTAAAAAATGGTTCAGTTGAAATCAAGTATGAAACTTCATCTCAGCAAGTAGTAGGCGTGCTCACAAAGCCGTTAGGAAAAGACGCTTTCAATGGCATGTTGCACAAGTTGGGAGTTATTGACATCCACTTTCCAACTTGAGGGGGAGTGTTGAGAATCAATGATTCTCCTATGATATAGGGATATTATTAGGATATTATAGTTGTGAAAATCTTAGGAATATTGTAGTTGTGAAAACTGAATTGTATTCTTATCAGAAGTTACCTAAAGCTACCAGGATACTTCTTGTATAAATATCATTGTTTGTATAATGAAAATTTCATCTTAGCATATTATTTTCTCCATACCATTGTTTTACAAGGAATGTCATAATAGAATAATAAATCTTAGGTTTCCTGTTCCATAAGATTAAATCAGAGTTAGCTATATAAGTTTGTATTCAGTCAAAAAATCAAATACAACAATTCAATACAATTATATGAATATTTTTCTTTACAGAACCTTTGTCACCTATCCCTTAAAATTACATTTGTGTCTTGTATAATGCCTTTCTATTTGAACTGTGGGAGAATTGAATTGCCCTTTCCACCATACAAACTAAGATGAGCCGACTAAATCTCATCATGGAATAAAAGAAGTACCAAAGTTTAAGGATTTAAGCTAAGGTCCATCTTTGAGGTGTAATTCTAGAGAGCCATGCCCACAGCATCAGGCCCGTGTCAGGTCAGCTCATCACCATTCATCATCCTAGAGATAGAGTCATTTTCAGCATTTCTAGAATGATGATGGTTATGGGCCGGCCTGACTCTCTAGCAAAGCTCGTCCTTGAGTGATCTCTCATCAGGAATTTTAGGGGGCGAGGGAAAGGGAGCGACCATCCATCCATCTCGATCCCTCTCGAGATGCATGATATCACTTATCTTAAGGGGATGAGTGGCTCCCACCCATCTGTCACGAGCCATCTAGCATAGCTTTCTCTAGATGCCTCCGGAAGGTTCTAGAGTGCTCTTGGACATTCTAGCTTAGCTTTATCTAGAGTGTTCTAGCATGGATGAGTCTAGAACACCCTTGTACATATTTATGTAGCATTTTCTAGAAGCCTCCTTGTAATTTATGGTTCCTTTGGAGGTGGGAACTTTCTAGATGCATAGAGAATACTCCTTTGATGGAGGATTGTGGAAAGTTCTAGACTAGAAGCCTCTAGGACTTTAAGGGCCTATAAATAGGCCTTGGCATTCATTTGTAGAGAACATCAAACACTTGTACAACTCTCTCAAGCAATACAAAGCATTCTTTCAAAAGCCTAAACACTTGTGCCTTAGCATTTTCCTCACTTAAGCTTTCGTAGCAACACTTAGCATTAGCCAAGCATCGAAGTGCCTTGACTAGTTAGTCCGATGGGAGTGTGACGCTAGTAGGCAGCGTGTTAGCCAAGGGAAAAAGGTCAGCACGTGACACGTGGTATCAGAGCAGCGACGATCGTAGGGGCGGTCTTGCTGAAGTTGCGTTGTGCTAGTTGTTGTGTGTACGGAGATTAGGTGCGGAACAATCTTATCATGTCGGGAAACAAAGAGAGTGCTGTTGGAGGGTCCGTGATCGAGGAGACTGGAAGAAAGACTAGTCGGACCAGCGTGCTTGAGGATCGTATGGCCAAGGTGGAGCTAACCGTGGGCGATCTCCAGGACAGCGTAGGGGAGATGGAACAGAAGGTTGAGTCCTTCAATGGGACGTTGGCTAGCGTCACTATGGATATCGAGCAACTCGATAGCCGCGTCCATGACCTTGAGCTTGGCACTGTGGAAGCCAAGGACGAGACTCAACTTCTTGTCAACCAAGTTGCGGATGCTATGCGCAACGAGATGAGCCAGCTAAAGGACACGCTGATGAGGCAGCTCCAAGCCATCCAGGAGCAGGTTGAGTCCTTGCAATCGGACGTCAACCTATGCAAGGCGGTTGTGGCAGGTAATGCTACTGTGCGAGAGGGACCAAGGATGAAGGTGCCCGAGCCGCCAAGGTACCATGGGAAGCGCGATGCTAGGGAGCTCGACAACTTCCTATGGAGTGTTGAAAAGTATTTCAACGCGATGCGCTTGGACGATGATGAGTCCAATATCACTACCGTCACCATGTACTTGGGTGATGATGCCATCCTTTGGTGGAGGAGGCGTGAGTCGGATATCAAGAAGGGTCTTTGCTCGCTCAAGACTTGGGACGAGTTCAAGGCAGATTTCAAGCGGCAATTCTATCCGGAAAATGCGGAGGAAGTTGCTATGAAGAGGCTGCATGGACTGAAGCATACGGGGTCGATCAAAGAATATGTAAAGCAGTTCACTTCTCTTATGCTTGAAGTCTCGGACATGCCGGAGAAGACTCAACTCATCTACTTCATGGATGGATTACAACGATGGGCTGAGCAAGAGTTAAAGAGACGCAATGTTCAATCACTTGCGGAGGCCATCGCGGTTGCCGAATCCTTGTTCGAATACAAGGCTGATTCGAAAAGCCACAAGGGCGGTAGCAAGAGTGGCGACGGTAACAAGGGAAAAGGTGGGGGAGCAAAACCCACCGAAAGAAGTAGCAGTAGCAGCGGCGGCAAGCAGTTCGAGAAGAAGGACAAAGCCAATCAGTTCTTCTCAGATAGCAAGGTGAAAAACCGCGACTGCTTCTTATGCGGAGGGCCGCACTGGGCTAGGGAGTGCTCACAGCGACAGAAGCTCAATGCAATGATCGCTGGCAAGAGTGGATCGTCCGGGGAATCATCGGGGGATGAGGCGCAAATGGGGACTTTGCGCTTGCTAAGCAGCGTCAAGGCTACGGTGGAGCAAAGCAACATGGCTAAGGTAAGTACGCTGCCCCGTTCGAAGAAATCCGCTCTTATGTTTGTGGAAGCCAAGGTAAATGGCAAGGCTTCAAAGGCACTCGTCGACACGGGTGCAACACACAACTTTGTTGCCTTAAAGGAGGCAACAAGGCTGGGCGTGCAGTACACCAAGGAGCCAGGCACCTTGAAGACCGTCAACACAGCACCGGTGCCTATCCATGGTGTAGCACGAGGCGTCTCCCTTCATTTGGGTGAATGGAAGGGGATGGTGGACCTGACTGTCGTCACGATGGACGACTTCTCATTGGTGCTGGGCATGGAGTTCATGGATACGGTGAAGCCATGGACATTAGAAAGGGACGGGTCGATGACTATTGCAAAGGATCGAGAATCATGCTCTGTCCCTATCACTCGGGAGATCGTGGAGGCCAAGATGTTGTCAGCCATTCAAGTGAAGAAAGGCATGCAAAAGGGGCAAGCAACATTTGTGGCCACGTTGATCGAAGATAAGCCTCAACCCAGCGAGGTTCCGAAGGAGGTAGCTGCGGTTTTGAAAGAGTACAAAGATGTCATGCCTCCAAAGCTACCCAAGAGACTTCCTCCAAGAAGGGAAGTCGATCATATGATCGAGCTGGAGCCAAGGGCTAGGCCTCCAGCCATGGTGCCTTATCGGATGGCACCGCCAGAGCTGGAAGAGCTACGCAAGCAAGCTCGGTGGCAAGATTTCTTAGCAGAGTTCGATTATGTCATGGAGTACAAGCCGGGCAAAACTAATGTTGTTGCTGATGCTCTCAGCCGAAAGGCCATGCTTGCTAGCGCAAGCAGCGCCGCTAGCAACCTTCTTGATCGGATCAAGGAGGGGACTTCTCAAGACCCCTTGGCCAAGGGACTCATGGAGATGGCCAAGGAGGGGAAGACTCGACGGTTTTGGGTAGAGAATGGGGTGTTTTACACCGTCGGTCATCGCATTTATGTGCCTAAGGGGGATAATCTTAGGCGAGACATCATGAAGGAGTGTCACGACTCAATGTGGGCTGGCCATCCGGGGATGCAGCGGACATTGGCACTCTTGGAGGTAGACTACTATTGGCCTCATATGCGGGATGATATAGAGGCCTATGTGAAGACTTGTCTTGTGTGCCAACAAGACAAGATAGAGCAGCGTGTACCGGCAGGACTATTGCAGCCTTTGCCAATTCCGGAAAGGCCATGGGAAAGTGTATCAATGGACTTCATATCGGCCTTGCCCAAGTCTGATGGGTATGGCTCTATTATGGTCGTGGTCGATCGCTTTTCCAAGTATGGGACTTTCATACCTGCCCCACGCGATTGCACGGCCGAGCAAGCAGCCAAGTTGTTCTTTCAGCATGTGGTGAAGTATTGGGGCTTGCCTCGGAGCATCATAAGTGATCGGGACCCAAGGTTCACAGCAAAGTTCTGGACGGAGTTATTCAAGCTCTTGGGTTCGGGTCTACACTTCTCAACAAGCTTTCACCCGCAAAGCGATGGGCAAACAGAGAGGGTGAATGCCTTATTGGAGTTATACTTGATGCACTTTGTAGGTGCCAACCAGAAGGATTGGGCCAAGTTGATGGATGTGGCTCAATTCTCATTCAACTTGCAGCGGTCCGAATCGACGCAATAAAGTCCGTTCGAGATCGTCATGGGCCAGCAGCCCTTGACTCCACAAGCCGTTGCGTCGGGCTACACGGGTAGCAGCCCCGCTGCGTACAAACTTGCACGAGGGTGGCATGAGCAGCTTGATATAACGAAGGCATACTTGGACAAGGCATCTAAAAAGATGAAGAAGTGGGCAGACAAGCATAGACGCCCTCTCGAGTTCCAAGTGGGCGACATGGTCATGGTCAAGTTGCTGCCACAACAGTTCAAGGTCTTCCGCTCAGTGCACAAGGGGCTAGTGCGGAAGTACGAGGGGCCATTTCCCGTCCTACGGAAGGTCGGGAGAGTTTCTTACAAGCTTGAGTTGCCGCCCAAACTCAAGATTCATCCGGTGTTCCATGTGAGCATGCTCAAACCCTACCATGGTGATAAAGAAAATCCAACGAGGGGCGAGTCACATCGGGCACCAACCGCGGTCGTGACTTCCTTTGATCGAAAGATCGAGAGCATTGAGGCAAAGAGGCTCATCCGACGGAGGGGTGTGCCAAGCTATAATGAGTATCTCATTCGATGGAAGGGACTACCGAACAGTGAGGCCTCATGGGAGAAAGAAGGCGACTTATGGCAATTCCAGGGCAAGATCGCGGAGTTCAAGGCACGGTCTTGACGGGGTCGTCAAGGACTTGGGTGGGGGAGAATGTCACGAGCCATCTAGCATAGCTTTCTCTAGATGCCTCCGGAAGGTTCTAGAGTGCTCTTGGACATTCTAGCTTAGCTTTATCTAGAGTGTTCTAGCATGGATGAGTCTAGAACACCCTTGTACATATTTATGTAGCATTTTCTAGAAGCCTCCTTGTAATTTATGGTTCCTTTGGAGGTGGGAACTTTCTAGATGCATAGAGAATACTCCTTTGATGGAGGATTGTGGAAAGTTCTAGACTAGAAGCCTCTAGGACTTTAAGGGCCTATAAATAGGCCTTGGCATTCATTTGTAGAGAACATCAAACACTTGTACAACTCTCTCAAGCAATACAAAGCATTCTTTCAAAAGCCTAAACACTTGTACCTTAGCATTTTCCTCACTTAAGCTTTCGTAGCAACACTTAGCATTAGCCAAGCATCGAAGTGCCTTGACTAGTTAGTTCGACGGGAGTGTGACGCTAGTAGGCAGCGTGTTAGCCAAGGAAAAAAGGTCAGCACATGACACGTCGCTACCTAGAAGGGCTCGATCTCTGATTCCAGTTATGAAATTTGTGTTTATCATCCTAATTTCCATGATTAAAAGCATGACTCATGTTTGCATGAACACCTCCACCAACTCATCTTCCTCAAATTTATTTAATATATATTATCTCTGTAATCATCCATATAAATTTCTATCAATATTATAATAGTTGACATAGAAAAAGTGACTCATCTTACACCATGTTGATTTGTTAAGAGTACAGAATCCATTTCTTTCACTTAACTTTTTGTTCACAAAAAAAAAAAAAAAAAAAAGACCTGGTTTATCATTACAAGAACTTTTCTTGTTCCCTCAATTATAATTTGTTCTTGTATCTTTTTGTTATTTATTTTCAAAACTAAAAAAAAAAAAAAATCATTCCTCAAAGTAGTTTAATTATCTTGATCATTGTCATATGTCGCACATTATGTCATTAAGGGAATCGATCTATTTGATGAAGTGACCATTTTTACAAAATTTTCATTCTAAGTGTGTACAAGATCAAGACCTATTATTGACGAAAATGATCTCATTACTATTGCGGAAATATCTTTCCACACTAGCCAAAATGAAGATTCGATACATTGTGAATCCCTAACCCTAAGGTTCCATATTTATAATTTGATGTGATTAATTATTCTTTTGGTTGGATGAACATACTGGAAATGTTAGTGCACCACCAGACAAGATGATTATCAAAATATAATATAAGTTATCTTAAACAATATTAGTTGTTATCATATGGTAGGTATTGCTCAAGCAATAGTGTCAAAAGCAAAGTTATTGGAGAGTTGGATTAGAAAAGTTGAAGTGGACTAGAGTCAATGGTTTTGACACGCGGACCGAGGATCTTAGTTTAGGGAGAGCGAAATGGCAAGCAAAAAAAATTTTATACCCAAGTTAATAAAATAAGAAAATATAACTATAAAAATACATTGCATATACTAAATTGAATTAAGTGTAATCCAATTTTAAGCTAAAATAAAGTCACAATATCAATAACCTTAGCAAGGGATAAACGAGCATAATAACTAAAATCACAAAATAATTGGAATAAATATCTAATTAAAGCTAAAAAAATCAAAATTTTACGAACATAATAAGATCCTAATACAATTTCATCGAAAAATGTTTATATGAGGCTCAAATTTTGTACGAGTTGGCTAGTGACATATTTTCATTGAATTCTTTAGTTATTATTTTAGATATTAATTTCAAATATATTTTTTGTCAAGCAATTCAATTCTTTAATGTTTGCAATTACATATAAAATTGCGTTGAAAACAAAAAATAGAAAAATGTTACAATGAAAAAATTGTATAGACATAAAGAAATTATACGCTCCGAGGACAAAAAATAAATTTTTTATTAAACTAAATAATTTTTTTAATGTTTGCAATTACTATAAAATTGTATTGAAAATAAAAAATTAGGCGAGTAACAATGATAAAAATAATAATTATCAATAACCATAAAAATGTATAGTAAATAGCGCTCAATGAGTATCGAACTCGGGTTGTTTATAAAATTTTACAAATTTCCAACCACTACACCAATAGAAAGATGAAAAAGTAATTGAATGAAAAATTTACATATTGCATTATACATTATAAAATTAATTTTTTAAATGTTAAGTATATAATAAAATTATTTTAAAAGTTAAGGAGGACAAATGCCCCTCGCCCTTTAGTAGGTTCGCCCCTGGTCTTTGAATAGAAGGTCAAGAACTAATAGGATGAAGCGTTTGATAAAATAATGTGATTTAACAAGTCCCCACAATAAGTTTGGAAGACAGTCATGAATTAGGTTTTTGGGATTACTTAGTAATGTATGTTTACATCATAGCCTTAGCTTTAGGCCTCGTTTGGTTTTTCGATGGAATGGTAATGGGAATGAGAATGAGAATAAGAATGGTAATGGTAATGAAAATGAGAATGTGTATGTTTGGTGTACCTATGAATCATAATGGAAATAGCATATGACATTGTTTGGTATGTGAATATATGGTAGGAATAGAATGGGAATGAATTGTATCTTTATCAATATGCCCTTGATTATTATAACAATGAATTTTATGCCATCTATTATATTATATAAAGGAAATTATATACAAATTAAAATTTGGATCACCATAAATAAAAATGCAACTGTATTATATAATAATTCCAACAAATAATAAAAACAATGACATATACGGAATAGGGTTTTGTTGAGCAAGGAGGGCAAAAAAGTCTTTTCAAGTTGCATTGACCATTACAATGGGGAATGTAATTTCCATAGGGGTCGAAATGGCTATTACATTGAAATCCGTAATACTCATTCCCATTACATCACTTTTTTGCCCAACCAAATATTGGTTTACATTGGACCATTGTAATTGCATTGACCATTACAATTACAATGGTCATTGCCCAACCAAACTAGCCCTTAGGGTTTACCAAAGTTGGACTAGTTGGTTAAGTAGGTTTGTGTTGACCATGTTTTGGAAGAATGGTCACCCATCCTTTGGATGTTTGGGTTGGTAATTAAAATTTGTTAATTATGTTCATCATGACATTTGTTAAACAAAAAAGCGCGTTGTCTTATGGCTTCGAGTACAGATGGTGGTTTGTGTTGTGTAATCGAAATTGATGCATCCAAATTTATCTCTGTCGATTCTTGATCTGCAAAACAAAAAATAGTGAGCCGAGGATTCCCGTTGTGGTAGTTGAAGACACTCCGATGATAAAGTTAAGTAACTAAATAAGGATGGATATAGACTGTAAAATTGAATTGCAAATACGTACTTTTTTCATCTCTTTTGTTCACTTTATATAACGAGTATTTCACTCATTCATTGACTCTATTGTCGAGAGCTTGATCGAGGGTGTTTGAGATAACTTAGCAATGTCTGTTTACATCATGGTCTTAGGTTTTGGAAGTATGATCACCCATCCTTGGGTGTTTGAGTTGGTAATTAAAATTTGTTAATTATGTTGATTAGGACATTTGTAAACAAAAAGTCGCTTTGTTTTTTTAGCCTCGAGTGTGGATAGAGGTTTGTGTTGTGCAAACATAGTGGATAGTGCGATCTCCGGAGGCCAACAAGATTAGTCGAACCACTATATAATATCATGTCATATAATTGGAAATCATTGTCTCCATAATGCAACCCCTAATGTAGATTAATGCGTCCAAACCAAAGTTTGACTATTTGCAACAACAATTTGAAGTGGCTTTCAAGTTGTGACATGATTTCTTGTGTCTTTCAATTAATCAATTTCTTGTATTTATTTGTCATTCCTTAGTAATAAATAGCTAATCAGGAAGTGTCCTTACAATGATTTTGTATTGCATTATGCTTTTAAGAGGCTAAGACTAGTGGGTGAACGTGCTTTGACTGTTTGTTTTCAAAATAAATGATCAGGCTGGTACAAAATATTTTGTATTTCAAACATTTCATCTCGAAAAAAAATTGAAGAGTATAATTGAAATGATAAACATATCTCGAGAAAATTCAACAATTGTTTAAAACATCATCGTCTGTCCATACCCTCTTCTTCTTCCCTCGTCATACTCTCTGGTTCGCAGCCCCCATCCGACCCTTTTTTCCCCTTATCCTCTGTGATTTGCAATCCCCCATCCCCTTCTTCCTCCCTTTTACTCCTCTCTGGTTCGCAGCCCCCACCCTTTTTTCCTCACTCCTCATCATCTTTGGTTAGCATACCCACTCCACCCCTTTTTCCTCCTCCTCCACCTCTCTAAAAATGGTGAGTGGAGCATTCGATGACATAGATTTCTTCTCAGTTGGGTTTGCGCGACTATAACAAACACACCATTGATATCCATTGTCTTCTATTCAAAGAATTTCCCACAAACATCAACATATTGTTTCTCAATTTCTCCCACATCAAAGTCACATTCCACCTTTAAAACAAAATATGAAAATTCCCGTTCAATTGGATCAAATAAAAAACTAAAGTGGAAATGAGGTTGAAGTGAAATGGATGGAGGTTCGTACCTGGCTGATGCTTCTGCTTGTGGAATGATGCATGAGTGATGGAATCTGATTGTTTGTGCTGGTGGATTTCATGAATGTTGCGTTCGTTGCAAAGAATTGAAGCTATTATGAAGACAAAGAAAAGAAGAGCAATGAGAGGTGATGCGAACCAGAGAAGAGGAGGAGGGAGGGAGGAAAAAGACGATGGGGCTGCGAATCAGAGAGGAGGATGAGAGAGAAAGAAGGGGGTTGCGAACCAGAGAGGAAGATGGAGGAAAAAGGGATGGGGTTGTGAATTAGGAAAGATGAGGGAGAAAGAATGGGTCCGAGAAGGTGTTGCAGATCAAATAGGAGGAGGAGGGAGGAAGAAAGGGGGTATGGACAAGAAGATGACGTTTTTTTTTAAATGTTAGATTTTCTCAAGATACGTTTATCATTTCAATTTGACCCTTCAATTTTTTTCGAGATGAGATGTTTGAGATACATGCATTCAATCTCAACCTTTTATTTGTTAAGGGTATTTTAGTAATCAATTTTGAAAACAAACGATATGGGCACATTGACCGCTAATTTTAGAGGCATGGTTTAATACAAAATGATTATGGAGTTACTTCTCAATTAGCTATTTATTATGGGTGATGGTGTGGGGCTGAGGGAAGAGCAATTACCCCTTTTTTCATTTTTATCAATTTAATGTTAGAATTTCGGTGGGCCAGATTTGAGGTTTTGGTCTAAAGCCCACTTTAAATGGCTGGGGCAAACAAGGATGGGCTTTTTGGGTTTTAGGATAAAATCAACATCTGGTTAGTGTCCAGCCCAATATATTCGGGTTATATTTCAACCAGGCTTTTTATTATGCACACTACACCATCATAAGTAAAAGAGTTTTGCTACAGAGCGAGGGATGGGTGGTAGCCTCGAGATGAACGCATCAAATTTGAAATGTGCAATGACACTCATTTCGAGGCAGATGGGTGGCTTCCACCCATCCCTCGCTCCCTCCCTCAACCCCTAGAATTTTCCTAAGTAAAATTATAATTCTATGCAAAACTTCGTCTATTCTAAACCAGGAAAAAATTGCTATTATTTCAAAGAAGCATTTGACTATTTTGCAATCTACGATCCTTCATGTTATGCAATCAAGTATTGAGTCCCGACTACAAAATGAAGGAACCTTGCAGATATTCGTATAGACATTGACTCGTTTTTTGAGTTATGGTGGTGTTGGTGATGAAACAGAAAGACGACTTCTTCTTTTGGTATTCACGAAAAAGAGTGTTAATAAATTCGAGCCCTCTAAGTTTTAATATGGGTTATTTTTCATTTGATACCCATTAATTTATAACTATTTTTGTTTAATTCCTATTATTTTTCGTATTCTAGTCTAACCCTCATGACTGCGTTGAGTCACAAATTTGATCCAAATTTTTTAAAATGACCAACTTACCCTTATGCATGTAGTTTGCTTATGTTTTTAAAATGACTATTTTTTTAAACAAAGATGGGGGCCAATTAAAAATTATTTATTAGTTTGTATATAATTCATAATTAGTCCCATGGATTGAGTTTTCGCGAAATCTCATCAAAATTTTATTTTTTTTAAATTACGAAAAAGGCAAAATATAAATTTACATTTTTCTGAGGTTTTTTTAAAATTTTTAATTCGGGTTATTTTTCGTAAAATTTGAGTTTTTTGCCAAAAACACAAAACTCAGTGACCAAAATTTCATTTTCTCTAGTGTTTTTTTCGACAAATTTCATAAATTCGGGGTTATTTTTTTCTAGTTATTTATTTATATTTCAAGTAAAACAAAATCACAATCCTTGATTGTAGGGGTGGGCACGGGACAGGATGGGACGAGATAGACTCATCTCTATCCCATCTCGTTCATACGGGATCGGAACGGAACGGGATGGGAAAACCTCATCCCGACCTCGTCCCATCCCATCCCAAATGGATTCGAGATGGGATCAGCGTGCTCTCATTTTTTTGACAAATTACTGCTTACCCAAGACCCAATTTGCTTAATTGAAAATAGGCAAAGGTAATTCGTTGACATACACATAAATGATAGTCTTGGATTGAGTATGCAACATCATAATAAACTACTATAAATGATAGCTGAAATTCACTCTGTAATTAAGATTTCTGCAGAGTTTTGAATGACTAAGATGTGGACAGTATAATGGCAATGGTGGACCTGCTCTACTGTTTCGAATAGTGAACAAAAGGATGAGTAGATTTGGGGTGCTAAGAATAATGTTTCATTATTGCTTTAAAAAAACAGTCATTAAATTCATGGTCTTGACATGAAATAAAATCTCCAATGTAGTTAGCAATCCCATTTTGAGTTTTAAAGAGTTTGCAATTAAATAATTCATTTAGAATTCTAGAAATAAATCAATATCGAGTAGTTGCAGATATAGACTAATATCAATTACACTAATTTCAACTAAATTATTTTTTCTTCAATTACACTAATATTGCAATCCCAAAATAAATAAAATATTAATAATAAATATTAAAAAATTAGCTCGGGATTGGCAGGATTGAAAATCTTCATCCCATCCCATTCTAGATCGGGACGAGACGAGATCGGGATGGAATTATTCAATCCCATTAAGACCCAAAAAAATCGGGATTGGAACGGGATGGCGGGATGGGATGCCCACCCCTACTTGATTGGCCCCATCTTTGTTAAAAAAAATTAATCATTTTAAAAACATGTACATAAGGGTAAGTTGGTAATTTTAAAAATTTTGGATGGATTTTGTAAGTTAACGTAGTTGAACTCACAGTCATGAAGGTTAGACTGAAATTCAAGAACTAATGGGATTAAACATTTTTTTTAATCTTTTTTTTTTTTAAAATTGGGTCGTTGACCCTTTTTATTTATTTATTAATCCATGCCCGAATGCTACATGACTGACCCAATAGGGTTAACCAAACCAGACCCGAAGGCTACAATATTGTTGCTACTTAATGTCCTCGTCGCCTCCATCTCGCATAGAGACTTGCTTTCGCTTCGGTCCATTGCATCCACCTTGCATGAAGACTCGCTTTCGCTTTTCTCCGATCTAGTCCATCTAAGCAGCTGCATTCAATACCCGAATGCTTATGAACGGCAGAGCAAATGTGCTCCTAATAATCGGGCGAAAGCTCACAAAATCCTAACTAGTGAGTCTCGAACCCGCGACCTCTCACAAGGAGAGTGGATGTCCGACCAACTGAGATACAATTGGTGGACCTAATGGGATTAAACATGAATAGTTATAAACTAATGAAGGCCAAATGAGAAAAAGTGAGGCTAGGGAACCAGATTCTGTAACCAGGATGATGTGGCGTCGTTAGAGGGTTTTTTTACAACTTTCGAGATACATATAAACACTTCGGAATCTCATAATTCTTTCAAAATCACGCTACGTCACCATAGTTACAAAACTTGATTAAAAAACATGATTTCCTAGTATTTTCGATAACCCTTTTAATATTCTCTACCTTTAAGACCATCATGATTAAAACCAATTGACAACCAAACCCAGCATGTCTTAGGGTAAGGCTGAGTTAAGATTCATAATCTATTCTTTATTAGATACATTTGATATCATGAAGTTTATCCCATTTTAGCTTTTGCATCAAAATTTCTAATATTGTTGACATAAAGGTGCTCTTATTCCACTATTAAATTTGGAAAATATAAAAACAAAATTTTATAAATAGGTCAATATTTTTAGCTTCCTCAAATAGAGATAGAGATTATGATATGTTCCATTATTTCCTACTTTTTCTCCACATGCATATATCCATAATAAATTGGAAATTATCTCCACAATGACAATACTTACTATAAACCCAAGTTACAATTCTTATATATTGCAACTTAAAATCTGAATTTTCATTTTTTGCTTGTGTGAAAATTTCTTACAATTAATGTTAAAATCTGATTGGATATTTACTCAATTCTCTAGGTTATTAAAAAAAAAAAATTTAAGAACTCTCGCCGGTACATAAATAATAAGAAAATGTGTTTATCCTAATTATATCAGTATTAAAATACATAATTCGTATTTTGATACAATATTTATTGTAAAGAAGAATTTGTATGTAAATATGGGTACATGTACATCATCTTAAATTGAGATTTTTGCATATACTTATTATCTAAATATAAAATATTTTCCAAAATCCAATTTATTAATAGTTGATTAGTTTAACAGGAATTCTAAATGTCGAGGGAACCAGCGAGGGACGTGATGTGGCGGGGTGGAAGCCGTCCACTCTACTCGAGATGTGTGCCGCCATTTTTGATGCACGTATCTCGAGCGAGATGGACAGTCCCCACCCCGCCACGTCACGTCCCTCGCCCGTTCCCTCGACATTAAGAACTGCTCTTAGTTTAATTTGCCATCTTAACCATTTTTGGCTAACTACTTACCAAAAGTTATGACCCACCAATTAAAACTTACCTCATTTGGGTGTTATGCCACCTGGCATATTTCAGACTTGCTAACTTACTTAGTTGTATGAGGACTCATGGAAAATATCAACATAATTTCATTTTTTCACTCTTTTTTTTTTTTTTTTTTTTTGTCTTTTGAAACCAAAATAAAAAAAGTAATGAGAAAAAGTGATTATTTTTGTAAAGAAGAAATATAAAAATTAAAAAGGAAGGCCCAAAACTTTTAGTAAGAAAATGTTGATGCAATAATTATTGCTAAATATATCAGATTAGAGATATAAGATATGTGTTCCAAAAAAAAAAAAAAAAAAGAGAAGTGAGAGCAAACAAAATCTCTCTTTATATCAAAAAAAATCTCTGTTTTTTTCTCTCATCACTTTTGTGAAGTAATATATATATGACACAAATTTTCGCATCTTCAAGCACCATAACAACCAAGTATCAAAAATAAGAAGAAGATGAACTCAAGAACATTGAGTGTTCTTCAATGGTTTTGTATCTTGTTATTTTTTGGAGGGGTTGCAAGAGAAGCCTCATGTGATAAAGTCTTCAATGTACTCAACTTTGGGGCAACGAGAGATGGCAAGACTGATAGTAGCAAGGTGAGTTCTAGTTTATATCGCAAGTTAAGTTCTAGTTTTTATTGCAAGTTAAAATATTATCATTTTCAAATTTTAAGAACACCTCCAATGGTTTCTTCCATTTTTTTTTTCTTTATGTTGTCTTGTTTTCAGTTACATGGGAATTAAAACATTTTCATGGATTTTGATTCTAAGGCTACCCTCGGAATTGGATTCTCGAGAGCAATGGGAAAATCAGTCTCGTGCATAATTGATTTTCAATTAATAAATAGACATGCAAACAACGGAGATCCACTTAATATGGAAAATGGATATCATTTCTATAGAAAATGACTTACCAAATGAACCCTTAATTGAATGTTAAGAGCCTGATTGACATGCATAAAAAATTACTGGGCTAGTGGTACTCTCAAAACTCTTATAAGAGTGAGGTTAGAGAATCAAGTTTTGCAATCAGGGTGATGTGGAGTGATATTGAATAAATTATGAAATCCCCAAAGTATTTGTGTATGTGGAAGTTGTAAAAAACCTCATATCTGATGATGTCATATCATCCTGATTGCATAACCTAATTGCAAAACCTGATTCCCAAATAGCGAGTCAAATCTAAACCCTAGACCAATTTTTCATTACTTTTAGCGGGATCAAAGCTTTAAAACTGAGAAAGCTCTCCTCAAAACTTCCAAATCCCTCAAAAAGGGTTTTGAGTATCTTTTCTTTCTTCAATTTGTTCCTTGAGGTAAAAAATAGCTACACTACAAAACCAAAGAACAAAATCTGCAGGTTATTATTATTATTATTATTTTTAAATTCCAAATTTATTGAATTCAACATAAAAGACTAGAAAACAACACAGTCCTTGCTCCATGATTTAAGAAAAAATTAATTAATTAAAAATTATTTGCTTTTATTAATTTTTTAAATGAACCTTTCTAAGCAATCAACCTGGGAGAGTGACAATTCTACTCCTCTCTCCATCTTCTCCATACCTATGGAGAGAGGGGTAAAGTTGACAATCACGTGATAGATAATATTACGTTGTGTAGATTTTTTCTATTTAAATTAATAATATTGTTATTTTTATTTTTTATTTTTTATTTTTTTATTTTTTTCAAAAAAGCAGCCAATATCAATATTGATGTGTCTGGTTCATTGTAGGCATTCCTGAATGCATGGAAGGAGGCATGTGGAACAGAGGGAGGTGCAAAGGTATGGATCCCAAGAGGGTATTACTTTGTGAAGCCAGTATCATTTGATGGTCCATGCAAGGGTCCGATGAAATTTCAGATGCAAGGGCATCTCAAAGCACCTCATGGTTTGGCCTACTTCGACGGAGATTACTGGATTAGGTTTCAAAGGATTGATGGATTAAAGGTTTATGGAATTGGAACCTTTGATGGAGATGGTGCTTCAACTTGGCCTTATAATGATTGCCAAAAGAACCCTAGCTGCACTAAGCTCCCCACTGTAAGTTCCCTTTTTGTTTTTGTTTACGTATCTTCGATTTTCAAGTACTGTTTAGAGCATTTTGTAACTCAGATGTATAATGCCATATATCTACAAGTTTGTATCACACATTTCTTATACATCCTTTGTTGTTGGAAATGCTTTTATCTTGTTTCTGAGTAAGATGGCAATGGGTGTTTTATCTATAATTTATCAGGACAGGTTATTAAGTTGGATTGAACCTTAATAATTTTGATGAAATTTTTTGTGATCTATCTAACCTATTTGATTGATTTCCCTTCTTATTTCCAAACAGTCCATAAGGTTTGATTTCATCAACAATGGAATAGTGCAACGCATACACTCCCTGAACAGCAAATTGTGTCATATCAACATATTTGCTTGTAAACAAATGCTACTTGAAGACATCACCATCACAGCTCCTCATGATAGTCCCAATACAGATGGAATCCACATCGGCGCGTCTGAATATATCACAATATCTCACTCAACAATCAAAACTGGAGATGATTGTGTTTCACTAAGCCCAGGAACTAAACACATCGAGGTTTCAGATGTAGTGTGTGGACCAGGCCATGGGATCAGTGTGGGTAGTATGGGAAGGACCCCAAATGAAGGCAATGTGACAGACTTGATTGTAAAGAATTGCACATTCCTTGGTACAACGAACGGCGTTCGAATCAAGACATGGGCTCCATCGTATCCGGGCATAGTCAATAACTTCACCTTTCAGGATATCAGAATGGATAATGTACATAATCCCATTTTCATTGATCAACAATACTGCCCTGTTAGAAATTGCGGACATCAGGTATATATATATTTTAATTTGTTTTTCTTACTTTTTACGGTTGAGTTCAAAATAAGGCTAAGCTAAAAACCAAATTCTTCGCTGCTCCAAAGAAGAATTTTCTGATATTTTGTGAGGATGATCTCCTTAGTATTTCCACTTCCCGTCAGTTTTGATCTAGAAGTTAATTGTGAAACAACTTTCGATAATTTTTTAAACTTCAAGACTAGCTTAGTTGATTATAAAATATCGAAGTTGGCTGAATTTTTATACGGTGAGCTACAAAGTCAAAAGATCGCGGACAGTACTGTCTCCTTTCTCTCATAGTATCCCTGTCGCTTGTACTAATTCCAGAACAACATGATTGATCTTTCGTGAGGTTAATTTCCTTGCCATGTCGATCATTTTTGAACTCATTCTGATATTCATAGCCCAATAAATCAGATGAATGAACTCTACTGTCTTTTATGCTTAACTTGTCAAAAACATTTTTTCCCGAGTTCTTATGATCTGAACTTGTCAATGCCCGAAAACTAGTATTGTTATTATTATTAACCAATCTTCCCTGGTTGTTGTTTCAGTCTGAATCCAATATTTTCATAAGTGATGTTACCTATGACAACATCTGGGGCACATCTGCAACCAAAGTTGCTGTGAATCTCTTGTGCAGTAAACTGGTTCCATGCCGGAATATATTGCTAAAGAACATCTACTTGACATGGAGTGGACGACGCCATCAAGAAGAGGCCACAACTTCTTGCACAAATGCCATAGGTTTCTCTTCTGGCAGACAAGTTCCACCTTCTTGCTTCCCAAGGTAATTAAATTGCTCAATCTCACAAAAAAAACAATTGGTGGTGGTGTATGCTTGGAGTTGTCAGTAAATAGGAATGATTTCATTTTTTTTTTTTTTTTTTAATGTTGGCGATATTGAAAATCATTTTGTTCTGAATATTGGGAGTTTCACAGTCATGTATTGGATGAAAAGGTGATCAATATGCTCCTTTTTTCCTTAGCAAAGTGTACACAGTTTTGATACAATGGTTAAGATATGGGAATGTTAATTTAGGTGTTTGCAAATAATCAGAAACTGTTCAACCAAACGAAAAACAAATCAAGTCAATTGATATCCGTAACTATAGTAACAGCATCTTTATAATAGTCTGGTGTAAGTGCAGTAGACATTCAAAGTTACTTTTCGCGCCTTTTTTTTTTCTTTTCCCTCTGCAAGTATATTGGTAAAACTACCCTTCTGCTAGCAGGGCTGCTAAGGATTTACTGTGATCTTGCATTTAGTTTCAAATGTGCAGTAATGTGGCTTGTTTTGTCGTGCTGAACTCTGTATACCGAACTAGTGCAGATGTTCTGATGAGATGTCTTGTTACAATATTTTTCAATCTGGCATTGTTCAAATTATACTTATAGCACTTCAGTTCAAACTTCTTTGCATCCTCTGATCAATGATGCAAAAGTTTGAATCTTCTGTCACATTTTGTTTGAAATTTGTAAGAACTCAAATTTAAGGAATCAGGTAGGATTCTAAAATATTTCTACATGATGCCTTCTGAGATATTTCTAGTTTCAAATTCCAATTGCGCCGAATTCAACTACAAACGATAAGGTCTTTCGATGACTGACTATTTGATTATCTTGGGATTGGTCTGTCTCTTCATAGATAAACAATAACATGTTTTTCTGAAAATATAAACCTCCAAGTTCAGAAGCAAAAACAGAACCAACCTACGATGGAAGATATTTTCCAGTTTTCTTCTGCAAAGCATTCCTCTAGTTGTACTTCAGGTTTTATGAAAAATCTGGGAATCGATTATATCAATTTAATCACCACCCCAATGCTACTGGATCCATTATAATCCATTTGTTTTTCAATATAAAGATTAACTATGGTATTTAACTTGAAGAAAATTATGGCTCGTTTGTTATTGTGCAACATAATGATAACATGCGACACTGTCAATCCTAACAATTAAGGCCATCTGTGTTACGTGAACGAAAGTCGTTGTATTAATAAATCCACAGCAAATTCAGTCTTCAGATGCACAATGACCGAATAGTTTGGTTGCAGAAAACTGATAAGAGGGAGAATGTAATCATCAAATTCTCATACTTGCATCTATAGGATTCTGAGAATTCAACTCATATGTAAGATTGCGAGTGCACTTAAAGTTATCTTACTGAATTCTCTGCAACCGCACACCTTAAGTGACAATCTATCTATAAATTAGATATGGATGGCCATCGATAAATCAACTTATTATGAAACGAAAAACAAATACTAATTGGGTGTTAGTTTATATATGTTGTTATTATTGGAACATCAATTAATATGAAGTAACACTGTTTTCATTTGTGTAATTACAGAGAGATAGAGGAGACACCAACAAGGAAGACATATGGAAGTAGGAGCAAAATATTGACTGCAACAATGATTATCTTGGTTGCAATAACAAGCTCTACAATCATTTTCTACAATCTGACTAGCTCAATTAGATCCAAATTGGGATATTATTAGTATACCTTGTGTTTTTCACACAAGTATGTATGTACAATAATTTGTAACTTTCAATCAGTAAATTCACAGAAAACACATTAATTAGTGAGATTTTGGAGAGTAGTTTGCACAAATTCGAGAACCTAACCCTATCCAGTCCAGCCAATTAGCTCAGTATACCATTCAATGAGCAGAACTACGGCTGGCCTGCCAAAAACCAATCTAGCTCGGGTAGCTAGTTCACGAAACCAGTGAATGATAGATCCACCATCAACTAGTACCATTTGAAAAACAGAAGGGCTAAGAACAATCGAGTTTTCGAATAATCCCAACTCTGCAACTATAATCATAATGCTTCCAATAAGATTGAGAGACATTGTGAATGGTAAATCCACCATCCGCTCTACTAGTACTAACACCTACATAATCATCACATCTAAACTGGGTTCCACAACCAGATAAAAGGAGATAAATAAGCATGTCTTAATGTAGAGGTTGGAATTTTGCACAACATGTAGTACATTTCTTACCCAGTATAGATAACTTATGCTTAAGGATGACAATGTAACACAAACTGCAATAGAGTGCTTGAGAGAGTGAAGAACAAAGAGTTTGGTGAAAACCCTTCCTGTTATGAAGAAGAGCAAAAGCCTTCAAGGTGGAAAATTCATAAATTCAGACGGTTGTAGCGTTTCCTGTTCTGATATACAATTAGGGATGATTTATACCAAATATGCATCGATAACAATTTACTTCAATGCAAAGCAGAACAATCTAATTTCGAATTCACAAGTAATGGATGTATTTATAGATAAAACCGTCTAAAGGTGGATGAAGCATAGCAGAAAATAAGATACAAAAGTACACAAATGAAGGGAAAAAATAAGGACCTATTTCCATTTTTCGACCCAATCATCAAAACAATAAACATCCTCACACCAACTGAAGATCCATCACCAAATAGGTAGCTCCCGTAGAAGTCCTAAACACTTGGGACTACCCATCCATAGATGAAAAACTGAGCAAAGACGGCAAGTTGCCCCCTACTGGGGATAAATGGATTAAAGGATGGCAAAACCCATGAATCATGGTTCTAAACAACATGCAAGCTCACTGATCTGGACGAATCAATACACAAGCACAAAATATTGAACACACTAACTCTACAAAAACAGAACAACCAAGTTTAACTAAAGCAATACTGGTAAGAAACTCGGGGCAAACCTTGACAAAGATAGATCAAATAATGAAAGAACCGAAAACCAGTTAAAACTCAGGCTTTGCAAAATAGGAGGGTAGGCAGACCATGCATATTAGGGTTAAAACTGATGTAGGGAAGGAGATCTCTTTCATAAATGGTTTCAATAAGATTCAACAAACTCCCTATTTTTTTTTTTTTTAATGAAAAATGAGTGATAGGATTAGAAACAATCAGACGCAATAAGGCATATATAAGTCACAGTAACATTCTTCCGTCTTCAAAGAACCATCTCTCAGAAACCAGTACATTCTTAAGTTTATGAACTGCCAAACAAATTACACTCTAAACTTCTTTTTGTCGATAAAATGCAGACAGTAGAGATATAACAATGGAAATAGAAACCTAGTCCAAAGAAAACAAATCTGGTAGTAACCAGCTCATTAACCAGAAAGAAAAAAAAAAGATTTAAGAGATTGATGGCTATATAGTTTCTAGAATAGAAAGTGCGTGCAAAAGATTGAAGCAGAACAATCAACTTTTCATACTAATACAATTACCCATTTCATGATTCTTTCTCCTTTTCTTTTCTCATTATTTGTGAAACTCTGTAACTTAATCAATACCCAAACGAACAAGAAATGAAACATGTTTTTTGGTAAGAAAGAAACTAATGTTTAATTGATAGCATAGACAAGTATATCAATTGTCATCTATCATTCCAAGATTATACAAAACAAATGTGAACAAAATTCAACTCCTATGATGGTTTTAGATGACTGAATTCTTTACAATAGACTAGCTAACTAAAACTGAATTACAATATTCTGAATCCGAGTAGCCAATATTGTATGTTTAGATTTTTCAACCAAACTTACCTTGACGGTATGTTTAGCTTTTTCAACCAAACTTTCATTACATTTTCTTGCTTCATTTCAAGGGGAGTAACTTTGTATTTGCCCTCGTCAATCGCAAGTGGAATATAATAGTTATTATTCATACCTAATTTGAAGGCTCGTACGAAGTAATCTTCGAAAGTGATAAACAAATTTGCAGGTATATGTAACCCAAGCATGATACTCTTTCAATACCTTGCAAGGATATGTAACCCAAACACGATACTCTTCCAATACCAAAAATTCGAATGAGATCCGCATCTAAATATGGAACATCAACCATACAAGATGCAATAGCCAAAATAATCAGATTTTCAAGTAAAAGAGTATCTTGCCTGTGCATTTTGAATCAGAGTAGCCAAATCAAGTTCTTCTTCAGTCCAGATCTTGAAAAATTGGAGCTTATATGCAAAAGTCCACCCCCCAAGTACCTTGCCAGTGAACATGAAGTTTGATGTCGAAGCACATACACGTCAATTACATCCTCCGTCTCTTTCAAATCAAGATCAATCATATTGAACGAGGATCTGACCTTCAAGCACCTCTACCACCGCCGCAACTTGAAATGAGAAGAAATGGTGAAAAAGGAAGACTTGGATTAGGGTTTTAACCATGAACTAGGGTGCAACTTGGGCGGGTAAACCCGACCCAACCCGAACATTTTAGCCCATGGAACCATTCGGAAAATTTGAAGCAAGCCACGTGAAATTTTAGGGTTTCTACTTTGGCGAGAAAGAGATCCCAGCCGTTGATGAGGAAAATCGACGGTTGTGAGCTCCCTTCTAGATTGTTCTTAGCTTTGCTGGCGTGGTGGTTTCCTTTTATGGATTGTGAACTGGGCCTGGGCTTTATGCCTTTTAGCTCATCATTGATGTAACTGGTGGGTTGGTACTTGGTGCTCCTATCTATTTAAACACGCTAAGGGGTGCGCTGTCTCTTAAGATCGATCGGCCTAGGTGGTGGCTATGAGCAGGGGCGGACTCAGGATTTTAGTTGAGAAGAGCAAAATGAAAAATACTTATTAGTTGATAATAGTAGTTATCAATGATAAAGCTAAAAAAATTTCTACCGAAACTAGTAACTAATAAAAAAATTCAACTATAAAAAATACAATGCATATATCAAATTAGATCCAAATGTAGTCCATTTAAAACCAAAATAAGGTCACTATTGATAACTTTAGCAAAGAGCAAACAAACATAATAACTAGAATATATAACTAATATCACAAAAGAGTTTGTTTAGGCGGTCAGACTTTAAAGCCTCTTTTTGCCAGGCTATAGCATTTTTATACATTTACACATTCTCTTTAAAATACAACCACAAACATTATCGTAAAAAACTCAAAACCTGACAAAAAAGTGGCTATAAAGCCTGACTGACTAGAATTGAAAATCACAAAATAATTAGGATAAGTTCTAGGTGAAGCTAAAAAAAATTTGAAATTTGCGAACCTAATATGATCATAATAAAATTTTAAAGAAAAAATAGTTTATATGAGGTTCAAATTTTATACGAGTTGGCTAATGGTATATATTTTCATCGAATTCTATCGTTATTATTTTAGATATTAATTTTAAATATTTTTTGTTAGAGATTTTATATCACTTGTGAAAAATAATTCATTTCTTTAATGTTAATAAATTTTTATTAAACTAAAATTTTGTAATGTTTGCAATTACTAATAAAAAGTGTATTGAAAATAAAATAAAAAGACATGTTTGAATAATAGGTATTTTACTAAAATTGATAAACCTTCAACCACTGCACCAAAAAAGACATATTTGAATATTTGCATAAACAATTGATATATTATATTGATTTTTAAGACTAAAGAATATATACTAAAAATATTTTAAAAGTTAGTAGGTCTGCCCATGGTTGTGATAGGTAAAAAAATGTTCACTCATCTCGTTTGAGATCCGTCTGGATTTGAAATGTTGATCAGAGTGTTGTGAGCTTTTAAGCAAAGACTGTCACCAGCAGTGATGATGGAGCAAGATGTTTTGATGGAAGATTTCTTTGAAGTTGCAGAAACTGAAGATCTGGATGAACTCATGTACTTCAAGATCTGGATCGAACCATTTTATTTGGCTACTCGGATTCTAGGTGTGTCGTTATTTAAGAAAAAAAAAATCATACACACTATACAAACCCTAGTAAATGCTATCAAATGTGATGTATAAGGAATTCGATCGACAAATGTAATGCTATTGTTTTATTGTAAGCTTTTATCGGTAAATGATATACAAGTCATATTTGATGTTAATGGTAAATTTTGTTTTGTTATGTTTACGAAAAGATTTAGCTTCACTCGTCGTATTTTGGATTTAAATTCTTAGTCACAAGTTAATCAGGCCAGTTCTCTTGTACGGCAAAATATAAGCTTCAACTTCTTTTTGAGTTCCTGTATGTAATTTATTGTTTTTGCTATTTAAACCTGGGTATTACAATACGTGTAGTAATATTTGAAAATATATATGGATGCTTGATCAATGCTTAAAATCAGGGGTCTTTTGTTTAATATTTAATCCTCAATTGAGTAAATGTTGAATTTTGGTGATTATTCAAGTTTGCAACTAGAAAATTTGCCTTAAAAAGTTCATTGGAAAGAAGAACCATGACGATGGGGATGTTTGTTGGTACCAGATTGCTAAGATATTGGTTTTTTTATTTTGTGGAGCATCCACTTATCTTTTGGTAGTTTTGTTGTTGATTGTGTAATTATCTTGCTTCAGTGTTAAGGCATCTGTATTTGTTGACGTTGTTTGCTTGTTTCTTTGCATTGTGCCTAGATTGTTTCTCACACATCCACACAATACCGAAGTGTCATCAAGCTCAACCCTTTTTGAAAGTTTTTACCAAGCCAACAAGAGGTTGAAAGTTTTTACCAAGCCAACAAGAAGTACAAAATTAAGTGAATATATTGCTTCAGGTTAGTGTTGATGCTTATGGATCCCACATAAACACAAGCCAAAATAATTGAACTCATTCTTCTCAGCTAATTTCATCATGAGTGCGACAATAAATCTCACACTTTTATTGCATTTCGTAAACAAGGATGAGAAGAGACAAGTAGCAGATGGTAATGTAATGTAAATTATAGTACACTGGAAAGAAGGGAGCATCCAAAGTTGTGGCAGGGTAGCATTTGGAAACCAAAACCAAATGCACAATTGCTTCTACTTCTAATTAGAACTCAAAGGTACTTTCTTGCACCACGTATACCTTGAATAGCTGATCACAACTGTCCACTGCTCAAAACTCTCAAACTCCAGCCATCGAACACCATGTCAGGAACTACATCGCTAATTTAAAGTAAAGAAAATCTCTGCTAATCTAAATTCAATTGTTCATCGCAATTTCATTTCACTTAATTCAAGTGTCATTTGAGCAATGTAATTGCGTTCAACCTGCAGTTCATATGGATCTCCAACCTGCAGTTCATACAGTTCAATGTAATCTCATTTCACTTGGGCGAAACCTGCAGTTCATACATTTCATACAGATCTCCAACCTGGAGAGCTCTACAAAGCAATGCAAAACATGCAGCAAATACTGATTACAACAGTAGCAACAAAAAATGATTACAAAACAATATAGAATTACAGCAGCAGCAGCAAAAATTGCAAAACAGTATAAAATTATCCATCTTCTGCCGGTGGGCAGTAAGTAACTTGACATTAACTTCAATTCTGACAGGGAAGGATTGCAAAACATCAATTCTTACAAAATTAGTCAAAAATGGTCTAAATTAAACAAACTTATATTGCCAAGAGGAATTAAAAGATGCCAGGAAAAACGATAACAGATCTTGTGAACTTGTTATTCACAAAGAAAACAAAGGTTTGAAAGTCTCAAGCTCTCCCTTTTCACTTCCCACTACTGTTTACTACGGAGTTTGGCCTATCTATATAAAGGATAGAAGTATAAAAAAAAAATCAAAACTTGTCCTAAAAGTGGCTACCAAACTTGGGTGGCTAGAATTGTTGGTTTGACTAACACATGACATACTAATGGCACACAATCAGAAAAACCTGCGGAAATTTGTATTGGTGGCTTGGAACCAATCTCATGAAAGTCAACAAACAATGAAGGCTTTAAATCTTAAGAGTAGAAAATGCGAGCGAAGATAAATTATTTATTGTAACTTCGCAACAAATGGAAACAATTTACTTCGATGTGAAGCAGAACAATCTAATCTAACAAGTAATGGATGTATTTTAGATAAAACCGTCCAAAGGTGGATGAAGCATTACAAAAGCAGAAATAAAATACAAAAGTACACAAATGAAGGAAAAAAAATAAGAAAACTATTTCCGTTTTTCGACCCACTCATCAAAACAATACACATCCTCGCACCAATTGAAGATCCATCACCAAAGAGGTTGCTTCCGTAAAGTCCTAAACACTTGGTACTACCCATCCATAGATGAAAAACTAAGCAAAGACGGTAAGTTGCCCCCTACATGGGGCAAATGGATTAGAAGATGGCAAAACCCATGAATCGTGGTTCTAAACAACATGCAAACTCACTGATCTGGACGAATCAACACCCAAGCACAAAATATTGAACATACTAACTCTACAAAAACAGAACAACCAAGTTTAACTAAAGTAATACTGGTAAGAAACTCTGGCAAACCTTGACAATGATAGATCAAATAATGAGAGAGCTGAAAACCAGTTAAAACTCAGGCTGTGCAAAATAGGAGGGTAGGCAGACCATGCATGTTAGGGTTAGAACTGGTGTAGGAAAGGAGATCTCTTTGATAAGTGGTTTCAATAAGATTCAACAAACTCCCTTTTTTTTTTATGAACCATGAGTGATAGGATTAGAAACAATCGGATGCAATAAGGCATAGATAAGTCACAGTAACATTCTTCCGTCTTCAAAGAACCATCTCTCAAAAACCAGTATATTCCTAAGTTTATGAAATGCCAAAAAATTACACACTAGACCTCTTTTTGTCGATGAAATGCAGACAGTAGAGATATAACAATGGAAATAGAAACCTAGTCCAAAGAAAACAAATCTGGTAGTAACCAGCTCATTAACCAGAAAAAAAAAAGATTTAAGAGATTGATGGCTATATAGTTTCTGGAATAGAAAGTGCGAGCAAAAGATTGAAGCAGAACAATCAACTTTTCATACTAATACAATATCCCATTTCAAAAGCTCATTTCGATGTGTATTCTTTTACAAGATAACATGATTCTTTCTCCTTTTCTTTTCTATTTATTTGTGAAACTCCGTAACTAAATCAATACCGAAGCAAACAAGAAATGAAACATGTTTTTGGTAAGATAGAAACTAATGTTTAATTGATAGCTAGACAAGTATATCAATTGTCATCCATCGTTCCAAGATTATACAAAACAAATGTGAACAAAATTCAACTCTTATGATGGCTTTAGATGACTGAATTCTGTACAATAGACTAGCTAACTAAAACTGAATTACAATATTCTGAATCCTGAGTAGCCAATATCTCATGATTTTATGCTTAGCTTTTTCAACCAAACTTACCTTGACTGTATGTTTAGCTTTTTCAACCAAACTTTCATTACATTTTCTTGTTTCATTTCTTCAAGTATTTCTGCATCTTTGAGTTGAGTAACGTTGTATTTGCCATCATCAATCGCAAGTGGCTTCGTAACTAATTTGAAGGCTCGTATGAAGTAATCTTCGAAAGTGATAAACAAATTTGCAGAGATACTGTAACCCAAGCACGATACTATTCTAATACCAAAAATTGGAATGAGATCCACGTCTAAATATGGAACATCAACCATACAAGACGCCATAGCCAAAATAATCAGATTTTCAAGAAAAATAGCATCTTGCCTGTATATTTTGAATCAGAGTAGCCAAATCAAGTTCTTCTTCAGTCCAGATCTTGAAAAATTGGAGCCTATACGCAAAAACCACCCACAAATATCTTGCCAGTGAACATTAAGTTTGAATGTTTGATGTCGAAGCACATACTCATAAATTACATCCTCCATCTCTTTCAAATCAAGCTCAATCATATTGAACGAGGATCTGACCTTCAATCACCTCTACCACACCAACTTGAAATGGGAAGAAATGGTGAAAAGGAAAACTTGATTAGGGTTTTTAACCATGAACTAGGGTGCAACTTGGGCGGGTAAACCCGACCCAACCCGAACATTAAAGCCCATGGAACCATTCGGAAAATGTGAAGCCATCTATTTGAAATTTTAGGGTTTCTACTTTTGCGAGAATGAGATCTCAACCGTTGACGAGGGAAATCGACGGTTGTGAGCTCCCTTCTAGACTGTTCTTTGCTTTGCTGGCGTGGTGGTTTCCTTTTATGGAGAGTGAGCTGGGCCTGGGCTTCATGCCTTTAGCCCATTGATGTAACTGGTTGGTTGGTACTTGGTGTTCCCATCTATTTAAACACGCTAAGGGGTAGATTGTTTCTTGAGATCGATCTGCTTGGGAGGTGGCTGTGAGAGGTAAAAAATGTTCACTCATCTCATTTGAGATCCATTTGGACCTGAAATGTTCTTCAGAGTGTTGTGAGCTTGCTAGCAAAGACTGTCACCAGTCACCAGCAGTGATGATGGAGCAAGATGTTTTGATGGAAGATTTCTTTGAAGAAGTTGCAGAAACTGGAGATCTTTATGAAGTCAAGTACTTCAAGATCTGGATCGAACCATTTGATTTGGCTACTCAGATTCAAGATATGTGGATTTAATAAAAAAAAAAAAAAACAAATTGTATCGATATGTTGAAAATTCTTTACAACCCTATTAAATAACTACTGAATTGTTTGCAGTGATTTTGTTATTTATTTTAATATTTTCATTGATGAATAAAATGTAATTCATATTTGGAATGATGTATAATATGTAAACTGGATTACATACAAGATTTGACCTTTTATATATGTACATATGTAGCTTCATTTTTTCTATTTTGAATTTAAATTCCTAGTCACAAATTAATCAGGCCAGTTCTCTTGTACTATTTTGGAATTTGGTAAGTTGTCAGGTTAAGATTTGGGCAAAATCTAAGTTTGAACTTCCTTTTGAGTTGGTGTATGTAATTTATCGATTTTTCTATTTAAACCTGGGTATTGCGATATGTGTGTAGTAATATTTGAAAATATGTATGATGTTTGATCAATCCTTTGAATCAGTGGTCTTTTGTTTAATATTTACTCCCCAATTGAGTTAATGTTGAATTTTGGTGATTATTCAAGTTTGCAACTAGAAAATTTGTTGATACCAGATTGCTACGATGTTGGTTGTTTGATTTTGTGGAGCATCTACTTATCTTTTGGTAGTTTTGTTGTTGAATGTGTAATTATCTTTTGTCGAGCAACATTATATCTGGCGTTGTTTGCTTGTTTCTTTGCATTGTGTCTAGATTGTTTCTCACACATCCAAACAATACCGGAAGTGTCATCAAGCTCAACTCTTTTTGAAAGTTTACTTGGGTGCGTTTGGTTGCTGGGGAAAGAAATTTTTTTCTTACTAAAGCCAACAAGAAGTACAAAATTAAGTGGAAATATCACTTCAGGTTATTGTTGATGCATATGGATCCCACCTAAACACAAGCCATCGCAAATTTCACCACTGAGTGTGACAGCAAATCTCACACTTCATAAACTAGGATGAGAAGAGACAAATAGCAGATGGTAATGTAATGTAGATTATAGTACATTGGAAAGAAGAGAGCATCCAAAGCAGGGTAGCATTTGGAAACCAAAACCAAATGCACAGTTGCATCTACTTCTAATTAGAACTCAAAGGTACTTATGGCACTTGCACCACGCATACCTTGCTGATCACAACTGTCCACAGCTCAAAACTCTCAAACTCCAGCCACCAAACACCATGTCAAGAACTACATCGCTAATGTAAAGTAAAGAAAATCTCTTCTCATCTAAATTCAATTGTTCATCACAATTTCATTTCACTTGGTTCAAGTGTCATTTGAGCAATGTAATTGCATTCAACCTGCAGTTTGTATGGATCTCCAACCTGCAGTTCATACAGCTTAATGTAATTTCATTTCACTTAGGCGAAACCTGCAGTTCATACATTTCATACAGATCTCCAACCTGGAGGGTTCTATAAAGCAATGCAAAACATCAGCAGCAGCAAAAATTGATTACAATAGTAGCAGCAAAACAATGTAGAATTGCAGCAGCAAAAATTGCAAAATAGTATAAAATGATCCATCTTCTGCCCACCCGCAGAAACTTGACATTAACTTCAATTCTTGCAGGGAAGGTGTGAGACCCTTGTGTGGGCGGACTTGAGGGGGAGGGTGAGGGTGAGGGTTGGAGCCCAATAGGCCCAACAGGCCCGTGGATCCCAAGAGGAGTTGGGCGAGCTACCAAGGGGAAACATAGTCCCACATCGCCTGGGTAGGGAAGGATGATGATCTTTATATGTGAAGGGTTATCTCCCCATTGTACAGAGGCCTTTTAAAGCCGTGCGGGCCGGATGGTAGCCCAAAGCGGACAGTATCTGTACAGTGCGGGAGGCGGGTCGTCACAGTTGGTATCAGAGCCTGACCCAGCCGGAAGTGTGCCACGTGGAGGTGGGCCCTCGGGCAACGTGGACGTTGTGCCTGTGTGGCCAACGAGGACGTTGGGCCTTAAGGGGGGTGGACTGTGAGACCCTTGTGTGGGCGGACTTGAGGGGGAGGGTGAGGGTGAGGGTTGGAGCCCAATAGGCCCAACAGGCCCGTGGATCCCAAGAGGAGTTGGGCGAGCTACCAAGGGGAAACATAGTCCCACATCGCCTGGGTAGGGAAGGATGATGATCTTTATATGTGAAGGGTTATCTCCCCATTGTACAGAGGCCTTTTAAAGCCGTGCGGGCCGGATGGTAGCCCAAAGCGGACAGTATCTGTACAGTGCGGGAGGCGAGTCGTCACAGAAGGATTGCAAAACATCAATTCTTACAGGGACGAATTGCAAAATAGACAAAGCAAAAATCAATAATAAAGAGTATGACCACAAAGTAACTTCAATCTTCCAATCTTCACAACGACCTATAGTTTGTCAACTCCATGTCGTTGCTTGAACTTGGTGTCTGCAAAAATAAATAATAAAGAGTTTCATTGTGGTCGTTAAAAGTATGTTAAGCAACAATATTTATATACATGTAAGAGAAGCGAGTAAATATGATCAAGTCTTTCAATTGTTAAAAGTATATTAAGCAACAATATTTATATACATGTAAGAGAAGCGAGTAAATATGATCAAGTCTTTCAATTGTAGCACAAGGTCGTGAATATTATGACCCTATAGTTTCATCCTACATGATGATAAACATACAAATCATAAGTGCACATGCATGCTGAGTGATTCATACCTTGTAAATATACTAAAAGAAACCTGTGTATAGAGATTTAATCCACCATATGACATAACATCGCTTGAACGAGGTGTCATACACTCTAAACCTTCAATAGAACTCTACAAATGACGTGTAAATAAAACTTAATATTCTTGACTTAAGAAAATAAATATTCAAAAAAGTAAAACATAGATTGCAAAACATACCAAATTCTTCTCAATGGCCTACTCTTTCTTTGCTTATTTCTTTATTTATTTCTTTTGTGTTGTATAATTTTACAAATTTTTTCCATGGTGGATTTCATCCTTGAATTAAAAGGTTGACTTTTGCAACAAACCACCAATGGACTATGAATTTGGGACTCAGAACGAGTAGTTTTAGTGCCTATTTTCAGAAACCCCTCTGAATCAGTACGACCATCACCATCATCAATTTTAAGTTCCTCCATCTTCAAAATGATCCATTGTTGAACCTTATTTGTCTTTTTTTCATCCTCAACGGCAAAGTTGGCCATTTCTTAGAAGGCAATACACATCTTATCAAACCGTTCATTTTCAGGCTTCATTCCCCAATTTGAATAAACAATTTTAACCTTGTGTAATACGTCTTAACATATTTCCTCCACCTTCGAATAACATATTTTTCTGATACAACATGAATCCCTCTTTGAAACAATATTGTCCATACATGTTTGCATAAGATCCTCCTGAACTCAAACAATTGGCAATTACACTTAATATTGAAATCGACAACTTTGAAAAAAACTTTAAAATTGATTGATCATTGTCTATCTCCTATCAACAAGTCATGTGTAACATTGTAGACCTCAAAGCCACTCTCATCCATAACATCACTACGAATTCTATAACATATATTTCTTGCTAGCTCTTCTTAAAACTCCCTAATTTATTTGTCGTGTAGGCAACTTTAAATTTTTCTCTGTTGCATAAGGAGTAATGCAAGGAATCCTTTGGTTAAACAATTTAAAGTCTTCTTCAACCTCTTTTTGAACATTATTTCGTAGTGCATTCTCATATTGTTCTATGAATTGCTTCAGAGTGGTCTTCGATTTTATGTAACTATAAAAAAAATTCATTCTTTTACTCGCTTGAGTTGAAGACATCCCTGCCCAAAAAATATTTCTTTGAAATGTTGGCACCCAACGCATCATGTCATGGTATAATCCACTCAACCAATCATTTTCTTGTAGATTATATTTCTCAATGAAATCATGTCAATTTCCTTCAAACTCTTCACGAGACAAAGAATAATAAACTGCTCTTTGAATTGCAAACTTGATAGCCTCTTATTAATTACAATCAGACAGTTTTTGGGCAACTTTTTCATAATATGCCACAAGTACCATTTGTGTCGTGTGTTGAAAAATACAATTTTAGTGACCCTCTTCATTGCCCTATTTTGATAATTGATTATAGTAGTCAGAGCACAATCATTCATACACAAAAGCCAAGTTTTGAAAAGCCAAACAAAATCTTTTACGATCTCACTACATATCAATCCACATCCTAAAAGTATTGACTAACCGTGATAATTCACCCAACAAAAGGAGCAAATGACATCTCATACTTATTACTTAAGTATGTAGGATAAAAAAATAACATCCCCAAACTCCTTGTAAGTTGTTCCGCTTTATGCGTCTGCCCAAAAAACATTTCTTAACTTTCCTTTATCATCCAAATTCAACATAAAAAATAAATCGACATTGTTAGCTTGAATTTTTTGGAAATAGTTAAGAAGTATCGTCGCATCTCCCTCGCCAAGTCTCAACCTCTTCATTTTATTCAGATATTAATTGTAACAATCTTTATGAGAAAATGTCACAATATCATGTCCACCAGCTTCAACCACATATGAAGAAAATCTTACTTGGTCTAATACCTGCCATATTATTATAATCAAGTTTCTACTTGACATACGAGCTCATAATTCTATTCTTCGGGTAAAATTTTGATTTTTCGGGGCTCAATTCATGATTGTAATCAAGTGTTACTCTTATCACTAAAATTGTTCCATCAGGGCGTATCTAACCTCTAATCTTAGCTAAACATCCACATTTACTAGTACCATGTAATCCCACGATATTTTTTCGTTGCCCAAACTGACTACATGAAAACTGCATGTATTTAGGTTTTTCATTTTCATCCTTTTCAATAGTCCTTCCTTTCACTGAAAATCATTTTTTATTACCATAATCATGATAATAAGCTTGGTACTCATCAATGTTGAAGAATTCCATCCCTTTTGCAAGTTCCCTTATCTCATCTAAATTTTCTTCCTTCTCCATACATTCGTTATCTTTTACACTATCTATTTATGAACTATATGTTATAATATACAACTACTGTTATAACATAGAGACACAAATAACAACCCTGGTTTTATTATCTTATATAGTTTATCTTGAGGAACACTGTGATAAGAACTGAATGATTTATTGAAAAGAACTGACCTGATTTTCTAAGTCTGAATAGATTCTCTGTATTTGCATAATCGAATCAAGCAATGAAATGCTGATGATATAAAGCAGCTATAGCAGTAAAGAGTTCTAACAGAATGAAATACTTGTAGAATTCTCAGCAGTTGGAATGAAATGTAATGATCTGTATTGTATATAAAAGCTGATTCGAGAGAGCTACTCTCCAGAGCAAAAGCTCAATGTACAATTTGTTTATCAATCAATCGATGCCTTTGTTCTCTCAACATTCTCTTATTTATAGCACTTAGCTAATTACAATTACTCTCTAACCACTACTGACAGCTAATGAACCAATTACAACTGTCCTTACAACTGCTGACAGCTTATTTAACCATATAACAGAACATCTAACAAACTGCAGAGCAATCTCATTCCTCAACAGACATTTGCACTTCAGAGCACTTGCATCAACAGAGCACCTTTCAGTCCTCAGCATTCCTCAGCCTTCCTATGCAGCATTGCAGTTCAGTCCTCAGCATTCCTCAGCATTCCTATGCAGCAGTCTTATTAACCTCTTCATCATTTTTTTTCTTTCTCCTGGAGTAAGTATAATTAATAGGAGGTTTAGATTGTACAATCCTATCAATACCCGACCCCCAAAGACGCACCTTGTCCTCAAGGTGAAAAGAAGGGAACTGCTGATTCAACAATTCGAAGTCTTCCCAAGTGGATTCAAACGCAGGTAAGCCGTGCCATTTAATCAAAACCTCAAGTTTATTCGACGCACCGATACCCTTAGACCTCACATCCAATAAAGACTCCGGAACCACCAACAATTCACCCTCATTACTAAGCTGATCAGGCAGAGGATTGACAGGTAAACATTGTCCCTTGGCACGCCGTAGCTGAGAAACATGGAACACAGGATGAAGCCTGGATTGAACAGGAAGTGCTAATCTATATGCCACAACACCAACCTTATCCAAAATCTTATAAGGGCCATAAAAACGAGCTGATAACTTGTGATTATTCCGAGCAACCAGGAATGCTGACGATAAGGACGCAACTTCATAAATACGTCACTACCCACCTCAAAAGATTCATCACGCCGGGACTTATCCGCCTGAAACTTCATGCGCTGTTGCGCCCTTAACAAATGCTGTTTTAAATCAGCTAACACTCGATCCCTGTCCATTAATAAATGCTCCACCGAAGATGTAACAGCTGAACCAGTGGTATATCGAATCAATGGAGGAGGATCCCTGCCATAAAGAACTCGAAAAGAAGAATAACCGGAAGCCGGATGGACTGACGTATTATACCAATACTCAGCCCACGAAAGCCATTTACTCCACTGTTTCGGCTTATCTGAAGAAAAACAACGGAGATACGTTTCAATGGATCTATTAGTTACCTCAGTCTGCCCATCGGTTTGTGGGTGGTATGCGGTACTGTGCTTCAATAAAGTGCCTTGTAAACGAAATAACTCTTGCCAGAATTTACTAAGAAACACCTTATCACGATCTGAAATAATAGACTGCGGAATGCCATGCAAGCGGATAATGTCCCTCGAAAAAACTAAGGCGACCCCTTCCGCTGAAAACGGATGTCTCAATCCTGAAAAATGAGCATACTTGCTCAGACGGTCGACCACAACCAAAATAGTATCATAACCACCAGAACGCGGTAAACCTTCAATGAAATCCATTGTAACTTCGTCCCAAACTTGAGTGGGTAAAGGAATCGGCTGAAGCAAACCAGCTGGAGATAAACCCAAATGCTTATTCCGCTGACAAATATCACATTCACTGACCCGCCGTCGAATATCCGCTTTCATTCCCAACCAATATAACTCCTTAGCAATCCGTTGATAAGTTTTGGTTTCCCCCGAATGACCGCCCACAGGAGATGCATGAAATTTTCGAAAAAAGATAGGAATGAGAGAAGAAGAAGAGGGAATAACCAACCTGGATTTGTAATACAGCAAATCCTGAAGCACTGAGTAACCAGGTCGTCCTGACCCTTGCAAAACCTGCTGTTTCAGCTGTGTCAAAGCAGCATCCCCTTGTATCTCAGAACGCAATATTGACCAGTCACGCCAAGCAGGTAACGTGAGGTGAGAGCAAGAAGGAGATGGAGGAAGTCGGGACAGAGCATCAACGGCCACATTCGAAGAACCCGTTCGATACTGAATTTCGAATTGGTAACCCAAAAGTTTACTCACCCATTTCTGATATTCGGCACCAATGACCCGTTGTTCCAGTAAGAATCGTAAACTCTTCTGATCTGTTCGTACCACGAATTTTCTGCCCAACAAATGTGCTCTCCATTTTGTAACAGCCAACACAATCGCCATCAATTCCTTTTCATAAATGGGTTTGAGTCTAGCACGGTGTCCCAACACTTGACTAAAATAAGCTACCGGACGTTGTGCTTGCATCAATACCGCACCCACTGCATACCCAGACGCGTCGGTCTCCACAAAGAACTCTTTGGAAAAATCTGGCATGGCAAGTACCGGAGCTTGAGTCATGACGAGCTTTAATTTCTGAAACGCTTCCTCAGCTGGTTGTTGCCAATTAAATCCGTTCTTCTTCAACTGGGCAATGAGAGGCCAAGCTACCTTCCCGTAGTCTTTGATGAATTTACGGTAATAACCCGTCAGACCCAAAAACCCACGCAATTCCGTAAGATTCTTTGGTTGAGGCCACTCCAACATAGCTTGAACTTTTGACTGCTCCATTGCCACACCATTAGCAGAAATTTTGTGTCCCAGATAGCTCAATGTCGAACAACCAAATTCACATTTGTTCTGATTAGCAAAAAGTTGATTTTCTCGTAACAACTTCAAAACAATCTCCAAATGGTGCGAGTGATCTTCAAGCCCCTTGCTATATATCAGTATATCATCAAAAAATATGAGGACGAACTTACGCAAAAATGGACGGAAAATGGAATTCATCAGAGCCTGGAACGTTGCGGGCGCATTCGTCAAGCCGAAGGGCATGACTAAAAACTCTTAATGCCCTTCGTGTGTCCGAAATGCCGTCTTGGCTTCATCCCCCTCTTGTAATCTGATTTGATGATAACCCGATTTCAGGTCTAATTTCGAAAAAATATCCGCTCCATGGAGTTCATCTAACAGCTCGTCGATAATGGGGATAGGAAATCTATCCGGCACCGTTTGTTTGTTCAGTGCGCGGTAGTTGACACAGAAACGCCACCCTCCATCTTTTTTCTTCACCAACAAAACGGGACTCGAAAATGGGCTCACACTATGGCGTATGATTCCGGCAGATAACATTTCCGAAACCAACCTTTCGATTTCATTTTTCTGGAACTGGGGATATCTGTAAGGACGCACATTCACTGGACCGGCCCCATCATTCATCACAATGGCGTGCTCGTATCCCCGTTTTGGAGGCAACCCACAAGGTAGCTGAAAAACATCTTTGTATCTTCGTACAACCTCCAATATGGAACTCGGAATGTCTGAAACTCTACTTTCTGAGAGAGCCATCTGACCCAATTCCACCAAGTAACCATGTCCCTCCTGCCTTATAGTACGCATCATAGCCTTCAACGACACCAAACTCTTTCCCAAAGATGGATCTCCCTTAATTGAAAATTTTTCAGACCCAACTTGAAACTGCAAGTGTTGCTCTTTCCAATTTACTGAAATTGTTCCCAAAGTCTCCAACCACTGAATCCCCAATATCACATCCGAACTACCTAACCCCAATGGAAGGAAATCCTCCTGAATTTCTATACCTTGCAACAAGACTTTCACCCCTTTACAAATCCCACTTCCTTGTACTGAATCACCGGAACCCATGATTACACCGTATCCTCCCGTAGCCGATATCGGTAATTTCACCTGATCGACCACTTTGTGAGAAATAAAGTTGTGGGTGGCACCACTGTCTATCAAAACCACCACCTCATGACCCGCAATTTCACCCACCAGTTTCATCGTCTTTGGGTTTGTTAAACCCATAACCGAACTCAAAGAAACTTCCACGCCTCTACTGATCTCCACCACCTCAAGCTCTGTCTGTCCTTCATACCCTTGATTCCCTTCATCTTCTTCCTCACTGTCGGCTTGAGCAATAAGAACACTGACCTCCTTCCGTTTGCATCTATGGCCCGAAGAATATTTCTCATCGCACTTGAAGCATAATCCTCTCGCCCTTTTTCTTGGTATTCAGCATCTGAGAATCGACAAAGCTCCCCTTTTGCAGCCGCTTGTCTGTCGTTTTCGATTGAAGAAGTTGGTTGAGTGAAACTTCTGTAAGTAGGATGAAAGCTTTGCCCTAATGAATCAATTTGATTCTGTTTTGGGCCGATAATGGGCTTTGTATTATAACTGTGAAAATTAGGTTTGACAAAACCCAATGTCTTTTGTTTTTCTTCAACCCGCTGGGTCATATCCATGGCCCGACCCAAGAACCCGGGGTCTAGCATCCTCACCTCTGCCCTAATCGATGGCTTCAAGCCATTGATGAACTTGCTGAGGTAAACCTCCTCATTCAAGGATTCTAATGGAGCCGCATGGGAGACGAAACGTCTTCTATACTCTGCCACCGATCCCTCCTGTTTCAATGCTAAAAATTGCTCACAAAGTGATCCCTCTTGAGTTGATCTAAATTGTTTCAAGAGCAAACCCTTTAGTTCTTCCCAAAAAATTATCCTCCTTTTATTTACCCATTGATACCACAGAAGGGCATCCCCTTCAAAAGCAATCACAGTAGCCTCCATCTTCTCATCGTTATTGTATCGATTTATGGCAAAAAATCTCTCAGCCTTCATAATCCATCCATCAGGATTCGAACCTTCAAAGGTAGGCATCTCTAATCTTCTATGTCTCTTATCAAATTGAAACCCTTGTGAAGAAGATCCACCCATTCCCCCGTTTGGACTATGGGTTTCCACATTCATTGGAGGAATATGATCTTTCTCATTTGTAGAAACTGGTTGTGGAGTTTCTTGTTGTCTCTTCAATACCAATTCTAACATTTGTTTCAGTTCTTGAAAACCCCCATCCAAAGAATCCATTTTCCCTTGCATGCTAGCCATAGATTCCTCGATAAGCTCCATTCTTGCATTTGCATTCACTCCTTTTCCAGCCATTGCCCAGGAATTCGAATGCTCTGATACCAATTGATAAGAACTGAATGATTTATTGAAAAGAACTGACCTGATTTTCTAAGTCTGAATAGATTCTCTGTATTTGCATAATCGAATCAAGCAATGAAATGCTGATGATATAAAGCAGCTACAGCAGTAAAGAGTTCTAACAGAATGAAATACTTGTAGAATTCTCAGCAGTTGGAATGAAATGTAATGATCTGTATTGTATATAAAAGCTGATTCGAGAGAGCTACTCTCCAAAGCAAAAGCTCAATGTACAATTTGTTTATCAATCAATCGATGCCTTTGTTCTCTCAGCATTCTCTTATTTATAGCACTTAGCTAATTACAATTACTCTCTAACCACTACTGACAGCTAATGAACCAATTACAACTGTCCTTACAACTGCTGACAGCTTATTTAACCATATAACAGAACATCTAACAAACTGCAGAGCAATCTCATTCCTCAACAGACATTTGCACTTCAGAGCACTTGCATCAACAGAATACTTGCATCAACAGAGCACCTTTCAGTCCTCAGCATTCCTCAGCCTTCCTATGCAGCATTGCAGTTCAGTCCTCAACATTCCTCAGCATTCCTATGCAGCAGTCTTATTAACCTCTTCATCATTCTTTTTCTTTCTCCTGGAGTAAGTATAATGAATAGGAGGTTTAGATTGTACAATCCTATCACAATGTTGCAACTAACGATCCATCAGAATTTTTATACAAGTAGTTCCGGCTAAATAGATTATACAATAGAAATAACAAAATAAGTGATAATTAAAATAACAAAATGAACCTAACATTACCCAAAAGCTTTGAGAAAGTAACAAAATATAATTTTCAACAAAATAAGTGTGAATTGTTTATATCTTTTAATACCTGCTTGTGTTTGACCAAAGTTACCGGATGGCTGGAAGGAAATTGAAAGAGAAGTCTGCACATTGAGAAGCAAAATAAAATGAAGTTCCACATATGCCAAATCTGCATAACACTCACAAATTCAAATTAACCAACAAAAAAATAAATAAACAGTAGCAATAATAATAATAATACTTGAAACCTGATAGATATTATACCCTAAAAAATAGTCAATTTGCAGAATTTACCTAAGATAATGAAGACTTTATGAATAAGTTTTCTCATATAGCATTCTAATAAAGCCATAAGCATATCACTAGACGTAGTAACTTACAATTGTTTGACCAAAAACCACCTAGCTGTTAGTAGAAAGCATGGATGAGGTTGAAATTGCTTGAGAATAAGTGGGAGTTGAAAGAAAACCCGGCACAATGATAATTTAGCTGGATAATGAAGACTGTATGAATAGGTTTTCTCATATAGCATTCTAATAAAGTCATCACCGGATGTGGTAACTTACAGTTGTTTGACCAAAACCTACTTGGTTGTTAGTAGAAAGTAGGGATGAGCTTGAATTGCTTGAGAATAACAAGGAGTTGAAAGAGAAGGTTGCACATTGATAATTTGGACATGGAGTTGAAAGATAAGGCTTCGATCGAGACGATATGAAGGAGCAGTCGAAACCCTAGAGTGCTTTGTTCGTTGCTTCTTCAACCACACGGTGCACCGAAACCCTAGAGAAGCTTCTCTCAACCCTAAAAGTCGAAACCCTAGATGAACCAATCGATTGTGTTGTTTTGGGGAGGGGAGATGAAACCCTAGATAAGTGTTTGGTTCGTTGCTTTTGAAGATCACGAAGGAGAGATCTAGGGGAGATGAAACCCTAGAAAAGTGTTGTTTTGGAAAGGGGAGATGAGATTTGTTTTTGTTTTTGGGGAAGGGAAAATAAACGTTAACTCTATTAACGTAACATAGTTTGTTTTGGGTTTTTTTTTTAATCAGTCTCTCTCCTCATCACTTGCGTGAGAGCACGACCTCGCGCTCTCCCGACACCAGGGCTTGGCTTTCTAGACGCGTTGTATAAAAAAATGCCAATGGTAGCCTGATTGGTTAAGGCTGTGGTGGTTTGACCATCAGGTCTTAGGTTTTATACCTACCGGCGGCAATGGTAGCCTGGTTAGTTGGGTTGTGGTGGTTTAACCTCTAGGTCTTGGGTTTTATACCCACCGGTGGCAAGCTTGTCTTTCAAAGAAAAAAAAAACAGTTCAGGAGGATAGAAGCCTTTCAATTACGAGAAGGCTAACTTTGATAAATAAATAAATAAATCTCATAAGCTTGTCGGTGTTTCTAATTTTTAATACAACCATTCCGGTTAGTGTTCCTAAGAGCAGAGGATGTTTATGCATCAGAAAGATCATGGACTTCATGCAGCATTTTCGAATTGGAATAGACATTTTTGGTTTGCAAGACACCAATGGTCCTTTTCTTTCATTGTCCATACGTTAAGTTGGAATGGTGCTTTATTGTAGCAGACTGTGGGGCAGGTGTCCTAATGGTGATTCCCTGAACGAATGTGTGAAACAATGGCATCAGTCTGCTGATGCATTGCTCACTCCCATGTTTGTTTGACTTATTTCTATAACCATCAGTCTTCTTTTTTTATTTTATTTTTATCGTAGAACAAATGAATAAAATACTATTTGCCGATTAATAGATTTTAAAAAAAAACACACACACACACACACAAGACAGTGACATGCCTTAATTTTCTAGAAAATGATCATTTGAAGTTGAGCTTTCAGTATCTTTATTCCTTGGGGTTTATTTGTAGGTCATTTGAATTTTATGGTCGTCAACAAACTAGTCGGTTTATACACAGAAATGTGAGTTATTTTATGAAAAACTTGTTCCGACCATGTCACTAATGTTTCTGTGCATTAAATAGCTCTACAGTATCATTCAACTTATTTGTTTTACTATAGCTAGGCTTATATCACATTGCAGTAAGTTGAGTTCTTTTGATTGGCTATCCATTCCTAGATAAAGAAGGATGAATATATACAGAACTATTGTTTTTGCTTAGCTCCTGCAACGACCAAAAAGATTGAAGCAGAACAATCTACTTTCATACTAATAATATTTCCCATTCCAAAAGCTCATTTCGATCGATGTGTATTCTTTTACAAGATAATATTATTCTTTCTGTGTTTCTCTTTATTAGTGAAACTTTGTAACCTAATCAATACCGAAGCAAACAAGAAATGAAAACATGTTTTTGGTAAGAAAGAAACTAATGTTTAATTGATAGCGTAGACATGTATATCAATTGTCATTCATCATTCCAAGATTATACAAAACAAATGTAAACAAAATTCAACTCTTATGATGGTTTTAGATTACTGAATTCTTTACAATAGATTCGGCAAACTAAAACTGAATTATACACCATCCGTACCTTGATCGTATCTGTCCTTCATGCCCGAAATTTGTTTTGAACATTTTTGATATCCTGAATCTGAGTCGTCAATATCAGTGTACCTTGACTGTATTTGAATCCAATAAACTTATATCCTCAACTTCAAAGGCTAAGTAAGTGCTTAGCTCTTTCAACCAAACTTTCACCTGCATTTTTCTTGTTTCATTCCTCCAAGTATTTCTGCGTCTTTCAACCGAAGAACTTCTTTGTATTTGCTCTCATTCGATGGTTACTTGAATTTGTTCCAACCTGTTGCTTATTTCATTTTTCTCCAATAATAAGTATAATAATTTGATGAACAATTTTGCAGCATGGTACGGAAAATTTTCGTTCACTTTCTCATAGATATGAATGTTTTTACTAGAGTAGTTTTACCAACACTTCCATTACCAAAAATTGAAATGAAATCCACATCTGAATATAGAATATCGAGTAACCACCGTACTAACCAATTATGAGGCCGATGTGATGACCAAAACAATCAGATTTTTCAGAAAAAGAGCATCTTACCTGTGTATTTTGAATCAGAGTAGCCAAATCAAGTTCTTCTTCAGTACATATCTTGAAAAACTGGAGATTATATGTAAAAGTCCATCCATAAGTACCTTGCCAGTGAACATGAAGTTTGAATGTTTGATGTCGAAGCACATACTCATCAATTACATCCTCCATCTCTTTCAAATCAAGATCAATCATATTGAATGAGAATCTGACCTTCAATCACCTCTGCCACCGCAACTTGAAATGGGAAGAAATGGTGAAAAGGAAGACTTGGATTAGGGTTTTAAACAAGGTGCAACTTGGGCCGGTCAACCCGAGCACTTTAGCACATGGATTATTCGTAAAATTTGAAGTCGAGCAATAAATTTTAGGGTTTCTTCTTCTTCTGGGGTTTTTACTCTGGCAAGAAAGAGATCTCAGCTGTTGATGAGGGAAATCGACGGTTGTGATCTCGCTTCTAGACTGTTCTTAGCTTTTGCTGGCGTGGTGGTTTGCTTTTATGGAGCGTGAACTGGGCCTGGGCTTTATGCCTTTAGCCCATTAATGTAACTGGTGGGTTGGTACTTGGTTCTCCTCTCTCTATTTAAACACGCTAAGGGGAGAGCGGTTTCTTTAGATCGATCGGCTTGGGTGGTGGCGGTGAGAGGGAGAATATGTTCACTCATCTCATTTGAGATCCATCTGGTTCTGAAATTTGTTTTCACCCATCTCTAATTCATTATTATTTCTAAGAAAGAACCTATACTTAGTTCATCAAGTTCATCAAGCAAGATGTTTTGATGGAAGATTTCTTTGAAGAAGTTAACTGGAGATCTGGATGAAGTCCATTGATTTGGCTACTCGGATTCAAGATATGTGTGGTGATATAATGGGCGAGGATATGAGAGTAAATTTCAACAAATTTCAGGTAATTAAATTCCAACAAATTTCAGGTTATATATTATAATTGATGATGAAGGGCTAAATAAAATAAAGGGCATAGCTAAACTTGGTTTACATTATCTCTTATGTAACATTCATTTAGTTGTTTGTGTAGGTTGAACTTTGTTTCTTTGTCACCAAAAAATGTCACTTGTTTATTATCAAAATGTTACTACATGTTTTACAGTATGGTTTTGTTTGTCAAAGGTATGATTGGGATAGCCTATTTTGTTTTTTTTTTCTTGGGTTGTTGTTGCTTCCTTTGCGACTAAGGTATGACAGGGGAGTCCTCTGTCCCCAGGTTCGTTTCTGGCTTGTGGGCCGGAAAACCCTTACCGGAACCCTCCAAGCTAGTAGAGTAAATCTTACCATGGGGTGTCAGTGTGCCATTGAGGGTACAATGGTTTTATCTGTAATGTACTCATGATATCGTAGTTTTCTTGGATCCTATCCCCAACCAGGTCATGGTGTTCAGATTGCTCTTGTTATTACCATATATGCATTTGCAAAATATATGTAGTATACTACAAATTTATGGTACTGGGCCATCATATAAAGCGATTATAAAAAACAACCTTCACTTGGAGGAGTTCATATTTTTGTGGCACTACAAAAAAAGCAATATTAGCTACGGAAATTAGCGTTGGTACGGTTTTGGTACATATATAAAGCACTAGGGTTTGGTACGGTTTTAAAACCGTCGCTATAATTTCTGCTACGGTTTTGGTACATATATAAAAATAACCGTCGCTAACCGTTTTGCGACGGCTTAAAACTGTCGCTAATACGACCATTATCGACGGCACTAGAGCCGTAGCTAATGTTTTGAATTTTTTTTAGCGACGGTCCCAATGCCGTAGCTAATGTAATTTTTTTTTTAAAATTATAACAAAACGACTTAGCGACGACACTAGGGCCGTAGCTAATGTTTAGAAATGTTTTTTGTTAGCGACGGTCCCCATGCCGTAGCTAATGTGATTTTTTTTTTAAATTATAACAAAACGACTTAGCGACGACACTAGGGCCGTAGCTAATGTTTAGAAATGTTTTTTATTAGCGTCCCAATGCAGTAGCTAATGTGATTTTTTTTAAAAAATAATTATAATACAACAACTTAACGACAGCACTAGGGCTGTATCTAATGTTTAGAAATGTTTTTTGTTAGCGACGGTCCCAATGCCGTAGTTAATGTGATTTTTTTTTAAAAAAAATTATAACACAACAACTTAGCGACGACACTAGCGCCGTAGCTAATGTTTAGAAATTTTTTTTGTTAGCGATGGTCCCCATGTCGTAGCTAATGTGATTTTTTTTTTTTAAATTATAACAAAACGACTTAGCGACGACACTAGGGTCGTAGCTAATGTTTAGAAATGTATTTTTGTTAGCGATGGTCCCCATGCCGTAGCTAATGTGATTTTTTTTAAAAAAAAAATTATAACAAAACGACTTAGCGACGACACTAGGGCCGTAGCTAATGTTTATAAATGTTTTTGTTAGCGACGGTCCCAATGCCCAATGCCGTAGCTAATGTGATTTTTTTAAAAAAAATTATAACAAAACAACGTAGCGACGGTAAAGGGCCGTAGCTAATGTTTACAATTTTTTTTTTTTGTTAGCCACGGTCAAGATACCGTAGCTAATGTCATTTTTAAAAAAAATTATAAGAAAACAATATAGCGAAGGCACTAGGGCCATAGCTAATGTTTACAAAATTTTTTTTGTTAGCCATGGTCAAAATACCGTGTGAATTTTTTTTTTAAATTATATAAAGCAAAATCGCTATATATTTATAAATTGGATAAAATCACTAATAACACATTTCCGTCCAGCCCGGTTAGGAGACTTGGCTTTCACATAGGCGACCCGGATCGAATCCCACCAATGAAACTTTTTTATTATATTAAAATTTTTATATTAGCGACGGCAAAGTATCGTGGCTAATGAGTTTTAGTAGCCACGGTTCTCTACCGTAGCTAATTCTTTTTTTTAATTATATAAAAAAATAGATATATATATTTATAAACTGGATAAAATCACCAATAACTCATTACCTTCCAGCCCGGTTAGGAGAACTGGCTTTCACCCAGGCAACTCGGGTTCGAATCTCGGTATTTTAGCGATGCCAAAGTGCCGTACCGTAGCTTTTTTTTAATTATATAAAGAAATAGCTATATATTTATAAACTGGATAAAATCACCAATAACCCATTGCCTTTCAACTCGATTAGGAAACTCATTAGAGAATATCAGATCAAAGAAGATCAAAGAATATCATATCAGATCAAAGAAGATAAAAGAAGATCAGATCAGAGAAGATGAGATCAAAAAATATCAGATCAGATCAAAAAATATCAAAGAAGATCAACAAAATCAAAGAAGATCAGATCAAAGAATATCAGTTCAAAGAAGATCAAAGAAGATTCGATCAAAGAATATCAAATCAAATAAGATCAAAGAAGATTAGATAAGATCAAAGAAGATCAGATAAGATCAAAGAATATCAGATCAGATCAAAGAAGATCAAAGAATATCAGATAAAAGAAGATCATATCAAAGAAGATCAGATAAAAAAAGATCAGATCAGATCAAAGAATATCAGATCAGATCAAAGAAGATCAGAGAAGATCAGATCAAATCAAGGAAGATCAAAGAAGATTAAAAAAGATAAGATCAGATAAAAAAAATATCAAAGAAGATCAGATAAAAAAATATCAGATCAGATCAAAGAAGTTCAAAGAACATCCGAGATAAAAAATATCAGATCAGATCAAAGAAGTTCAAAGAACATCCGATCAAAGAAGATCAAATCAAATAAGATCAAAGAAGATTAGATCAAAGAAGATCAAATAAGATCAGATCAGATAAAAGAAGATAAAAAAAGATCAGATAAAAAAAGATCAGATCAAAGAAGTTCAAAGAATATAAAAGAAGATCAGATCAAAGAAGTTTAGATAAAAAAATATCAGATCAGATCAAAAAATATCAGATCAGATAAAAAAGATCAAATCAAATAAGATCAAAGAAAATCAGACAATATCAAAGAATATCATATCAGATCAGATCAAAGAAGATAAAAGAAATCAGATCAAAGAAGATCAGATCAGATCAAAGAAAATCAATGAAGATCACAGAAAATCATATCAGATCAAAGAAGATCAAATAAGTTAAAAGAAAATCAAAGAAGATTTGATCAAAGAATATCAAAAAAGTTCAAAGAAGATCAAAGAAGTTCAAATCAAAGAAAATGAGATAAAAGAAGATCAGATCAGATCAAATAAGATCAAATCAAAGAAGATGAGATCAAGGAAGATTAAAAAAAATCAGATCAAAGAAGATCAGAGAAAATCTAAGAAGATTAGATCAAAGAAGATCAGATCAGATAAAAAATCAAAGAAGATCAAAGAAGACCAGATAAAAAAGATCAGATTAGATCAAAGAATATCATAGACTAATTGGTTAAAAAAAAATTAACACTAAAGAGATTAGCTACGGCCAATTGCCGTGGCTGATTGGTTTAAAAAAAATATTAAACACTAAAGAGATTAGCCAATTGCCGTGGCTAATTCGTTTTTCATTTTTTATATTAGCGACGGCAACAAATCGTCACTAATTTGTTTTAAAAAAAAAATTAAACACTAAAGAAATTAGCTACGGTGTGAGAGAACCAAGGCTCCAGTTCTGATTTCAACCGAAAGACTTTGATTAACTCCATCATCATCATTTTTTTTTAGGTAAGATCCTTCTTCTTCTATAGATGTCCTTTTCTTAATCTTCTTCTTCAAATCTGTCTAGATTTTTTTCCCCTTCTTTTAGCAAAGCAAAACATTAAAACCCACAAAGAATCCACAGTTTTCAACAACCCCATGAGGCCATTCTTGAAGGAATTCTAGGGTTTTCAAATGGCATTCACTGATCAGGGGTTGGTCGACTCCTGTTCTTTCCTCTTCGCAAGGTTCTGTCCCCAAATCAGTTTTATTTCTTCATTTACGTGTTTATTCAATTGGGTTTTGTTTTATAAGAAATTGGATATGAAATTTTATTTTCATTGTGTGTTTGAGATCCTTATAGTGTGCTATTTGTTTGTTCATGGTGGGATTGTTCAAGTTGGTAAACATTGGCAAAAATGTCTACCTTTATGGGTGTTATTGTTTTGGATCCCTGGCTTTAAAGCCAATTCACTCAAGTCGAGCTTCGTGGCCTCGAAACCAAGGCAAGTGTTTTTATTGAATTGATTTGTGCCTGATATCAGTTGTACGTTGATGGATTATGGGAAATGAATTGTGAATTTGGATGGGCTTCATGCAGTTTATTTGACCGAGGAGTCAATTGGGTCGTAAAGTCACACTGGGAGATTTTCCACTGTTACTTATTTGGGATTGACAAATAAAAACACTTTGCTAGGTTTTATGTCGTCCATAAGTGTATATTTGAAAAAAAAATATATTGACGAAAATTTTACTTAGCCACGGTATAATAACCGTAACTAAGATTTACAAATCCTAGTTACGGGCTTTTGCCGTCCCTAATCGAGAAAAAAAAGACACAAAATAAAAACCTTTCGGCGCGAAAAAAATTGGGAATCCCGCGTTGTTTTTGTTTTGTGAAGAGAGTATTAATTGCAGAGGACGAAGCAGAGAGAGGAAGAATCATTGAGAAGAACCTGTGAGAGGAAGAATCATTGAGGAAGAATCATTGAGAAGAACCTGTGAGAGGAAGAATCATTGAGAAGAATCATTGCAGAGGACGATGCAGAGAGAAGAAGAAGGTTTGGAAGAGCAATTTTGAGAGGACGAAGGTTTGACATCCCGCGTCACGGTGTTTTGAGAGGAAGAAGCTCTGCGAGGAAAACGCGCGATTTTCAGAGGAAGAAACTGTGAGAGGAAGAACCATATTTTGAAGGGAAAGAACCCTCGATTTTCAGAGGAAGGTCTGAGAGGAAGAACCCGCGCCGCGTCACCTGCTGAGGGGCCTGGAATCCTTCTGCATCAACTCATTCTTCATCTTCTTCAACTTCAAGGTGGGAGAAATTTGGGGTTTTTGTGCTCTAACAAGGGTTCAAGGTAAGTAAAAATAAAATCACAGATTCTTAGGTTTATATTGTAGAATTCACACTCTTAGTCTAAAGATGGAAGTAGAATCTCTCACTTAGGTTTATATTGTTTTGCAAATTTCAGTGTAAAGATGCAAATTTTTTATATTGTTTTGAACTGTAAAAGTGGCGAACAACTAATACTACTCCAAACTCACTGACTTTTAGTCTAAAGATGGAAGTAGAACTCTTCTAGGAATTCAAGCTAGATGTCTAAACCTTCCCAAGTCTGTTTTCATATATACGTACACAAGCTTTAGTTTTCAGTGTAATAGTATGATTGTAAAATTTCTTCCATACAATCAAAATATACTTGTAAAATTCCTTACATGTTCAAATTTAGCAAAAAAATTTCATGGAGCTCAAGTGGAATTTAATGAATTATTAAATCTTCTTACCATCTATAGCAATAGATGTGGATGGTAGAATTAAGTCAGACCGTCCACACTTTTGATGTATTTTAAGTGTACCAACTAATAGTGAAATGCTTGATTAGATTGGTTTTGTTTTGACCATGTTAGTGCACTGCTTTTGTTGACCATGTTAGTGCCCCGTTTTCTTGCATTTTTTTTTTCATTCTAGGGCATTCAAAATAATAAAAAAGAGCTTGCATGACAAGGCAAACTTGTCATGAAACTAAGGTGTTCTCTAATAACAACTTATCAGACATAACATAAAGCTCATACTTCAAGCTCGCTTAGGGTTAATGATTTGAAATTGTCGTTTACTTCTAATTATTCTGCATTTGGCTTGCTTACTTTTTATGTGAAGTTGAAAATGAATATATACAACTACTTTGAGAGAGACATTCCTTAAGCGTGGAATAATAAATTATTAGCTAATGGGTAGATATGCCATAAGCGTGCAGTATCCTGCTTGTTTCGTTTAATTTGAACTTTGGGTTCGTTTGATATATTTGGGTTGATCCTCCATTTGCATGACTTTTAGGGATAGAGCATCATACAGAAATAACATAATTTGCACTTTTAGGATTCACAATTGTGAAACTTAATCGACTACTATGTACGGATGAACCCTACATTCTCGCTTCACAAGCGAAACAAGTCTTTTATGTACAAGATCCTGTTAAAACTGAGTGGCACGACCCTGTTAAGATAAAGCCTAGAGAATTTTATGATGTCAATGGAGGGTCGTCTACATCCACTGAAGAAGAAATTGTTGAATCTGAGCCCGTTCCTGTTAGAAGGATTGATAATATGGATGGTGATGAAGATGTTGTAATAGAGTGTTAGCAAGTTGGGTCTTCTAAGTTCATAGAGTAATGTATGAAGTTTGATAATATGGATGGTGATGAACATGTTCTGCATCTCAACTTTAATGCTATTTTACAATATGTACAATATGCACAGTATATGATTGGTACTTATATTTTATTCAATGGTTTAATATATGTGGTTCAATCTATTTGACTCTATTGCTGTGATAAATTTGATGTTGCTTTCTGAACTTATATTTTTTTTCTATGCATGAATATGTGCTATCTTGAATGTTATAACAGGTTAAAAAAAATATAGAGATGAGGCGTCTAACTCAAAGAGGACAGTTGCATTCTCGAAGAGCAACCTTATCACAACATGCTTCTACTTCACTAGCTATATCAAGTCATGAAAGGTCACAGCATGTCTCTCAACTATCTCAAACAGATAGTGTAGTCCCTGAGACTATTACTCCCTCTATTGCTGGAGAGGGACAGCCGCTATCTGAAGATCAACAAGACCTTGCTGACCATGATATGAATGAAATTGAACAACTAGAGAGGAGTGCGGATGGACGCTTATCTACAAGGCATAGGGATGAAGCTGTTCGTATAGGTAATGTTTGTTGACTTATCGCAAGTGTATAATTTTTTTTTTTCCAGATATGACATAGTTTGAGGAAATCGAATTTCTTTTTAATATTCATGAGATATAGCTTATTTGACTTTGGTGCTATTGGAATTGCAGTACAACGATATAAGAAACACAGGGGTATGCATCAATATGATGGCCCAAACCATACAAAATTGATGGTGGTGAAATGCAATGCCTTTGGACAGCCTATCGGCAAGACAACAGCAAAAGTATCCACTGAAATTGGTATAATCGCACGGGATGGAAGTAAGGTGCCTCTTTCACCTTTCAAATGGCCGAAGATTTCACCAGATGTGAAGGAAACTATTTGGAAGCTAATATCGGTAATAGTCTTGCAAGTTTAATAATATACGACATAGCACATTTTTCCAAATCGTATTTCTATATTACTTATCGTAGCTTGATAATTATTGGAATCATACATTTTTGTCACAGGCAAAGTTCTCATTCGAAAACTGTACGGATAAAACTAAGGTCTTTGTATATCTTGACGAGTGATTTTGTTTCAAATTTTATAATTAGTGTTTTTATATATCGTCATGTGATTATATTATACTAAAAAAAACTTTATTATAAAATTTGACAGAGATGGGTCCAAACTAAAGCTTGCGATTGTTGGAAACAAGGGAAACACAATTTGTTCAGGGCATATCATAGGTATGATCGACCACTTGAGCAACAATATGAGCACACTGATGATGGGGGTGGATAAGGCTCAGTGGCGGATGCTTGTACAATACTGGAGGAACGAAAATTTTAAGGTGTATATGTTAAGTACTGTAGTTTAACTAGTAAGATAGTTCATATGATTGAAAGGAATCGTAACTGTGAATTTGTGTTTGTATGCAGAAAGTCAGTGCACAAAATAAATCAAATCGCGCCCGATTGAAGATGATTCATCGATGTGGAACCATGTCATTTGCACGTAAATGGGAGGTGTATATGTTAAGTACTGTAGTTTAACTAGTAAGATAGTTCATATGATTGAAAGGAATTGTAACTGTGAATTTGTGTTTGTATGCAGAAAGTCAGTGCACAAAATAAATCAAATCGCGCCCGATTGAAGATAATTCATCGATGTGGAACCATGTCATTTGCACGTAAATGGGAGGAAAAGGTAGCAATTTTTTTCCCAATGATTTCTATATATAATGTATGTTGTGTGCCATGCCGCTCATATATTACCCCTTAATGCATGCAGATGTACTAGCTTATGTATATTCTTTTAATGTAATTTGTATTATTCCAGAGAGAAAAAACCCAAATGGACAAGAACCGGATCGTATGCAAATGTTCAAAGCAACTTACACATTATCTGATGGATTATTCCCTCAGCCTGAAGCAGCAAGGAAATATGTACGTTATATTCTATGAAATTATATGAATGTACCTAGTTAATGTGTTGTTCAAATGTTGTTAACCATCATAAACTGTATTTGATCATTTATGGTTTATGGGTATGCGCATCTGTTTTGATGTAGGAGCAAATGGAACAACTAACATAGCCAACAGATGGCCGAGAATGAATGAATAGGGAGGAGGCGTTTACAGATGTGATGGGGGGATGGACATGGGAGGGCCAAGATGTATGGGGTTGGCGTCACTCAAAAATGCTCCGCAATGCAGTGGGGGATGAAGCTAATGCCAAAGTACGTGAACTAGTGGAATCACATGAGCTTACTAAGCAACAGCTGGTTGCAGCTCATGATGCAACTGCACAAGAGCTCGTAACTACGAAGGAGAAGCTAGCAGCCACTGAAGCAAAGCTGGAGACAACGACAACAAAGTTGGAGACAACGACAGCAAATCTGGAGACAACCAATCGGAAGGTAGACACGTTGACCAATGATATGGAGGCATTTAGAGCATTCATGTCAAACATGCAACCTCTAATGGGATCCGCGACGCAGCCAAGCGGGGTGAGTAATTAAACTTTAACCATACGCACCTAAATACATGAATAATTAAACTTTAACCATAGCTAATTTGAATGTTGAATGCTACTTGAATGCTAAAGTGATGAAATGTATGCTGAATGCTTAATCGTATGCTTCAATTGCTCAAATGTATGGTGAATGCTGCTTGAATGCTATTTGTATGCTTGTAAAAGGCTGCTTAGAAAAGTAGTAACAATTTGCTGAATGCATAGGTAAATGAACGTGAGAAAGCAGATGGCTCAGATCAGGGAGCTAGTGGAGCTCCCTCGTAGACACCCCCAGCTCTTTAAGTCATGGATGGACTGAAATCACAAGCTCATGTTCTTGTCATGGGAGCTACCAACCGGCTGCATGGAGGGGAGCCTTTCTCGTAACAGTTAGAAAGCCGGGGAGCCTTTCTTGTAATTTACGCAGAGTTAGGCAGAGTCTTGATCTCATTAGAGCTTGATTCTAGCAATTCCTTTCGTCAGAGTATGTTCAACCCTCCCTTTTGAAAACTAAGTATTTGCTCCTATATGTTATGCTTGTTTGGTTTTGGTAGATATGTGATATTATATACTAGAACAACCAGTAAGCGCGCATCAATCGTACATATTGTTCAAAACTTAAATATGTTTCATATCATCACCCCCTTATAAAGTGTTAAACACAATTAGTCTTCATGTAACATTTTATAGCTGCAAAGACAGACTTATATTTAATGATAAAATGAAAGATAGGCTGAGTCAGGGCACATCTATTCTCATTTTCTGTACTTTCTCATCAACTAATAAGTCAAATGTGATTTTTTCATTGATTCTCACTTATATTTTTAGTTGTAATGAAACCTCAACAAAACCCAATTTATGACTCAAATTAGAGTTGAATGTATATATGCTTTGGAGTTTGGTGGATGGTCAATCATGTTCCATTTAATTTTTTTATTAAGTAGCTGTTGATATAATGTGTTCTTGTTTTGATAAGCGTTTGGTCATATAAACTCAAGATCTTGAAAACAACTTTTAATAGGGGACTGAAGGGCTTGGCTATTCTCTACAAAAACATGTACCGAGAAGGGAAGCATTGCTATAACATTTTAGTTATTCACTGTAAAGCTCATGTGGGTAATTTCTTAAGCTTGACAATCAAAAAGAAAACTCAATCAGAATATATTCGTTTGGGTTACTGAGTGGAAATCAGAAATTTTTGACCTTATAAAATGGGGTCTAGACTGACCTTTCAGGGTGTCAAGCTAGGGGATCAGCTGAATCTCAGCTGGCTCCATATGTTAAATATGTTTTTGTTTAGGGTTGAAAGGGATCTGTGTGTTTTTTCCAGCATGATATGCTGAAACCAATAGATTTGCAAATCTAAATAATTTTCCTTGGCTGGTACGATGGGTTAGAACTGTTGTATTAACCTCTAACATCTATAACAGCTAAACAGCTTTGATATATCAATTTATTTAAGCAAGCATGAAAGAAAGAGAATTAATTTAAGCATTAGAATCATGTCAGACTTTCACCAACTTCTACAACTTGTATTTCTTAACTGATACGAATGAAGTTTAGATTGAAAATTCACACAACTGCTTGCATCATGCATGCTTTGATCTGGCATTAAGGAAAAAAAGAAGGCTGACTTTCCATATTGTAAGGAACTATTAAAAGACAAAGGATTCGTCCAACAACTTGATCAGTACCCAAGTACGACAGCTACATGTAGATATATACGTCCTTAGTGTTTTTTTTTTAGGTGGGGGAGGGAGGGGAATCAACCATAGCGTCTTTCTTAGGGGATGCTAATATAGTATGACTATTCCTCAAAATGAAGTCGCTTGCATAGCCTGAATGTTATCAGTAAAAGCTTGTGACTGATCTGACTGTATCTCAAATGTATATGCTTTGCAGAACGTGTATTATTCAAGTATAAATTATGTGCTGTCCTAAATTGCACGCATCCCTGCTCCCACTATATCCGTAGTTATACTGCTGGATAGATAAGAACAACTTCACACCCATCATCCATACATTGAAACATCAATGAGTTTATTAGACAGTTATAATTATTATTTGGAAGCACTTGTGTGATCACTAATTACTATTTGGAAGCACTTGTGTTATCAATGATCACTAATTAATCAGGATGTGAGTACATTAGTTAATTTTTTTTTTAAATTTAATAAAAAATAATTCAAATTTAAAATTAAAAAAAAAAAAAAAAGTGAGTACATTAGTTTTCAGTGATCAACGTACAGTGATATGGTAAACTTTCCGAGCTTGACGAAGTGTTTCATTGATTTTTGATTTCATTTGTTCCAAGTTCTTGAATTTGAGGTGTGTTTCAATGTTTTGAGTTGATGAGGTTTCTGAGTTATAGTGTGTGTCGAGTCCGAGATAGAAATATAGTTTTTTGAATGTTGTTTGGTAGTCTATGGCTTTTGTGTCTGCTTTGTTATCTGATAATTTAGGGTCCTAACAATGACAATGTCCTAGCAATTTCATTGACAAATAATGGTTTACTTGTACGAAATTATGCTTTTGGTCTTTTCAGATAAAATATTCTCCAATTTTCATTACTTTCATCTTAATGTTATATGCTAAATTATGTCCTTAATGTGAATCAAATATGTAAGATTATTTACGCCTGGATTTTGACAGATTGTTGGATATGGTCTGGACTGAAGGTTTTTTATTCAAAAGTGCCTAAGATATGATATTATATCATATCAAGATCGACATTGCACTAAAGCTTGGCTCCCTCATGCACTTTACCAGTGGTCACCCTCTGCTCCGTAAGTTATACGTTTTCATTGAAAGATGACATTCATTTTTTCAGTTGCTTTAGTTGTAGTTTTTAGGTTAATTATATGTGCAAATAAATGATATTGCAGTGGGAATACTATTCAAAGTTTTCATGTAAATTCTGCTAGTTGAGTAATACAAATATATTTTTTATTTTTTTTCGAAAGATGGTGTTTTGATTCATTTTCTTAGTTGATTTAGCTGTAGTTTTTAGGTCACTATCATGTATGCAAAAAAATGATGTCATAGCAGGTATCATTCAAAAGTTTCTAATATATAATTTGAATGTATTATAAATACGATTTTTTTTAAAGATGGCTCCTCACCAAACTACATCAGGGAAGAAAATTTCCTTAAATTAGCTTCTCACCCAAACTAAAAGATAAATCAATGGAGTTTAACCTGTGGTTAAACTCACCAAGTGAATTGTTGACTGGATGGTTCTTTTTCTTTTTATACCCTGTTTGTTGGTTTTCAACGCAACCCAAGTTTTTGCATACCGATAATTGCATGCATCACACATGCGCTTTCGCATTGAATCAAGACAAAACAATGAAATTTTTAATACTGAGAGGATGACAAAAAATGACAAAGTTATTATCTTCCTAGGTTTTCTGCAGTGAAAAAAAAATTCTTCCACAACTATTGCCTTAAATTTAGTGAGTTGGGCTTTTGAGACATTTGAGCTAAAACCCTACCATTCAAAAAGAAAAATATATATATATATATATTGGGAAGAAAAAAGAAGAAATATATAGAAAAAGAGAAAATGAACACCCTTTATTGACTGTTTTTCTAAGGTTGGGCTTTTGAGACATTTGAACCCACCTTAGCACCACAACAACAAACCCAAATGTCAAAAAGTGAAGATCAATATTTATTATATGGAAAGAAAGAGCACTATTTTGTATGGAATTGATTTGGAAGGAGTGCTACAATAGACTAAGTCATTTGCCATCATATATTGGGGAGATGTGCATAGAAATGGCCAGAATAATTTAACAATGACTTTATTTAAAATCACTCAGACCATTGGCAGCTTCTAAAGGATACTTGTTCTATCAGACAGCTATAACTCCAAAGAAAAGAAAAGAAAAGCAGTCTTCTTTGGCCATACACAAAGCTATTTAAAGGATGTGAGGCTAAATGCTTGGTTTTTTGCTTTTCTTTATTTTTTTCATCTTTAATTATTCTGTTTCTCTTTCATTAGTGACTGATCATGTTCATCTAGTTTAGCTTCCCTCCTTAACAATTTAAGCATCGACATCTTTTTTATTTTAAGTGTATTTATTTATATATTTGACAGTTCAGTTAGAAGGTTGTTTTCGCAAAAGATATGGTTATGAAATGTTAATTCCCCTGCTGAACTGATTAAGTAGGTGGTTTTAAAGTGAAGTATATCAGGTAGAAAGAAAAGAGTTTTGATGTCGAAAGATTGATTTATGACAAAAACATGATTCGGGTTCTTCGACTATAACATGTTGATCAGGGAATCATGTTTTGCGGTATCTCGAGAACATTCCATGATTTTGTAGAAATCATCTTCTAAAATGGAAAAAAAAAGCTCTGACATCTGAGATTAACAAATGTTAAGCCAACATGTCATGGCAAGAAGAAGTAAGGAGTGTTGCGGAGGATTATCTAAGTGATCATTTTTGCGGGACAAGCACTAGGAGATGGAGTACTGAAACTAGTAATCTTTTTGTTTTTTAAAGCATGTGGAGTTTTAAACACCAACTTTTCTTATTGTCCGGAAAGGGGCAAGGAAACCAGCGACAGGGGAGGGATTTTACCACTCATCCCTTTCGAGATGTGCGCTGCTGCGTATCTTGAGAGTGCAGGCGCGCGTCTAGAGGGGGATGAGCGGTCACACCCTCCCCTCGCTGATTTCCTTGCTATTTAGAATTTCTGTTTAAAGAGATTCACTGACAATATTGTACTATGGTCACTGCATTATTCATTACTGTGGTCTGTGGAGGCTTTGTGGGTTTAGGGTTTGTGGGTGTTGTATGCATGCTCTTTAATAGACATAGGGAGAAAACTTTCCTTGATATGATATGATCATGATTTTGTCTAACTACATTTGTTATAATAATAATGTGTTTTAACTACTTTATGGTAATAATTTGAGTTGGTTAAAAAAAAATTATAAACATTTTCCAGGAAGTTAAGACGAGTCAGATCAATAAACCAGTATTCTAAAAATCATAAGAAGGAAAAAAGAGAATAAAGCAGTAACATTGGAGGCCATCTGGAGTTTTTCTTTTTCTCTCTTTTGGTGAAGAGACTGAAGGATGTTCAACCATATATATAGTTTCCATATTAAATGTTCATTTTTATCTTAATGAAATAGATGTTAAATGATAAGTTCAGTTAACTTACATCAATCATTATGGATTACAGATCAACTCATGCAATGGAAGAGAATAAAGTAGCCTTTATGTGTATATCTGATCTACACAATGTTGCGCATAAAGTTAAGGAAGTCTGCTGGGGCGAGCCTGCGGGCGTTTTGGTGTTTCGACCAACATTTCTTTTTTCGTGTCAGGATGCTTCGTTGGCTTGCAGGATTGAGTGAAATGCGAGAATCACCATCTGCTGGGACTGGGAATATCTCTATTTTTTGGACTGCAGGGAACTGCAAAACAGGATTGCAATTAGGGGGACGAGCAGCAGCACGGTGGGTGCGCACTGGACTGGGCAGTCTGTCGCAAAACAGAGTGTTCTCTGTTTGGATGGGTGCTGCGTTTACTGCGGTCCGAATATGCGATGACATGGACTGCTGCTGTGATGCTGTGTTCTGGCTGAGTGATGCGGCCTGACTTGCTGCGTAGTTGCGTTTTTGAGATTCTGCGGCTGCGTGGATGCGGTTATTGTGTGTGTACGCTGGTTGCTTATTCAGCCTTGGGTACACTCTGTTTTTGCTCAAGTCCTTGTTTGTTCTTAGCTTTTTGTTATTTCTTTTCAGGACAGTTGATTCAAAGATTGCTTCATTTTTTTGGTAACTTTGCACAATTTTCAAAGACATTATAAATAAATAAATTTTCTTTGATGATTGTGCAAATTGTGATTTTAATGCAGTTTTGGTGATGTTGGTGAACTGATAATAGCCACGTCGGAAGACCAAGATGATGCAGATCTTAAAGCAATTACTGTGTGCAATTACTGTATGTAAAAATTTTGTTTTATGTTCCATAGACGATCACAATTTTGTTTTTTGTGGTTATTTAAGTTTAAGTGAGTTATATCTCAATTTGAGGTTGTCAGTATTTTGGATTGTATTTTTTTGTGATGGACAATTTATTGAGTATATAAAAATTAATTTAATTTTGTTCAGGTTTAAGATGTTTATAATTTGCCAAATCTTAAAATTAATATAATTTTATTATAAAACTAATATAATGACAAAAAAAAGTATTGCCAAAATTTAAAATTAATATAATTTAATTATAAAAAAATCATTTTTCAATTTTATTTTGTTAGTCACGGCAATCTGGCCGTCGCTAATGGGTATTTCTATTCGGGACTGAGCGACGTCAAGAAGCTGTCACTAACTAGCCAGGGCAATCTGACTGTCGCTAATATGTATTTGAATTTGGAAATTAGCGACGATATGTAGCGGTTGCTAATATGTAATTTTTTTAAACCATTTAGCTACGGCACAACGCCGTCGCTAAAATAAAAAATAATGTTAAATTTTTTAAAAAAATCAATTAGCCACAGCTAAATGCCGTCGCTAATATTAAAATATTTTTTTTAAAATCATTTAGCCACGGCTAAAATGTCGTCGCTAATATAAAAATAATGTTAAATTTTTTTAAAAAAAATCAGTTGGCCACGGCCAAACTGTCATCGCTAATATAAAAATAATGTTAATTTTTTTTTTAAATCAATTAGCCAGCCACGGCCAAACTGCCATCGCTAATATAAAAATAATGTTAATTTTTTTTGTTTAAAATCAATTAGCCATTGCCAAACTGTCGTCGCTAATATAAAAATAATGTTAAATTTTTTTACAAAAATCAATTAGCTACGGCAAAATTCCGTCGCTAATATAAAAAATATTAAATTTTTTTAAAAAAATCAGTTAGCCACGGCAAAATACCGTCGCTAAGATAAAAAATATGAAATTTTTTTTAAAAAAAATCAGTTAGCCACGGATATTTTACACTTTAGCGACGGTTTTATCCCGTGGCTAATTAGCCACGGCTATTTTGCCGTCGCTGAATCAAATAGCGATGATAAATGTAGCTACGGGATAGCGACGGTTTCGGTGTCGTCACTGATTCCTTTTAGCTACGGTTTGGAGTCAATTTGCGACGGATTTTAGCCGTCGCTAATATTGCTTTTTTTGTAGTGTGGGATAATTTATTTTCATATAATGGTTTCTTGATCGTTTGTTCCCTTTAGTTTCTCTCACTAACAGGGTATTTTTCAATAAAATTTATGTTTTATTGGCTCTACGGTATTAGCAGTCCTTGTTATTTGTCTTATCTAATAAAATTTATGTTTTGTAAAGGGCAATTATTGTAGATATCTCTTTTTTTTACCATATATAAGGGGGAGTTCTTTTATATATATAGCCACTATGGAGACAATGGGGCAATTGCCCCCCTCTCAACTTTGAAAATGTTGTTTATTTGCCCTCTTAGATTTCCTTAAATGGTTGTTCTATTACTCTATTAATTCACATAATAATTAGTTGCCCCCTTCCTTATATATATATATTCTTTTCATAAATTGGGCATCGAGATGGGGAATTTTTTTTCCCACTTCGCTACTGTTGTCAAAAGTGAGAAGTGATGGAAAGAAAGAAGATAACAAGGAGTGGCTTTTTTATGCAAATGGGATCAGGGTAGCGTTGTGCACAACAAATGTCATTGAGAATAATTTTGTAATTTTACTTGTTTGTTTTACTTTAATGAATATGTATATTTTTTCAATTCAAGAATATTTATTTTTAATTTGACATTTTATTTGTAGGGTTCTCCCAAGTTGAATTTGAAGGTTCACAATATATGACATCTCTTTCACAATATATGAGATGTGCAATCTCTTTTATAAAATGGCTGACATAGCTTCAGAGGATAAAAAAGAGACAAATAATGTTAAACATTGGATAAAAATTAAGATTTGTGAACTAAAGAGATCAAAAGGTGATGGTGATGTTAATGTTGAGTCAGAGGGGCTGTTGGAAGTTGGCGCTAAAACTACATGTGAAATTCATAGTCCATTGGCCTTCTAATTTGAGGATGCAATCTACCATGGAAAAAGTTTGTAAAAAGAGTAAGAAAAAGAAAAAAACACAGAAAGAGAGAGAAAAAATGAGATGTATTGACAAAGAACATGCCATTGAGAATAATTTGGTTATTTTACTTTAATGAATATATATATTTTTTCAATTCAAGAATATTTATTTTTAATTTGACATGTCATTTGTAGGGTTCTACCCAAGTTGGATTTGAAGGTTAACAATATATGACACCTCTTTCAAACCATGTTGAGCCATATGGTCAATTAAATCTTAATACGCAGGTTTGTCTTTAGTACCTTGATTGTTCACTTATGATTTGCCCCACCATGATTGTTCACTATGATTAACGTGTTTGTCGTTTTGAAGGATGAAAGTATGGGGTCATATTATTCACAAGCCAGTGCTACACTTGGACTTAGTCAGGTTTACTCACTTATAACACATGTATGTAATTTACTGTTTAAGATCATTTTAACGACCACATAAAGAATGTAAGCATTTATCATTTATTTTAGTAACATGGAGTTGAGAGATTATAGCTCATTATTTATGTCCTGGTAAAGATCTCAAACTTTGTTAGTTTTTATTTTAAACCTTTTGAATTAGGAGGATTCCAGAATGGGACTGCTATGGATAGCTTTCAAATTTTGACACTATTATTGTTGTGTCATATATCAACGCATCTCATATTTTGTTTACATATTTGTAGAGATGATGGTGTTGCATCTGAACTCCATCTGTCGGAAGCCAACTCAGAAGGAACTTATTCAAACAAATGACAGAATGCTATGAATGGTTGTGTTTGGTAGACTACCAGAATGCTATGAATAGTTGGGTGTAGACTTCAGAACTTTTATATGTGATAGCACCCACTGATTGGGTTTTTAGTATATTTGTAATGGGAGTGCTCAGATGTGTTTTGATTGGGTGTAGACTTCAGAACTCTATCTGTCCGTTGTATGTTTTTTGGTTGAATCCAAATTGTAATGGGAGTGCTATATATTTGTTTTAGCATGGTGGAAAAGTTTCCCCATACTGAATTTGTAACGGGTGTGCTATATGATTTGCAATAGCAGACTAAATTTGTAATAGCATGGTGGAAAAGTTTCCCCATACTGAATTTGTAATTGATAGACTGACATGGATTTATTCTTGGTGCTATATTTCAGCAGTTTTGTAGATATTCCACTAGGTTGCAATAGCCGGTTTTGTAGATATTCCAGCAGTTTTTTAGGTTACTAGTGCTTATTATAGTCATTATTTGGCAGAGTTCATAGTTGCAGGTTTTTTCAGGTTGTCGAAGATACTCAATGACTAAAAATTTTCAATTTTCAGGTTGAGGTTGTGCAATATGGTGCTATAATATGCCATCAGTTTTTTAGTGCTATATGTTATCAGTTTTCAGGTTGTGCTATATGTAAAGCATTTGAGCATTTTAGTCATAAGTGCTCGCCTCACTAACTCAGTTTCATGTGGAAGATAGTTTTTGGATGTTGTAAATTTGTTGTTGATTTGTATTAGTTTACAGTAAAAGCATTACAGGCCACCAGGAAGAGTTTGATTGATCCTAAGAAGTATCTTAGGAACTGGAGTAAAGGAGATCCATGTACATCAAAGCGGACAGGGGTACTCTGCTTCAATATGACACAGAGTGATGGATATCTTCATGTCAGTGAACTGTATGTGAATCCTCCAAACCTTTTGTATCCTCTTCTTATATATACATTCAGCATTGACTAAGGTTTCTAGCTACAAAGCTTCAGTTCACTCACTTAGTTTGTTTGAAATGAACCAATTTTTTGTGAGGATGATCTTCTCTCCATATAGATATAGATAACTTAAGGGCTCATTCTGTTGCCCATTCAATATAGGTTAGGGGGGATCCTGAATCTTAGAAAAAGTCCCAAAGGAAGCAAGATGTGATTTCTGCATTGTTACTTGACCATAATATTTGGGTCAATGGACAAGGAAAACCTTTCATAAGCTTCTTTGAACAATCAATGAATCACTTCATTTGAAATTAAGGTTGTCAGTTGTTCTCTCTACTCAATATATCGCCTCTCAGCTGGAGTTAGATGATCACAGTTGGGTGCACGTCTTTCGTCGCCCAAGCTTTTGATTTCAGTTGTAACCTCATCAGTTGAGTCCGTCAGAGATACAGTGCAAACTTAAAACTGTCAGAGATCAAATGTGTATTAAGTGCACGAGGTTTTCTGTGCATAGATACAATGAAACGTAAGCTTCAATAAAGAGTATAGCATCTGAAGTAGATTATCAACCAAGCTGAAATTTACAGTGAATGAAACTAGGGGTGGGCATCCCATCCCGCGATCCCGTCCCGATCCCGTCCCGTCCGTCCCGATTTTTTCGGGTCTTCATGGGATTCAATAATTTCATCCCGATCCCGTCCCATCCCGATCTAGAATGAGATGGGATGGGATGGAGATTTTCAATCCCGCCAATCCCGTCCCGTCCCGAACTAATTTATTAATATTTTTTATTTAATTATTTATTTTAAAATTGTATATGTTTCAACTCATTCAGTAATCACCACCCTGAAACTCTATTTAATCAATCAAAATGGGAAAAGAAAACTTGAGAAGTGAAATACTGGATGAGCTGATAATTTGAAAAAACTTATTGATATTTGGAACAAGTCAAAAGAACTAACCACTTAGATTTTGCTAATGCTAATTACTGGGATGTCATTATTGTCAGGGTACAAGTCATCTGTTGTTACAAGTTATGTGTCAGCCACAACTTCATTTGAAAGTCATCATATAAAAGGAACATGCATTTCCTGCACCGGTTATTGGAGAGATGATTGGCCTTGAATTTCTTGTATGTCAATGATACAAAGAACTTTGGTTATAACATGCAATTCAACCGTAAAAATTCACAAAGACCAGGGATGTGTTCTAACAGGAAAAAGAAATTTTTTTGGCAAATGTTGCTTCAAATTTTTTGGATGTTGCTTTAAATTTTTTGGATGCCGCTGATCCCGTCCCGTCCCGATCCCGTTTGGGATGGGACGAGGTCGGGATGGGGTTTTTCCCATCCCGTCCCATCCCAATCCCGTATGAACGGGATGGGATAGGGATGGGTATATCTCGTCCCATCCCGTCCCATGCCCACCCCTAAATGAAACAACCTTTCTGATAAATAAGCAAAGAAAAAAGAAGTTCCAATGATGGTCCTTGAAAATTTATAGACAACATCACATTATCAAACAAGATCGAAAATTTATAGACAATCAACCAAAACTTCATTTTGAATGAACAAGATCGAAAATTTATAGACAATTTCAACTCAAACCCAATAATCATTTACTCAAATTTTCCTCACAAATACATTATAAAACAAAATTACATCTCACATACCATCCAAAATCTTAAAAAATATAAGTAAAAGAATCAATAAAACTATCACTAACACACTGTTGATTAGGTCCCTTGTAAAAGCTCAAGGATCGTTGACTTGAGTTTCATCTCTTTGATAATGAGTTTAATCGCAACGACCCTCGAGAGCATTATTTGGTTGGTTCACTACATCTTCAGTGTCGTTTGTTTTTTACTGGTGCTTTCTCGCCTCTTTTTTTTCTCGCTTCGTGCTCTAATCTGTCCTCTTCTGATAGCTTCTACATTTTGTAATTTTCATAAGCTTCTTCAACTGATTTGAAACCATTGTACGTAGAACACTTGTACCCGTTAATTTGTAATGCGCAACCTGGCCAAATCACATATACTCCAGGAACACGCCCACGATAAACAACATAAGCTTTGTATGTCATTCCTGCGTTGACAAAAAAAATAACATCAGATTGAATAATTTCATATAAACTGATCCATAAAAAATAATTTCATACATATGTTACAGGATCATGATGCATCAATTTTTTTTTTGCAATGCAGGTAAATGTGGTGGTGCTGTTGGGACCAGAGTGGCGATGGCTGGTTCTGGTTATACTTTTATCAAAAACTTCATAAGAAATGGAGACCACAACTCAGAAATAAAATGAATGATAGAAATTTCTAAGAAACCCCATGAAATAGAAACACCCTCCAAAATTAGTTTAGAAAAAATACAGTAAACCTTAATCTTGACAAGTTCCACATAGATACAGAGACATGAACAATGCTATAATCTTGACAAGTTCCAAATATATTTTGCAACCAGGATGATTTTATCATACAATCCGAAAACGAAAGCAGAAGCAGAAAGAGAACATCAGTTGGAGGTGAACATCCCTTACCAATACTTGAGCTTCTCCTTCAGTTGTCGAACTCCACCAGTACTTGAGCTTCTCCTCTAGTTCTCCTTCTCAAGCAAACCGTGGTCTTCCTCTTCAATCCCTTTCTCTAAACTTCTCCTTCAGTTGAGCGAAAGGTTTTCTCGAGCGAACCCTCCCCTTTCTCTTCCTCTTCCCTTTTTTTTTAGGTTAAAAAAAATTTCTCAAACCCCCGCAGGTTCCTCTTCCCTTCTTCATCTCCCTTAGATCCCCTTTCTCTTCCTCTTCCCCTTTTTTAGGTTAAAATCATATCCAAAACGAGAATGCTTTTTTTTTTTTTTTCAAGACCAGCCATGTGACTGGCACCATCCAATCATGCACCAGGCATCCTAGAATTTTTTGTGGATTATATATCGTAATGGCACCATCCAATCACGCACCGGGCAGGCAATACCAGACATCCTAGAATTTTTTATGGATTATATATCGTAATCCAGTACAATGTCAGACATAAATTTTAAACCAAAACAAACAATGGCAGCTCTAACTTACACTGGATGGATGGTGTCACTAACACCACATACTAATAGCACATAATCGGAAAAACCCGCGGAATTTTGTATTGGTGCTAATCTCATGAAAGTCAATGAACAATGAAGTCTTTAAAGTCTTGCGTATAAAGTGCAAGCAAAGATTAATTATTTATTGTAACTTTGTAACAAATGAAAACAATTTATTTTGATGTGGAGCAGAACAATCTAATTTCGAATTCACAAGTAATGGATGTATTTGTAGATAAAACCGTCTAAAAGTGGATGAAGCATTACAAAAGCAGAAAATAAAATACAAAAAAGTACACAAATGAAGGGAAAAAATAGGGAACTATTTCCATTTTTCGACCCACTCATCAAAACAATACACATCCTCACACCAACCGAAGATCCATCACCAAATAGGTAGCTTCCGTAGAAGTCCTAAACACTTGGGACTACCCATCCATAGATGAAAAACTGAGCAAAGACAGCAAGTTGCCCCCTACTTGGGACAAATGGATTAAAAGATGGCAAAACCCATGAATCATGTTTCTAAACAACATGCAAGCTCACTGATCTGGACAAATCAACACACAAGCACAAAATATTGAACATACTAACTCTACAAAAACAGAACAACCAAGTTTAACTAAAGTAATACTGGTAAGAAACTCGGGGCAAACCTTGACAAAGATAGATCAAATAATGAAAGAACCGGAAACCAGTTAAAACTGAGGCTGTGCAAAATAGGAGGGTAGGCAGACCATGCATGTTAGGGTTAGAACTGGTGTAGGGAAAGAGATCTCTTTGATAAGTGGTTTCAATAAGATTCAACAAACTCCCTTTTTTTCATGAACCATGAGTGATAGGATTAGAAACAATCGGATGCTATAAGGCATAGATAAGTCACAGTAACATTCTTCTGTCTTCAAAGAACCATCTCTCAAAAACCAGTATATTCTTAAGTTTATGAACTGCCAAACAAATTACACACTAGACTTCTTTTTGTCGATAAAAAGCAGACAGTAGAGATATATCAATGGAAATGGAAACCAAAGAAAACAAATCTGGTAGTAACCAGCTCATTAACCAGAAGAAGAAAAAAAAAAAAAAGATTTAAGAGATTGATGGTTATATAGTTTCTAGAATAGAAAGTGCGAGCAAAAGATTGAAGCAGAACAATCAACTTTTCATACTAATACAATTTCCCATTTCTTTTACAAGATAACATGATTCTTTCTCCTTTTCTTTTCTCTTTATTTGTGAAACTCTGTAACTTAATCAATACCCAAGCGAACAAGAAATGAAACATGTTTTTGGTAAGAAAGAAACGAATGTTTAATTGATAGCATAGACAAGTATATCAATTGTCATCCATCATTCCAAGATTATACAAAACAAATGTGAACAAAATTCAACTCATATGATGGTTTTAGATGACTGAATTCTTCATAATAGACTAGCTAACTAAAACTGAATTACAATATTCTGAATCCGAATAGCCAATATCGATTGTATGCTTAGCTTTTTCAACCAAACTACCTGATTGTATGTTTAGCTATTTTAACCAAACTTTCATTACATTTTCTTTCTTCAAAGTATTTCAGCGTATTTGAGTTGACTAACTTTGTATTTGCCCTCATCAGTAGCAAGTCTAGAATATAATGAAATTGAAATGAGATACACATCTAAATATGTATTTCAGCGTCTTTGAGTTGACTAACTTTGTATTTGCCCTCATCAGTGGCAAGTCTAGAATATAATGAAATTGAAATGAGATACACATCTAAATATGGAACATCAAGCATACGAGATGCAATAGCCAAAATAATCAGATTTTCATGAAAAATAGTATCTTGCCTGTATATTTTGAATCAGAGTAGCCAAATCAAGTTCTCCTTCATTCCAGATCTTGAAAAATTGGAGCTTATACGCAAAAGACCACCCACAAATACCTTGCCAGTGAACATTAAGTTTGAATGTTTGATGTCGAAGCACATACTCATAAATTACATCCTCCATCTCTTTCAAATCAAGCTTAATCATATTGAACGAGGATCTGACCTTCAATCACCTCTACCACACCAACTTGAAATGGGAAGAAATGGTAAAAAGGAAGGCTTGGATTAGGGTTTTAACCATGAACTAGGGTGCAACTTGGGCGGGTCAACCCGAACATTTTAGCCCATGGAACCATTCCGAAAATTTGAAGCAAGCAACTTGAAATTTTAGGGTTTCTATTTTGGCGAGAAAGAGATCCCAGCCGTTGATGAGAGAAAACGACGGTTGTGAGCTCCCTTCTAGACTGTTCTTAGCTTTGCTGGTGGTTTCCTTTTATGGAGCGTGCACTGGGCCTGGGCTTTATGCCTTTAGCCCATTGATGTAGCTGGTTGGTTGGTACTCGGTGTTCCTATCTATTTAAACACGCTAAGGGGTGGGCTGTCTCTTAAGATCGATCGGCTTGGGTGGTGGCGGAGAGTGGTAAAAAAATGTTCACTCATCTCATTTGAGATCCGTCCGGATCTGAAATTTGTTTTCTCCCATTTCTAATCCATCTGGATCTGAAATGTTCATCAGAGTGTTGTGAGCTTTTAAGCAAAGACTGTGACCTGCAGTGATGATGGAGCAAGGTGTTTTGATGGAAGATTTATTTGAAGAAGTTGCAGAAATTGGAGATCTGGATGAAGTAAAGTACTTCAAGATCTGGATCGAACCATTTGATTTGGCTACTCGGATTCAAGATGTGTCGTGATTTAATAAAAAAAAAAAAAAAAAATCAACTGTGCATACGAGTTCCATGAGTCTCTACACAGCTTTTTTGGTCTTTGCTAAGTCAGCTCTTCCTTCTCAGCAGGATAAAGGCAAAGGCATTATTGGGCTTTCACCTGGAAAAGGGCTCAAGTCTTTACAGGGTGGAGGGGGAGCTGTCCATTCCTCCGGGATGCGCGTTTGACTTTTCAATGCAAGCATTTTGGGGTTGAAAACGCGCATCCCGAGGGGGAATGGACGGCTCTCCCTCCCCCTGTGGGGTCCCTCGCCATTTTCCTCGACAATTAGATTTTTTCAGAGCTTAAAGGATGTAATGCCCCTGCTGGACTGACAAGGGGAGAGTCTTCCAACCAGACCCAAGAGTGTTTGGTATCACTCCCTTACCCCCCGAGTTTCAAGCCACTAGCAGAACAATGTGTTGAAGTCCATGGTTTGTCTACAAAACTATGTGTTTCTCATGCGGAGAGTTTCTCATCTACACCAGACCACGTAGGCGCTCCCCCAGGCTTCGAGGTCCCACAGACGGAAAATCTTGGGTTTCTACTCCCCAGCGAACATACTTTCTGCAAGTCTCCAGGGCTTGTTTTTAGGGTCAATGACAGCGTGGAGCCTTCTATTTCTGGCTGTCAGTTGACTCAGAAAGAAGCATCAGATCGTTTGGCTTTCAAAGAAATTGGCTTGACAGTGGGAGTGGACCTCAGTCAGGATGAAAATCGGGCTTTAGATATAGTTCAAGCTGCAGCGCAGGGTACAGTATCTGACAAAGCAATGGACAAGTGCAACAACTCTTGGGGTTGAAGGTTTTTCATGAACCTCAAAATTCTTTCATGGAACTGTAGGCGGCTCGAAAATACTGAGAGGCAAAGGAGTTGTAGTAGATTAATTTCAGATAATCGTTCAGACCTTATTTTCGTTTAGGAAACGAAATTGGAAAGATGCTCTAGAGAATTTATCAGAAAATTGTGAGGTGATAGCTCTTTTGATTGGGCTATGGTGGAATCCATTGGCAGCTCGGGAGGCATTTTAGCTATTTGGGATGCTGATCTTTTACAGATGAGGGAAGTGTTGAAAGGAGCTTTTTCCCTTTCTATTCAATTTCAAATGATCTCGGATAACTCATTTTGGTCAAGGACTAACATTTATGGTCTGTGTGATCATTCGCTAAGAGAACACTTCTGGGAAGAACTATATGACATTGCTGGTTGGGTGTAATCGCCATGGGTGTTAGCGGGTGACTTCAATGTTGTCCGTCATATGAATGAAAAAATGATGCAGGAGGAGGTCCAATGAGCATGCAGAAATTCAATCAGTTCATTAATGAGGTGGAACTCGCTGATTTCAGTCTAAAATGGGGAAAATTCACATGGTCAAATCGGAGAGATCGTCTTATCATTTGTCGACTTGATCGATTTCTGCCTTCGGTGGATTGGATTGACAAATTTGGTGATAAAGTTGAATGGCTCAAGGGTGCAGCAGAGGAGATGAAAGCTTGGTGGAACAACTAAGTAGTCTCTGGCTACCATGGCTACTGTTTATGGTGGAAGCTTAAAACTCTCAGATGCAACCTCAAAAGTTGGAGGACTAAAGTTTGGGGTAAGACAAATTTATATATTCAAAATATTTTTGCCTTAATTGCTAACATTGATGCTGATGAAGAAATCAGAGACCTGACTCCTGAGGAGATGTCTTGTAGAGTGCAGTTACATCAAGAGTGAACAACATTAATCAAAAGAGATGAGGAGTTTTGGAGGATCAGATAAGGAGTCAACTGGGTTTGTCATATGGATCAGGGGTCCAAATATTTTCATAACTTAGCTAACAGACGCACACTGTTTAACTCCATTTAAGCTCTTAGCATGGGTCAGGAGTTGGTAGTGGATGAAGTCAGTATTAGAGAACTCTTGATATCTCACTTCAAGGAGTTGTTCTATGAAAAGGAGGAGTGACGACCTTTCTTCTCGAGGATTACCTTCAAGTATATCTTCCAGTCTACAGCTACCGCCTTGGTAGATAATTTTTCGGAGATGAAAATTAGAGCGGCAATGGAAAAACTAAAATCTGAAGTTTCTCCGGGTCTTGATGATTTCTCAATGGTGTTCTATTTGAAAATGTGGGAGGTAATCAAAATTGATTTTTTGAAAGTTGTTGAAGATTTTAACTCGAGAAATTTTCTTCATTGGCGGTTGAACACCACTATCATCTCGCTTATTCCTAAATGTGCGGGAATGCGAACAGTTAAAGATTTTAGACCTATCAGTATTTTGAATGGGGCCTATAAGATCATTGTCAAGGTGTTGGCTAACAGATTGAAAATAGTTCTTCATTGCCAAGGTATTGCCAAGGTGTTCCAGGGTTCGTTATCAAATTAGATTTCTCCAAAGCCTTTGACAACGTCTCTTGAAAATACTTGGATTTGGTAATGGCTCGCATGAGGTTTGACTCCAAATGGATTCATTGGCTTCACACTTGCAGATCTACAGCTAATTTCTCTCTGAAGATTAATGGTCAGCTGCACGGGTTTTTCAAAAGCTCGAAAGGCTTGCGCCAAGGTGATCCATTGTCTCCTCTTCTTTTTATTATAGCAGGAGAAGGTCTAACACAAATGATTCTTAAAACGGTTGATACTGGCCTAGTGAGAGGGTTTTCTGTCGCGGAGGGTTGTCTGCCTGTTTTTATTATCCAGTATGAGGATGATACTATCCTTTTTTGTGATGCTTCCGCTTCTCAGGTTCTTGCTCTTAAAAAAATTATGCTTTTGTTTGAAGTTATTTCAGGTCTGAAAATCAACTTTCAGAAATCAAGGGTGTTGCCTATTGGAGATGTCCCTTATTTGCACCAGTTGGCGGGTTTATTAGGTTGTTCAGCGGGTCATTTTCCAGTTAAGTACTTGGGCATGCCTTTGGGGGCTAGTTTCAAAAGTAAAGCTGTGTGGGATGAGACGATCGAAATGATAGAATCGAAACTAGCGTCTTGAAAATGCAAATTTCTCTCTAAAGCAAACAGACTAGCTCTTGTACAATCCACATTAGTTTCTATCCCAGTGTTCATTCTGTCTCTTATCAAGGTTCTTTGTTCAATAGCAGCCAAGATGGAACAGATCATGCACGATTTTCTTTGGGGTTCTACTCATAACTCTAGAAAGATGCATTTAGTGGGCTGGGAGAAAATTTGTTGCCCTAAATCTCGAGGTGGTTTAGGCATTCGTCAGGTGCTCACATTCAATATTGCATTACTTTCTAAGTGGCTTTGGCAATTTGCAGAAGAAAATGATAATTTATGGATATCTCTCATTATGGACAAATATGGGCGCAATAGATGGGTTTGGGAAAAGAGAACTAAGTACACTTCCTACGGATGCTCTTTGTGAAAGTCAATCTCCCGGTGCGCAAGTGGCTTCTACCCTCACACCTCTCTCCAATGTGGAAATGGTGATCTCATCTCTTTCTAGCATGATTTTTGGTGTAGTAAGCAATCTTTGAAGGATCTGTTTCCAATGTTGTTTATCATTAACAACAATCAATATGGGAGTGTGAGCAATTTTTGGTCTAACGACAATTCTTGAGATCTTTTCTTTCGAAGATCCCTAAATACTGGGGAGCTAGAAGAGTTCGCTAATCTAATGCATCTGTTGGATAGACAAATGCTCTCAGAGGGATCTGATAGTTTGATGTGGAAGGGTAAAGGTGTGGGCTTCTCGGTGAAAATTTTTTCGAATATGTTGGCTGCATGTCATTATGATACCCACTCTAACCCCTTCATTTCCTTTCACAAAAATCTGATATGGGTGAAAAACATTTTTTCTCGGATTAATTTCTTTAGTTGGTCAGTGTTGCATGAGAAGATTTTAACTAAAGATATGTCAAGGAAAAAAGGAATCACATAGGGAGTCTTTGTGTGTTTTGCAATGAAATTGACGAGACGCTGAACCATTTGATGCTTCACTGCAGTTTCTCCAAATCCATTTGAAGCAGTTTCTTGTTAGAATTTGGTTTGAGTTTGATGTTTCAAGGCTCCATTTTAGATTGGCTAAGTTGGTGGTCTCAAGCTAATCATTCCCGTCGGGGGAGTGGTTATGGCGTAGGATCCCTCACGTTCTCATGTGGTGTGTGTGAAAAGAAAGAAATAAAAGAGTATTTGAATGACTCAACAAATCAAAACACTCTATCTTTTTCGAGATTAGAGAATTGCTGTGGAGGATGAAATCGGCTTGTAATTTATTTAAGGATTTGGATTTTGACACTTTCATGGTGTTTTGGCATTCCTTGATATAGAAATGTTTCTATTTGTTTTTTGTTTCATTTTCTTTCCTTAATAAACATCTTCGTGTTTGACCAAAAATAAAAATAAAAAAACATTATATCTTGCGTTGTTTGCTTGTTTATTTGCATTGTGCCTAGATTGTTTCTCACAAGTGTCATCAAGTTCAACCATTTTTGAAAGTTTTTACCAAGCCAACAAGAAGTACAAAATTAAGTGGATATATTGCTTCAGGTTAGTGTTGATGCCTATGGATCCCACCTAAACACAAGCCAAAATAATTGAACTCATTATTCTCCACAAATTTCATCATGAGTGCAACAATAAATCTCACACTATTATTGCATTTCGTAAACTTGGATGAGAAGAGACAAATAGCAGGTGGTTGTAGATGATGCCAAGGATGAGAAGAGATGGTAATGTAATGTAGATTATAGTACACTGGAGAGAAGGGAGCATCCAAAGTTGTGGCAGGGTAGCATTTGGAAACCAAAACCAAATGCACAGTTGCTTCTACTTCTAATTAGAACTCAAAGGTACTTATGGCACTTGCACCACATATACCTTGAATAGCTGATCACAACTGTCCACAGCTCAAAGTCTCAAACTCTCAAACTCCAGCCACCAAACACCATGTCAGGAACTACATCGCTAATGTAAAGTAAAGGAAATCTCTGCTCATCTAAATTCAATTGGTCATCACAATTTCATTTCACTTAGTTCAAGTGTCATTTGAGTAATGTAATTGCATTCAACCTGCAGTTTGTATGGATCTCCAATCTGCAGTTCATACAATGTAATGTAATTTCATTTCACTTAGGCGAAACCTGCAGTTCATACATTTCATACAGATCTCCAACCTGGAAGAGTTCTACAAAGCAATGCAAAACATGTAGCAAATATTGATTATAACAGTAGCAGCAAAAATTGATTACAAAATAATATAGAATTACAGCAGCTGCAGCAAAATTGCAAAACAGTATAAAATTATCCATCTTTTGCCCACCAGCAGTAAGGAACTTGACATTAACTTCAATTCTGACAGGGAAGGATTGCAAAACATCAATTCTTACAAAATTAGTCAAGAATGTCTAAATTAAACAAACTTACATTGCTAAGAGGAATTAAAAGATGCTAGGAACAATGATAACAGATCTTGTGAATTAGTTATTCACAGAGAAAACAAAGGTTTGAAAGTCTCAAGCTCTCCCTTTTCACTTCCCACTACTGTTTACTACGGAGTTTGGCCTATATATAGAAGTATAAAAAAATCAAAACTTGTCCTAAAAGTAGCTACCAAACTTGGGTGGCTAGAATTGTTGGTTTGACTAACACATGACATACTAATGGCACACAATCAGAAAAACCTGCGGAAGTTTGTACTTGTGGCTTGGTACCAATCTCTTGAAAGTCAACAAACAATGAAGGCTTTAAATCTTAAGAGTAGAAAATGCGAGCAAAGATAAATTATTTATTGTAACTTTGCAACAAATGGAAACAATTTACTTCGATGTGAAGCAGAACAATCTAATCTAACAAGTAATGGATGCATTTTAGATAAAACCGTCCAAAGGTGGATGAAGCAGTAGAAATAAAATACAAAAGTACACAAATGAAGGGGAAAAAAAAAAGGAACTATTTCCGTTTTTTGACCCACTCATCAAAACAATACACATCCTCCCACCAATTGAAGATCCATCACCAAAGAGGTTGCTTCCGTAAAGTCCTAAACACTTGGGACTACCCATCCATAGATGAAAAACTAAGCAAAGACGGCAAGTTACCCCCTACATGGGACAAATGGATTAGAAGATGGCAAAACCCATGAATCGTGGTTCTAAACAACATGCAAGCTCACTGATCTGGACAAATCAACACCCAAGCACAAAATATTGAACATTCTAACTCTACAAAAACAGGACAACCAAGTTTAACTAAAGTAATACTAGTAAGAAACTCGGGCAACCCTTGACAATGATAGATCAAATAATGAGAGAGATGAAAACCAGTTAAAACTCCGGCTGTGCAAAATAGGAGGGTAGGCAGACCATGCATGTTAGGGTTAGAACTGGTGTAGGAAAGGAGATCTCTTTGATAAGTGGTTTAAATAAGATTCAACGAACTCCCTATTTTTTTTTATGAACCATGAGTGATAGGATTAGAAACAATCGGATGCAACAAGGCATAGATAAGTCACAGTAACATTCTTCCGTCTTTAAAGAATCATCTCTCAAAAATCAGTATATTCTTAAATTTATGAAATGCCAAACAAATAACACACTAGACTTCTTTTTGTCGATAAAAAGCAGACAATAGAGATATATCAATGGAAATAGAAACCTAGTCCAAAGAAAACAAATCTGGTAGTAACCAGCTCATTAACCAGAAAAAAAAAAGATTTAAGAGATATGATGGCGAAAAGATTGAAGCAGAACAATCAACTTTTCATACTAATACAATTTCCCATTTCAAAAGCTCATCTCGATGTGTATTCTTTTACAAGATAACATGATTATACAAAACAAATGTATAATTGATAGTGTAGACAAGTATATCAATTGTCATCCATCGTTCCAAGATTATACAAATGTGAACAAAATTCAACTCTTATGATGGCTTTAGATGACTGAATTCTTTACAATAGACTAGCTAACTAACAGAGAGGTATTCAATCATGGATTTTAATAGAGTGTGAAAGGCTTTAAAATCTCATGGATTTTAAAATATTTCAAAGGAGTTTACAGAATCCACTGAACTTTGATGTATTTTAAGTGACTGGATTTTGTGGAATTTACAGAATCCACTGAATTTTAATGGATTTTTATTATTGGATTTTCTGAATTTTATAAATGATTGTTATGGATTTCTATTGATTCTTATAATTTCCTTGAGCCTACTGGGAGTGAATTTCATCAGGGTCAATGAACCCAGAAGATTGAGTCATTTACACTTCCCATTGTAACCCTCCTAAGCCATTCTTGAGGTTCATGTGTTGAATGTGAGGACCAAACTCCCTAGCAAATGGGAGAGCTGATAGAGTCTGACAGAATCAAATATGAAGTAATGGCACTTTGCAATCTTAGCAGACAATCTACTATGATGTATGAAGAAGAAATAAAGGATAGTTCAACACTGCAGTGAATTTGTATTGAATGAAGGAATTGTATCTATTACAATAGAATGTAGGAACTGATAGGAAAATGAAACAAAGTGTATTAGCAGAATTTGCGATTGCTATTCTCCTTTGGAGATATTCGAGAGGCTCTACTCTCCTATGAGCCAAAACTCAATTGTACATTTTACAATCTTAATAATCCCCCCTATTCTTCTATTCCACCTCTATTTATAGCATTTGATTCAGCAATCTTTTTTATTTCAGCATCTCAGCATCTTTTATTTCAGCATCAACATCTTTATTTCAGCACAGGTTTAGTTCCTCCTGGTAAACCGAATTCTGGTGGTCTCATATTTGTACCAATTGGGCTTGAAGGATCAGGCTGAAACCTCTGACTTGAAGGTCGACGTCCATCATTTGTAGTTTCTAGGGCATTATAAGGAGACTGTTCATAACTTTTTGAATGCTCCATCAAGCCTTAGATGTTGCATTTAGTCCAGACCAACATGGGAGAGAACCCCCAGCTGAACCTAGCAAAAGGATTGAAACCTACATCTGAGAAGCTCATTCAAGCATTTCAAGATTGTGTGTATATACCATAAGCAATGACCTATGAAGTTCTCAAAGGGTATTTGAAAGAAATAAGCTTCAACTGGTTCTGTAAAGAGTGCCCTAATTAAGAACTCTGCAAGCCTCAATATTCTTGTGTGCAAGCAGTAGTAACCAAATAATTGTGACTTTCTCAAACTGTCAAACAATTTCTGATTATCACCAAAGCACAGTGTACTGATGCAAAAAGAAAAGAAAAGAAAATAACCAAACATTAGCTATTACCAAATGAAAGTGAACAATTAAGTTGGAAAAGAATCATGACATGATCCAGAACTAGATGATAGCAATAAATTAGTCACCTCCTGTTGATGAAAGAAATTCATTATGAAGTTATCCGAACTAGTGAAGAAAACATATAACTAAATCAAGCTTGCAACTTTACTTCACAAAAGGATGAGATATACATATATGCTAGTGTATGGCTTGTGCCTTTGGGCACAATCAAAATATCATAGATATAATACACTCTCAGGCAAAATATACAAAGTTGTTGATATGTAAGTCAGAGTGCCTTTCTAGAAACCCATCAAAGAATGAATTCACCGGGTACTATATGCAAAGAAAAGATAACTACATTTGAAATCAAGACGTTTGGATAGACATAAAACCCTTAAATTTACCAGATTCAAGTGGAGCGGGGCAATTGACAAAGGTGGTCAGATTACAAAGATTGGCCATGATTGAATTGTACAAATTGTGATCAACTGTTTGCACAAAGCTATGAGGAGTATAGTTGTACAGAGCATTTGATCGATTTTAAATGATGAATCCGAAGGCCAAAGGTCCATGCATGTGAAGCATTTCATCAAACAAAGCAGTGGCAACTTTAAGCTTACGGACCCAATTTCGAAAGTTGGTTGTATGAATAAACTTAAAAGCCAATACAAACTCTCTTATCATTGCATCTTAATCTTAGATTTCAAATTCAAACCCCTAATTTGAATTCTTCGAAACCCTTAAATCAACTAAATTCATAACAACATATTTACACAAAAATCAAATTAACAGATGAAATGAACACAACCCTTAATTCAATTCACCCCACAATCGAAACCCCAAACTTAAATTCGATTCAAAACCCCAAAAAAAAAATTCAGTAGATCGGTAGATGTACTTGCCGCAGCTGAGGATTGACGGCAACTGAATGAGTGAGTTGGAAAATAGAGAGTTCCAGAGATCAGATACGAGTGATTGCGCAGATGAAGGAGATAAGTTGAAAGTTGATCCGATCAAGAAGAGTGAGATTGCTCGGGTTTGAGAGCTAGAGCTTGCGGAAGAAGAGAACGTAGAAGAGAAGTAGACTTCCCCTTCCACCCTCTGTTTGCACTCGCCAACCAACACCGTCTATGTTCATGTGGGGTTTGAGAGGCCTTCAAGGAGTGCTGTTGTTGTCGCCTGTATTGTTGTCTCGGATCTCCTATCGCGGATAGAGAAGTTGTTGGTGAGAGCGAGTTGGGACATGAGGGAGCAGAGAGATTGAAATTCGAGGGTAATAGGCCGGATTTGGAAATGACTTTGATATTTATATCTTTCACAAATAAATCCTTCAAAGTCCATCAAGTCAACAAATCCATTAAAATTCCATGTTATTTGAATACCCTTAAATTTCATTGTATTATTTAAAATCCATGATTGAATACCCCATGATTTTAATGGATTATAAAACAATCATTTAAAATCTATATTTGAATACCCATAGATTTCATTGTATTGTTTTTAAATCCTTAATTGAATACCCCTATATTTTAATGGACTTTAAAATCTTTCAAAATCTATTAAAATACATTATTGAATACCCCCTGTAAAACTGAATTACAATATTCTGAATCCGAGTAGCCAATAATACATGATTGTATGCTTAGCTTTTTCAACCAAACTTACCTTGATCGTATGTTTAGCTTTTTCAACCAAACTTTTATTCCATTTTCTTGTTTCATTTTTCCATGTATTTCTGCATCTTTGAGTTGAGTAACTTTGTATTTGCCCTCATCAAAATCGCAAGTGGCGTTAAGTAACTTTGTATTTGCCCTCATCAAAATCGCAAGTGGCGTTAACGTTCTAAAATATAATATTTATTATTCATAACAAATTTGAAGGCTTGAAGTAATCTTCGAAAGTGATAAACAAATTTGCAGAGATACGGTAACCCAAGCATGACACTCTTCCAATACCAAAAATTGGAATGAGATCCACATCTAAATATGGAACATCAAGCATACAAGATGTTATATCTAAAATAATCAGATTTTCAAGAAAAATAGCATCTTGCCTGTATATTTTGAATCAGAATAGCCAAATCAAGTTCTTCTTCAGTCCAGATCTTGAAAAATTGGAGCCTATACGCAAAAACCACCCACAATTACCTTGCCAGTGAACATTAAGTTTGAATGTTTGATGTCGAAGCACCTACTCATTAATGACATCCTCCATCTCTTTCAAATCAAGCTCAATCATATTGAACGAGGATCTGACCTTCAATCACCTCTACCACACCAACTTGAAATGGGAAGAAATGGTGAAAAGGACGACTTGGATTTGGGTTTTAACCATGAACTAAACCCGAACATTTTAGCCCATGGAACCATTCGGAAAATGTGAAGGAAGCTACTTGAAATTTTAGGGTTTCTACTTTTGCGAAAGAGATCTCAGCCGTTGACGAGGGAAATCGACGGTTGCGAGCTCCCTTCTAGACTGTTCTTAGCTTTGCTGGCGTGATGGTTTCTTTTATGGAGCGTGAACTGGGCCTGGGCTTTATGCCTTTAGCCCATTGATGTAACTTGTTGGTTGGTACTTGGTGTTCCTATCTATTTAAACACGCTAAGGGGTAGGCTGTTTCTTGAGATCGATCTGCTTGGGTGGTGGCTGTGAGAGGTAAAAAAATGTTCACTCATCTCATTTGAGATCCATCTGGACCTGAAATGTTCTTCAGAGTGTTGTGAGCTTTCAAGTAAAGACTGTCACCAGCAGTGATGATGGAGCAAGATGTTTTGATGGAAGATTTCTTTGAAGAAGTTGCAGAAACTGGAGATCTTTATGAAGTCAAGCACTTCAAGAATCAAGATCTGGATCGAATCATTTGATTTGGCTACTCAGATTCAAGATATGTGAATATAAGAAAAAAAAAAAAAAACAAATTATATACATACTGTCTTTAACTGTAACGAGAAAATGTCGGTGAATGATGCATAAATCGGAGTGCAAGATTTGATTTTTTGATTTTATATGTACTTTATGTAACTTCATTTTTTCTATTTTGGATTTAAATTCTCAGTCACAAATTAATGAGGCCAGTTCTCTTGTATTATTTGGGAATTTGGCAAATTGTTAGGTTGAGATTTGGGCAAAATTTAAGCTTAAACTTCCTTTTGAGTTAATTTATTGTTTTTGCTATTTAAACCTGGGTATTGCGATATGTGTAGTAATATTTAAAAATATGTATGGATGTTTGATCATTCCTTTAAATTTTGTTTAATATTTATTCCCCAATTAAGTTAATGTTGAATTTTGGTGATTATTCAAGTTTGCAACTAGAAAATTTGTTGATACCAGATTGCTACGATGTTGGTTGTTTGATTTTGTGGAGCATCTACTTATCTTTTGGTACTTTTGTTGTTGAATGTGTAATTATCTTTTGTCGAGCAACATTATATCTGGCGTTGTTTGCTTGTTTCTTTGCATTGTGTCTAGATTGTTCTCACACATCTAAACAATACTGCAAGTGTCATCAAGCTCAACTCTTTTTGAAAGTTTACTTGGGTGCGTTTGGTTGCTGGGGAAAGAAATTTCTTCAGGTTAGTGTTGTGCATATGGATCCCACCAAAACACAAGCCATCGCAAATTTCACCACTGAGTGTGACAGCAAATCTCACACTTCATAAACTAGGATGAGAAGAGACAACTAGCAGATGGTAATGTAATGTAGATTATACTACATTGGAAAGAAGAGAGCATCCAAAGTCGTGGCAGGGTAGCATTTGGAAACCAAAACCAAATGCACAGTTGCATCTACTTCTAATTAGAACTCAAAGGTACTTATGGCACTTGCACCACGGAACTACATCGCTAATGTAAAGTAAAGGAAATCTCTGCTCATCTAAATTCAATTGGTCATCACAATTTAATTTCACTTAGTTCAAGTGTCATTTGAGTAATGTAATTGCATTCAACCTGCAGTTTGTATGGATCTCCAACCTGCAGTTCATACAATTTAATGTAATTTCATTTCACTTAGGCGAAACCTGCAGTTCATACATTTCATACAGATCTCTAACCTGGAGGGTTCTACAAAGCAATGCAAAACATCAACAACAGCAAAAATTGATTACAACAGTAGCAGCAAAAAATGATTGCAAAACAATATAGAATTGCAGCAGCAAAAGTTGCAAAACAGTATAAAATGATCCATCTTCTGCCCACCCGCAATAACTTGACATTAACTTCAATTCTTACAGGGAAGGATTGCAAAACATCAATTCTTACAGGGAAGAATTGCAAAATAGACAAAGCAAAAATCAATAATAAAGAGTACGACCACAAAGTAACTTCAATCTTCAAATCTTCACAACGACCTATAGTTTGTCAACTCTATGTCGTTGCTTGAACTTGGTGTCTGCAAAAATAAATAATAAAGAGTTTCATTGTGGTCATTAAAAGTATGTTAAGCAACAATATTTATATACGTGTAAGAGAAGCGAGTAAATATGATCATGTCTTTCAATTGTTAAAAGTATATTAAGCAACAATATTTATATACATGTAAGAGAAGCGAGTAAATATGATCAAGTCTTTCAATTGTAGCACAAGGTCGTGAATATTATGACCCTATAGTTTCATCCTACATGATGATAAACATACAAATCATAAGTGCACATGCATGCTGAGTGATTCATACCTTGTAAATATACTAAAATAAACCTGTGTATTGAGATTTAATCCATCATATGACATAACATTGCTTGAACGAGGTGTCATACACTGTGAACCTTCAATAGAACTCTACAAATGACGTGTAAATAAAACTTAATATTCTTGACTTAAGAAAATAAATATTCATAAAAGTAAAACATAGATTGCAAAACATACCAAATTCTTCTCAATGGCCTACTCTTTCTTTGCTTATTTCTTTCTTTATTTCTTTTGTGTTGTATAATTTTACAAATTTTTTCCATGGTGGATTTCATCCTTGAATTAAAAGGTTGACTTTTGCAACAAACCACCAATGGACTATGAATTTGGATTCCAGAACGAGTAGTTTTAGTGCCTATTTTCAAAAACCCATCTGAATCAGTACGACCATCACCATCATCAATTTTAAGTTCCTCCACCTTCAAAATGATCCATTGTTGAACCTTATTTGTCTTTTTTTTCATCCTCAACGGTGAAGTTGGCCATTTCTTAGAAGGCAATACACATCTTATCAAACATTCATTTTCAGGCTTCATTCCCCAATTTGAATAAACAATTTTAACCTTTGTGTAATACCTCTTAACATATTTCCTCCACCTTCGAATAACATATTTTTCTGGTACAACATGAATCCCTATTTGAAACAATACTGTCCATACATGTTTGCATAAGATCCTCCTGAACTCAAACAATTGGCAATTACACTTAATATTGAAATTGACAACTTTGAAAAAAACTTTAAAATTGATTGATCATTGTCTATCTCCTATCAACAAGTCCCGTGTAACATTGTAGACCTCAAAGCCACTCTCATCCATAACATCACTACGAATTCTATAACATATATTTCTTGCTAGCTCTTATTAAAACTCCCTAAATTTATTTGTCGTGTAGGCAACTTGAAATTTTTCTCTATTACATAAGGAGTAATGCAAGGAATCCTTTGGTTAAACAATTTAAAGTCTTCCTCAATCTCTTTTTGAACATTATTTCGTAGTGCATTCTCATATTGTTCTATCAATTGCTTCAGAGTGGTCTTCGATTTTACGTAACTATAAAAAAAATTTATGCTTTTACTCGCTTGAGTTGAAGACATCTCTGCCCAAAAACTATTTCTTTGAAATGTTGGCACCCAACGCATCATTTCATGGTATAATCCACTCAACCAATCATTTTCTTGTAGGTTATATTTCTCAATGAAATCATGTCAATTTCCTTCAAACTCTTCATGAGACAGAATAATAAACCGCTCTTTGAATTGCAAACTTGATAGCCTCTTATTAATTGCAATCAGACAGTTTTTCGGGCAACTTTTTCATAATATGCCACAAGTACCATTTGTATCGTGTGTTGGAAAATACAATTTGACCATCTTCATTGCCCTATCTTGATCATTGATTATAGTAGTCAGAGCACAATCATTCATACACAAAAGCTAAGTTTTGAAAAGCCAAATCTTTTACGGTCTCACTACATATCAATCCACATTTTAAAATTATTGACTGACCGTGATAATTCACCCAACAAAAGGAGCAAATGACATCTCATACTTATTAGTTAAGTACGTAGTATCAAAAAATAACATCCCCAAACTCTTTGTAAGTTGCTCTGCTTTATGCATCTTCCCAAAAGACATTTCTTAACTTTCCTTTATCATCCAAATTCATCATATAAAATAAATCGGCATTATTAGCTTGCATTTTTTGGAAGTAGTTAAGAAGTGTCGTCGCATCTCCCTCACCAAGTCTCAACCTGTTCATTTATTCAGATAATTGTAACAATTTTTCTGAGAAAATGTCACAATATCATGCCCACCAGCTTCAACCACATATGAAGAAAACTCTTACTTGGTCTAATACCTGCCATATTATTATAATCAAGTTTCTACTTGACATACGAGCTCATAATTCTATTATTCGGATAAAATCTTGATTTTTCGGGGCTCAATTTATGATTGTGATCAAGTGTTACTCTTGTCACTAAAATTGGTCCATCAGAGCGTATCTGACCTCTAATCTTAGCTAAATATCCACATTTACTAGTACCATGTAATCCCACGATATTTTTTGTTTTATTTTTTCGTTGCCCAAACTGACTACATTAAAACTGCATGTATTTAGGTTTTTCATTTTCATCTTTTTCAATAGTCCTTACTTTCACTGAAAATCATTTTTTATTACCATAATCATGATAATAAGCTTGGTACTCATCAATGTTGAGGAATTTCATCCCTTTTGCAAGTTCCCTTATCTCCTCTAAATTTTCTTCCTTCTCCATACATTCGTTATCTTATACACTATCTATTTATGAAATATATGTTATAATATACAACTAATGTTATAACATAGAGACACAAATAACAACCCTAGTTTTATTACCTTATATAGTTTATCTTGAGGAACAATGTTGCAACTAACGATCCATCAGAATTTTTATACAGGTAGTTCCGGCTAAATAGATTATACAATAGAAGTAACAAATAAGTGATAATTAAAATAACAAAATGAACCTAACATTACCCAAAAGCTTTGAGAAAGTAACAAAATATAAATTTCAACAAAATAAGTGTGAATTGTTTATATCTTTTAATACCTGCTTGTGTTTGACCAAAGTTACCGGATGGCTGGAAGGAAATTGAAAGAGAAGTCTGCACATTGAGAAGCAAAATAAATGAAGTTCCACATATGCCAAATCTACATAACACTCACAAATTCAAATTAACCAATAAAAAATAAATAAACAGTAGCAATAATAATAATAATACTTGAAACCTGATAGATATTATACCCTAAAAACATAGTCAATTTGCAGAATTTACCTAAGACAATGAAGACTTTATGAATAAGTTTTCTCATATAGCATTCTAATAAAGCCGTAAGCATATCACTAGACGTAGTAACTTACAATTGTTTGACCAAAAACCACTTGGCTGTTAGTAGAAAGCATGGATGAGGTTGAAATTGCTTGAGAATAAGAGGGAGTTGAAAGAAAACCCGGCCCAATGATAATTTAGCCGGATAATGAAGACTGTATGAATAGGTTTTCTCATATAGCATTCTAATAAAGTCATCACCGGATGTGGTAACTTACAGTTGTTTGACCAAAACCCACTTGGTTGTTAGTAGAAAGTAGGGATGAGCTTGAATTGCTTGAGAATAATAGGGAGTTGAAAGAGAAGGTTGCACATTGATAATTTGGACATGGAGTTGAAAGATAAGGCTTCGATCGAGACAATATGAAGGAGCAGTCGAAACCCTAGAGTGCTTTGTTCGTTGCTTCTTCAACCACACGGTGCACCGAAACCCTAGAGAAGCTTCTCTCAACCCTAAAAGTCGAAACCCTAAATGAACCAATCGATTGTGTTGTTTTGGGGAGGGGAGATGAAACCCTAGATAAGTGTTTGGTTCGATGCTTTTGAAGATCACGAAGGAGAGATCTAGAGGAGATAAAACCCTAGAAAAGTGTTGTTTTGGGGAGGGGAGATGAGATTTGTTTTTGTTTTTGGGGAAGGGAAAATAAACGTTAACTCTATTAACGTACAATGATTCTAGCTGGCCTGGGTCGAGCGCCTAGGTGGCCGCCTGGGAGGCTCTTTGGCACATGCCAAGGAGGGTGTCTTGCACGTGCCCGACTAAATTTAAAAAAAAAAAAAACGGGAAATGGAATTTGAATTTCCTTACTGAAATTTAAGAGGGAGGGAGGGATCAAAACACAGAGAAAATCATCGGAGAGCTCAAATGGGTTGTTTTCGTGATTGGGTTCGATTATTACACCACAACTTTCAACTTTCATCCTTCACCACAGCTTGCAGACCCTGCACAGGTTAAGGCACCAGTGGAAGCACATTTTGGAGAGGAGGATAACTATGATGGTTTTTCAGATGTTAAGATAAAAGTCTCTTATCATACTGCCCGTCTTTGTTTGAAGCCATAATCAAGCATTATTCTCGTTTTGGCAGGGCAACATGAATGCATTTGTATGGTCAATCAAATGGAGGCAAGGAAAGTGCCTGATAGTGGTGTTAAATGCTCGGGCCACAATGAAGTAGTGATGGAGGAAAGAACTGCCAAAAGTTGATGTGAGCATATGATTCAAGTGTTGAGCACGATTGATCCACTAGTTTGTGCTGCTGCATTTCTAAGTCTGAGTAATCAGCAGGGAGAGTACAGCATGAGATGAGATAGCCTTATTTGAAGCATGAAGAGTACATGGAAATGCTGAATTTGGAGAAACTGTGTCTAACTTTTAGATTTGAGTAATGAGAACTCTTATGTTAAAAGTGGGCAATTCACATTCTTAAACTGCTTTGACATGGGCACTGGAAGCATGGCATGCTTAGTGAAAGAGGGCATAAAGCTGTATGTCTATAATCTCAGATCTAGTCGAATTGAGAGAGCAAGGGCCCGAGCAATCAAACTCTCCTTGGCTGATGCACTGTCACAATTAAGGTCTAGATACTAAGGTTGCTGCCCAGCAGGCTCAGAAAGAGGGGAAAAGGGCAGCGAATCTAGTGACACAACAAGCTAAACGCATCATAGGTCCCATCATTTCTTCGGCATGGGACTTCTCTGTGGTTATTTATTTTGGTGGTACTATGACTGAGGGGTTGCTCATGGGTACTGGAACTCTGTTTGGGGCCTATTCTGGAGGGTTCCTTGGGGAGCAAAGGCTTGGTAAATTGGGTTACCTTGCTGGGAGTCATTTGGGCAGTTGGGTTGGAGGTAGTATATGAAAACCTTTGTTGAAATCAACTTTGTATTTAGGGGATCTTATTTGGCATTAGTTTGTGTTTTCGGTATGTTGATGTTGGTGTCGACAGTATTAGTTTGTTGTTATTTCCCTCGACAATTAGAATTTTTCATGCTTTAAATAAGTTTTTAGCAGATATTGGTATCTACATGTATTTTCTAGCTGAATATTAATTTCCTTTTACATAAATATATAGAGAACCTAGAAGTTGTGCAAAGACTCCATTCCAACATTTGTCCAACAATGATTATGTTCAGAGTATTTCAGTAGCTTCGGCTATTCTTCGTGTATGAACTACAAATGTGGGCTATACAAAACTGAGTGTTCCTTCACCTTACCCATATCTTTTCTGTATGACCATCCTTGCAACTCAGTGCTAGAAAATCTTGCAGACTTCCTCACTGCCAAGAGAAAGCAGACTTCCTCACTGCCAAGAGAAAATCTTTAATGAATCAAATTCAGCAGGCCACTGAAGTCACAACCCAATTATTATTTTTTAATGCCTCGTGTAAATTCTTGAAATTGCCAGTTTATACTATTTTTCCACCCCCATTACTATTATTTTATCTAATCGAAAAATGATACCTACATACCTTGCAGGACTAAAATCCTTTTTACTATTTAACCTAGATGAAAATTTTCTATTTATTGGTCATCTAAACAAGAAAAAAATCCTTATGTATTTTGTGCAATTCATTAGCAAGAAATTACTGTACTTGCTGAACAAACAAACACTTGCAGTACCTCTAGTATCTCCAGCAATCAAACAAAATTCTTCAAACACTTGTAGTATCTCCAGTTGCAGTTTTTTTTTTTTTTTTTTTTTCATCTTGTCTACATTATACATTTTTCATTGTTTTTGATAGAGTTATCTAACATAGAAAGAAAATCATGTATAAGCATATCCATTACGTACGTGTAATAAGAAGTGTGTTTGTTATTTTCAGCAAATTAAGAGGACAAATTCAATCCATCATTCGATCTAAACAAACTTGGACCTGGCTTCAGTTGTTGACATGGCACTAAATTATAGAGAAATATGTTAATAAATTATGGATATGAATAACAACAAAGAACTTTATAATTAAAGAGTGGCGTAAACTTGTTAGTCTCCAAAATGTAAGAGAGACAGATGGTCATGGAACACACTTCTATCAGTCTTTGTTGTATCCTTTGCAACCCTTCGACAGTAAATTTGATTGAATTAGCAGAGTTCTCATTACTCAAATCTAAAAGTTAGACACAGTTTCTCCAAATTCAGCATTTCCATGTACTCTTCATGCTTCAAATAGGGCCATCTCATCTCATGCTGTACTCTCCTGCTGATTACTCAGACTTAGAGATGCAGCAGCACAAACTAGTGGATCAATCGTGCTCAACACTTGAATCATATGCTCACATCAACTTTTGGCAGTTCTTCCATCCATCACTACTTCATTGTGGCTCGAGCATTTAACACCACTATCAGGCACTTTCCTTGCCTCCATTTGATTGACCATACAAATGCATTCATGTTGCCCTGCCAAAACGAGAATAATGCTTGATTATGGCTTCAAACAAAGACGGGAAGGATGATAAGAGACTTCTACCTTAACATCTGAAAAACCATCATAGTTATCCTCCTCTCCAAAATGTGCTTGCACTGGTGCCTTAACCTGTGCAGGGTCTGCAAGCTGTGGTGAAGGATGAAAGTTGAAAGTTGTGGTGTAATAATCGAACCCAATCACGAAAACAACCCATTTGAGCTCTCCGATGATTTCCCCTGTGTTTTGATCCCTCCCTCCCTCTTAAATTTCAGTAAGGAAATTCAAATTCCATTTCCCGTTTTTTTTTTTTTGAAAATTCCAAGGAGCCTCCCAGGCGGCCACCCAGGCCAACTAGAATCGTCGATTAACGTAACATAGTTTGTTTTGGTTTTTTTTTAATCAGTCTCTCTCCTCATCACTTGCGTGAGAGCACGACCTCGCGCTCTCCCGACACCAGGGCCTGGCTTTCTAGACGCGTTGTATAAAAAAATGCCAATGGTAGCCTGATTGGTTAAGGCTGTGGTGGCTTGACCATCAAGTCTTAGGTTTTATACCTACCGGCGGCAATGGTAGCCTGGTTAGTTGGGTTGTGGTGGTTTAACCTCTAGGTCTTGGGTTTTATACCCACCGGTGGCAAGCTTGTCTTTCAAAGAAAAAAAAAGGGTTCAGGAGGATAGAAGCCTTTCAATTACGAGAAGGCTAACTTTGATAAATAAATAAAAAAAAACGATCTCATAAGCTTGTCGGTGTTTCTAATTTTTAATACAACCATTCTGGTTAGTGTTCCTAAGAGCAGAGGATGTTTATGCATCAGAAAGATCATGGACTTCATGCAGCATTTTCGAATTGGAATAGACATTTTTGGTTTGCAAGACCAATGGTCCTTTTCTTTCATTGTCCATACGTTAAGTTGGAATGGTGCTCTATTGTAGCAGACTCTGGGGCAGGTGTCCTAATGGTGATTCCCTGAACGAATGTGTGAAACAATGGCATCAGTCTGCTGATGCATTGCTCACTCCCATGTTTGTTTGACTTATTTCTATCGTCATCAGTCTTTTATTTTTTTCTTTTTTTTTCTATCGTAGAACAAATGAATAAAATACTATTTGCTTATTCATAGATTTAAAAAAAAAAAAAAAAAAATACAAGACAGTGACATGCCTTAATTTTCTAGCAAATGATCATTTCAAGTTGAGCTTTCCGTATCTTTATTCCTTGGGGTTTATTTGTAGGTCATTTGAATTTTATGGTCGTTAACAAACTAGCCGGTTTATACACATAAATGCGAGTTATTTTATGAAAAACTTGTTCCGACCATGTCACTAATGTTTCTGTGCATTAAATAGCACTATAGTATCATTCAACTTATTTGTTTTACTATAGCTAGGCTTATATCACATTGCAGTAAATTGAGTTCTTTTGATTGGCTATCCATTCCTAGATAAAGAAGGATGAATATATACAGAACTATTGTTTTTGTTTAGCTCCTGCAACGAGCAAAAAGATTGAAGCAGAACAATCTACTTTCATCCTAATAATATTTCCCATTCCAAAAGCTCATTTCGATGTGTATTCTTTTACAAGATAATATTATTCTTTCTCTGTTTCTCTTTATTAGTGAAACTTTGTAACCTAATCAATACCGAAGCAAACAAGAAATGAAAACATGTTTTTGGTAAGAAAGAAACTAATGTTTAATTGATAGCGTAGACATGTATATCAATTGTCATCCATCATTCCAAGATTATACAAAACAAATGTAAACAAAATTCAACTCTTATGATGGTTTTAGATGACTGATCTTTACAATAGACTCGGCAAACTAAAACTGAATTATAAATTAAATTAATCCTTGATCATCTCATTATAAATGGGCCGGGACGTAAACCATTACTAAGAAAAAATAGTGGTGGAGATGATCTCTTCATGAAGGAATGAAACTCTCACAATATCAGTTCTAAAACCTCTAACCAGATAAAATGTGATGTTTATGTTCATCAGCAATCTCCTAATCCCTAAGTGCAAGGTGTTCACAATGTGACTCTAAACTGGTCCACCAACTACGAACTTTTTCTAGTCAAAGACCAGACCGAATGGTTCAAAATGCCATGCAAGGGTTCGTACAAAGAAAACCAGTCAAGAAGTATTTGTTCAGCTAAGCTCTTTCTCACTTCTTCAAACCAATCACTCATTAAAGAGAGGGGAGAGCTAAAAGATCGTCCCATCTTTGTTCAAAGGGAGAATGATCAGATGATTTGAAAGTGTTCCTTTTTTCCAATTCTGTAGTCCTCTTTTTCTTTTTATAGTTGTTATTATTTGTTGACGAGGGAGGGGTTGATCAATAAAACACAGTCAATATCATTAAAGAAAAATGAAAGGCAGGTGGTGTGCTAGTAAAGAACTCAAAGAACCCCTGAAAGCCTAACTATTACATATTTGCATTTCCAATTAGCAGGTTGGACCAACCAAACATCCAAGAGGAATAAGAAAAATAAGATAAAATCCCCCAAGTCAACAGAAGAAACTAAACATGGAGACCTGTTAAAGTAGGATCTCTGAACTTACTTCTAAAGATTCTTGCACTCCTCTCCCCTCGAATGACACATTGTGGTTATTGGAAGCCTCTCCCGTAACCAGTTGCTTTGTGGCATAAAATCTCTACACTCTCATTGCAAGCCCCATTGTTGCATGTTTGGAACTCAACCCACAGGTTTCCAAGTTCAATAGTCAGTTTGACCAACAAAACATACAACGTGAGGCAAAGCTGCAGTCCTCTTTTACAAGTATAAAATTTTAGAAGATGATCATCATTGGCAGCCAAAGCCTTCAGTAAAGGGTATCAGTATCACAACAACCATCTAGTAGAAACATTGAGACCCATTTGGACAACCATTCCTATATTAACATCCACTTGTTTATCTTAATTAAATGTGGCATGAAGGACTGTGATTTTGTTTTTCGAGTTAATTTCGGACTCCTGATTTTAATCAATATTTTTGGAAATATTTCGGTTTGAAAAGAAAAAACGTAAAATTTTGAGGACACATGAAATATATATAATGAATTTCGATGGTATATGAAATATGTGGAAAAAAAAAATGCAAGTGAATAAATCTATTAGACAGATTAAATGAAGCCTAAATACCTATAATTAAAAAATCAGGCGTAATTTCAAAAATCAATATATAAGTAGAATAAATGATAATTAGAAAATTAGGGGTGGTTTCAAAAATCAATAAATGATTAGAAGAAATGATAATTAGAAAAAACCCCGAAAAAATCTAATTTTTAGTAGCTGTTTTTTTATTTTTTATTAGAATAAAGAAATTACAAAAAAAACCTCAAAACAATTCGGAAAAAATCTAATTCCAAAAGCTCATTTCGATGTGTATTCTTTTACAAGATAATATTATTCTTTCTCTGTTTCTCTTTATTAGTGAAACTTTGTAACCTAATCAATACCGAAGCAAACAAGAAATGAAAACATGTTTTTGGTAAGAAAGAGACTAATGTTTAATTGATAGCGTAGACATGTATATCAATTGTCATCCATCATTCCAAGATTATACAAAACAAATGTAAACAAAATTCAACTCTTATGATGGTTTTAGATGACTGATCTTTACAATAGACTCGGCAAACTAAAACTGAATTATAAATGATCTTTACTTGAATTTGTTCCAACCTGTTGCTTATTTCATTTATCTCCAATAATAAGTATAATAATTTAATGAACAATTTTGCAGATACTGTAGCCCAAGCATGGTACAAAAAATTTTCGTTCACATTCTCGTAGATATGAATGTTTTTACTAGAGTAGTTTTACCAACACTTCCATTACCAAAAATTGAAATGAAATTCACATCTGAATATAGAATATCGAGTAACCACCGTACTAACCAATTATGAGGCCGATGCGATGACCAAAACAATCAGATTTTCCAGAAAACGAGCATCTTGCCTGTGTATTTTGAATCAGAGTAGCCAAATCAAGTTCTTCTTCAGTCCATATCTTGAAAAACTGGAGATTATATGCAAAAGTCCATCCATAAGTACCTTGCCAGTGAACATGAAGTTTGAATGTTTGATGTCGAAGCACATACTCATCAATTACATCCTCCATCTCTTTCAAATCAAGATCAATCATATTGAATGAGAATCTGACCTTCAATCACCTCTGCCACAGCAACTTGAAATGGGAAGAAATGGTGAAAGGAAGACTTGGATTAGGGTTTTAAACAAGGTGCAACTTGGCGGGTCAACCCGAGCACTTTAGCACATGGACTATTCGTAAAATTTGAAGTCGAGCAATAAATTTTAGGGTTTCTTCTTCTTCTGGGGTTTTTACTTTGGCAGAAAGAGATCTCAACCGTTGATGAGGGAAATCGACGGTTGTGAGCTCGCTTCTAGACTGTTCTTAGCTTTTGCTGGCGTGGTGGTTTCCTTTTATGGAGCGTGAACTGGGCCTGGGTTTTATGCCTTTAGCCCATTGATGTAACTGGTGGGTTGATACTTGGTTCTCCTCTCTCTATTTAAACACGCTAAGGGGAGAGCGGTTTCTTTAGATCGATCGGCTTGGGTGGTGGCGGTGAGAGGGAGAATATGTTCACTCATCTCATTTGAGATCCATCTGGTTCTGAAATTTGTTTTCACCCATCTCTAATTTATTATTATTTCTAAGAAAAAACCTATACTTAGTTCATCAAGCAAGATGTTTTGATGGAAGATTTCTTTGAAGAAGTTAACTGGAGATCTGGATGAAGTCAATTGATTTGGCTACTCGGATTCAAGATATGTGTCGTGATATAATTGGCGAGGATACGAGAACAAATTTCAGGTAATTAAATTCCAACAAATTTCAGGTTATATATTATAATTGGTGATGAAGGGCTAAATAAAATAAAGGGGCATAGCTAAACTTGGTTTACATTTGCTCTTATGGTAACATTCATTTAGATGTTTGTGTAGGTTGAACTTTGTTTCTTTGTCACCAAAAAAATTTCACTTGTTTATTATCAAAATGTTACTACATGTTTTACAGTATGGTTTTGTTTGTCAAACGTATGATTGGGATTAGCCTATTTTGTTTTTTTTTTCTTGGGTTGTTGTTACTTCCTTTGCGACTAAGGTATGACAGGGGAGTTCTCTGTCCCCAGGTTCGTTTCTGGCTTGTGGGCCGGAAAACCCTTACCCGATTCCCTCCAAGCTAGTAGAGTATATCTTACCATGGGGTGTCAGTGTGGCATTGAGGTGACAATGGTTATATCTGTAATGTACTCATGATATCGTAGTTTTCTGGGATCCTATCCCCAACCAGGTCAGATTGCTCTTGTTATGGTATGAGGTTCAAAACTTTGGTTGGCTTCCCGTGATTCTTGTTTTGTAGCAACAACAATTCTAAAATGCACTTAGAATTTACCTGGGATTTCGCCTGGATGGTAGTAGGCCCATCCAGGCGTGCGAGGCACGTGTGATTAAAGCGGACAAAAAAAAAAAAAAACAGAAGGAGAAGCTCATCCTCATACCATTTGTTCTTCGATTTGGGTACAACATAAACCCTAGATCCTTAGAAACCCTAGATCCAATCGGCTCGCAAGTTAACGGGTACACGGTTGCGAGATCATCCTGCGACCAATCGGCTTCAGCGAACTGGGTCATCTTCTCAATCGGCTTCAGCGAACTGCGACACCTCAAAACCAGAAATTACACCCTGGTTGTGTGTTGTTTTCTTCAAGGGTTCAAACTACCTTCAATTAGCGCACTGGTTTTCATCTCCTCAATCTCTAATTTCTAAAGGTTTGACCTTTTCATCTCCTTCTCTGTCTGAGCTTTTTTATATAAAAAACCCATACTTTTGTTTCAGTTTCTTATAGAGGTTATTACTTAATTTCATGTAGTTACATTGCAAAAAAAACATTTTTGTTGTTACTGTTAAGAATCGCCACTAGGAGAAATTGTAGCACGTATTCATTATGGGGACAAATGATCAAAGCCAAATGGGTACAACATAGAGATGCAGTTTATTTGTTTTTTGGTTTGAATGTAGCTCAGTTTATTTGGTTCAAACCAAATAGAGATGCACTTTATTTGGTTTGAATGTATCTCAGTTTGAATGTATATAGAGATGCAGAACATTGGTGAAAATATAGATGCAGTTTATTTGTTGTTTGGTTTGAATGTATCTCAGTTTATTTGGTTCAAACCAAATAGAGATGCACTTTATTTGGTTTGAATGTATCTCTGTTTGAATATATATAGAGATGCAGAACATTATATAATGTTGTTTGGTTTGAACGTATTCTCTAATGGTTTGAACATTAGAGATGCATCTCAGTTTATTTGGTTTTTATTTCTGAAATGTATCTCAGTTTGTGTATATAATGTTCTCTAGTTTGGTTGAGCTGGTTGGTTTGGATAAAATTAGTTTATGTATATGATTTCTGAAATGTATCTCAGTGTTTTAATGTATTTTTTGTTGTTTCTAATGCAATGTATTTTTATGTATTCTTGCCTGTGTCACCCCAACTAACATATGTTACTTTGCCAATGCAGGAATGGCATACGTAGCTTATGTTGTTTATCGTGGGCATGTTCCTGACATTTATGTTACTTGGTCAAGTTGCGCACTACAAGTGAACGGGTATACGGATGCTGTCTACAAGGGTTTCAATTCACTTGAAGAAGCGGTTGAAGATTATGAAACGTGGAAGGAGCAGGAGGCGAGAAGAAAAGGAGAACAAGCGTCGAGAAAAGAGCACCAATCAAGAACAAGAACAAGGGTGTCAAGAACAAACGACACTGGAGAAAGAGAACAAGCGTCGAGAAGAGAGCACCAATCAAGAACAAGGGAGTCAAGAACAAACGACACTGAAGAAGTGGTGGACCAACCCAATAATGCTCCCGAGGGTCGTCGCAATCAAGCTCATGAAAATCAACTCAACGATACTTGGGCTTTTACTAAGGACCTTATCAACAGTATATTAGTAGTAGTTTTATTAATTCTTGTACTTTTGTTTTTTAAGGTCTTGGATAGTATGTGAGATGTAAATGAATATGTTTTGGATGGTAAATGAATTTGAAGATCTTTGATGATATATTATTCTGTTTTGTTGTTTCTATGGTGTGTTGCTATTGTATGTTGTTTCTAAGTCAATGTTGCTATGTTGTTGCATAAAACTGACAGTGTTGCTATGTTTTTGTATGGTGCTAACAATGGTGCTATGTTTTTATGTTGAAAAATCAGAGCAGGAAATTTTCAGGAAATGCTATGTTCTTATGTATGGTGCTATGTTCTTATGTATGTTGCTATGTTCTTATCAGAGCAGGAAATTATCAGTATTGCTATGTTCTTATGTATGGTGCTATGTTTGTATGGTGAAGGAAATTATCAGGAAGTGCTATATTATCAGGAAATGCTATGTTTCCATATAAAACTATCAGAAATGTTGCAATGTTTCCAGTGTTGGGATTGCTATGTTGAAATGTTGAAACTGATAAACTGTCAGAAACTGATAAAAACACTGTTGAAATGTTGCAATGTTGCTAATGTTGACAGAGTTTATATAAGAATTGCTATCAGAATTTCTATAAGAATTGCTATCAGAAAATTTCTGATAAAATTTCTGTGAAATTTTCTGGACAGATGAAGATGATAAACACTGAAAATTTTCTGTCAGTTCAGATGAAACACTGGAAAAACACTGAAAATTGTTCTGACAGTTTAGATGAAACACTGGAAATTTTCTGAAAAAACACTGGAAATTTTCTGAAAAACAATGATAAACACTGATAAAAACACTGAGATACTAAAAATTTCTGACAGTAAACACTGGAAAAACTAAAAAACACTGGAAATTACATAGCAAATTATACGAGTTTACACCCTGAAAAATTGAAATTACACCCTGAAAACCCGACATTACACCCTGAAACACTGAACATTACATGAAACTCATGACTTGCACTCTGAAAACCAGACATTACACCCATGAAACACTAAAATTACACCCTGAAAACCCGACATTACACCCATGAAACACTGAACATTACATGAAACTGCATGAACTTGATCCTCAACGCTTCCATATGTTTGACACTATGTTTGAATGATCTCTTACAGGGTTGGAGAATTCATTTGCAATATCTGTACAATCTCTGTACGACTCCATGTCGTTGCTAGAAGTTGGTCGCTGCAAAAATAAATGATTAAGGCTTACAATCTTTATGTGGTTGTTAAAATGACAATAAACATGTAAATTATGTACCTGTGAAATAAGTGAGTAAACCTGACCAAGTCCACTAGGTTGTGAATAATATGACCCCATACTTTCACCCTTCAAAACGACAAACACGTTAATCATAGTGAACAATCATAGCGGGGCAAATCAAAAGTGAATAATCTTTGTACTAACAGACAAACCTGCGTAGCTGAAAGTTGTGTCATAAATTGTGAACTTTCAAATCCAACTTGGGTAGAACCCTACAAATGACATGTCAAATTAAAAATATATTATCTTGAATTGAAAAAATAAATATATTCATTGAAGCAAAACAAACAAGTAAACCTACCAAATTATTCTCTTTTTGTGTTTCTTTCTTCTTCTTCTTCTTCTTCTTCTTTTTACAGGTTTTTTCCATTGTAGATTGCATCCTCGAAGTAGAACGTCGTCTTTTGCAACGAACATGCAATGGACTATGAATTTCAGCACTACTTTTAGCGCCAACTTCGAACAACCCCTCTGGCTCAACATTGACATCACCATCACCTTTTGATATCTTTAGTTCACGAAGCTTCATTTGTAACCACTGTTTAACATTGTTTGTGTCCTTTTGATCATCGGAAGCTATGTCAGCCATTTCATAAAAGAGACTGCACATCTCATCAAACCGTTCATTTTCAGGCTTCATTGTCCAATCTGAATATAGAATTTTAACCTTCTTATGACACCTCTTAACATCTTTCCTCCACCTTCGAAGAATAAATTTTTCAGGTAAAACATTAATCCTCTTTTGAGACAATACCGATAAAATATGATTGCATAAAATCCCCATAAACTCAAACAACTGACAATTGCACTGAATATTGAAGTCGTCATTATTAAAATAAACCTTAAAATTGATTGATTTGTATGTGCTTCCTATCAACTTGTCTTCCGAAACATAATAAACCTGAAAGCCATCGTACTCGTTGACATGATTAACTGCACAACATAATCTTCCTGCAATCTCTGTTTGAAACTCCTTAAATTTATTTGTGGTGTAGGCAGCTTGAAATTTTTTTCTCAAATGGGTACGGAGTAATGCAAGGAAGCCAACGGTTAAAGGATTTAAAGTTTCTTCAACTTCTTTTTGAACCTTACTTCGTAGTGCATTCTCATATTGTTCTACAAATTGCTTTAGAGTGGTCTTTGAATTTACATAACCATCGAAGAAAGCATTCATGCTTTCACTCCTTTGTGTTGAAGACAATCCTGCCCAAAAAGTATTCCTGTGAAATGTTGGTACCCAACGAATTCTTTCATTGTATAATCCACTCAACCAATCATTATTTTGAAGGTTAAATTTCTCAATGAACCCATACCAATATTCTTCAAACTCTTCATGAGACAGGGAATCATAAACTGCTCGTTGCATTGCAAACTTTATAGCCTCATATTGATTGCAACCCGAAAGTTTTTCAGGCAACTTTTTCATAATATGTCATAGGCACCATCTATGGCGTGTGTTGGGAAACACAATTTCGATGGCTCTCTTCATTGCTCTATCCTTATCAGTGATTATAGCATTTGGAGCACGATCATTCATACACACGAGCCAAGATTTGAAAAGCCAAACAAACTCTTCTACTGTCTCACTACAGATCAATCCACATCCAAGAAGTATTGACTGACCATAATGATTCACCCCAACAAAAGGAGCAAATGGCATTTCGTACTTATTAGTTAAGTACGTAGTGTCAAAAGTAATGGCATCACCAAACTCCTTGTAAGCTGCTCTACTCCTTGCGTCAGCCCAAAATACATTTCTTAACCTCCCTGTTTCATCCAAATCCATCAAATAGAAAAATTCAGCATTGTTGGCTTGCATCTTTTGAAAGTAGTTATGGAGTGCTGACGCATCCCCCTCACCAAGTCTCAACTGCCTTATTTTATGCAGATAGTTGTAACAATCTTTTTGGGAAAATGTCATATTATCATTCCCACCAGCTTCAACCACACACGAAGTAAAACTCTTATTTGGCCTAATGCCCGCCCTATCATTATATTCAAGTCTCTTCTTCACATATTGGCTCATAACTCGATTTTTAGAATAATATCTCGATTTTCCACGGCTCAAATCATGATTGTGTTCATCACTTATTGTTGTCACTTTCACTGTTCCATCAGGGCGTATACGACCTCTCATCTTAGCCTTACAACCACATCTACCCATGGGACGCAATTTTATAACACTTTCTGCTTTACTTTTTGATGTCCCAGTCCGACCACATGCAAGAATAACATATCTAGAATTTTCATCCACATCTTTTTCAGTCGCCCTTACTCTAACTGGAAATCCTTTTTTATTACCATAATCATGATAATACGACTGAAACTCTTCAATATTGTTAAATTCCATCCCTATGCAAGGCTCTTTTATCTCATCTAAAAATTCTTCATTTTCCATACATTCATTATTTTCTAATGTATTCATCCCTGAAAATATGAAAAATTCAACACAAGCAAAACCCCATTAAATCTCTAATGCTACTATACTGAAGTTAACAATAATATATATATATATAGGCTAACAATACAATTGCTAATCATACAACACTCAGGAAAGCCTAAAATGTTTCAGTACATTGAAATGAGATGTTTTATTTGGGTAATGAGGTTCTAGATTTTTATTGTTAAAATATCTATTGTTTAGAATGTGATTGAAGATTAGAATTAGCTGTTTTTAGAATTTCAACTCGAACATTTTGAATATAGTTAGTCTGCAAAAACATTAATTTGTGGTTCTACAAACCCTAGAAGTTCCTATTTGTCGACTAGGGATAGCATTTCCTTCCTATTTTAACTTAACATTTTATTGATCTATTTTAAAGATCAAATTGATTCGGTTTGGTTGAATCAAAGTGAAAATCACAAAATGGATTTGGTTTGGTTGAAAGAAAGGGATAGCATTTCAAAATCAAAAGGAGAGAAAGAAATGGAGAAAAATACATTTGTGTTGTGTTCTTCTTGGATTGGATTGGATTGATATGGATTCGATTGATTACACAAATAGATATAGGGTTTTGGATTCGGTTTGCTTGTTGGAGAAAACTTCTTCTCTGCGATTTGGGTTCTTTGTTTTTTTTTTTTTTTGCTCACCTTAATCGCACGTGCTTGGCATGCGTGGATGGTGCACGTGCCTAGCACCATCCAGGCGAAATACCAGGTAAAAAACCGGTGCGTCCTAGCATATCTCTTTAAAGTTGCTACCATACAAATGAACAAGTCTAGGGAGTCAGTCCAGGCGCGCCAGGCCCGCTCTCTACCCTTCATCATCCTAGAATTTTGTTCAGTCCTACATTCTACAACCAAAAGAGTCCAGTATTACCTTATATGCATTTGCAAAATATATGTAGTATACTACAAATTTATGGTACTAGGCCATCATATACAGCGATTATAAAAAACAACCTTCACTTGGAGGAGTTCATATTTTCGTGGGATAATTTATTTTAATATAATGGTTTCTTGATCGTTTGTTCCCTTTAGTTTCTCTCACTAACAGGGTATTTTTAAATAAATTTATGTTTTATTGGCTCTACGGTATTAGCAGTCCTTGTTATTTGTCTTATCTAATAAAATTTATGTTTTGTAAAGGGCAGTTGGTGTAGATATCTCTTCTTTTTTTTCTTTTTTGTTTACCATATATAAGGGGGAGTTCTTTTATATATATAGACACTATGGAGACAATGGGGCAATTGCCCCCCTCTCAACTTTGAAAATGTTGTTTATTTACAAATAATGGGGTTCACTTGGTTAATACTACTAATTGCCTCCATAAAATGATGCACTTCTTCTTTCACCCGCATTTTACCCTCTTAGATTTCCTTAAATGGTTGTTCTATTACTCTATTAATTCACATAATAATTAGTTGCTCCCTTCCTTATATATATATTCTTTTCATAAATTGGGCATCGGGATGGGGAATTTTTTTTCCCACTTCGCTACTGTTGTCAAGAGTGAGAAGTGACAGAAAGAAAGAAGAAAACAAGGAGTGGCTTTTTTATGCAAATGGGATCAGGGTAGCGTTGCGCACAACAAATGCCATTGAGAATAATTTAGTAATTTTACTTGTTTGTTTTACTTTAATGAATATATATATATTTTTTCAATTCAAGAATATTTATTTTTAATTTGACATGTTATTTGTAGGGTTCTCCCAAGTTGAATTTGAAGGTTTACAATATATGACATTTCTTTCACAATATATGAGATGTGCAATCTCTTTTATAAAATGGCTGACATAGCTTCTGAGGATCAAAGGGAGACAAATAATGTTAAATATTGGATAAAAAATAAGATTGGTTGACTAAAGAGATTAAAAGGTGATGGTGATCTTAATGTTGAGTCAGAGGGGCTGTTGGAAGTTGGCGCTAAAACTACATGTGAAATTCATAGTCCATTGGCCTTCTAATTTGAGGATGCAATCTACCATGGAAAAAATTTGTAAAAAGAGTAAGAAAAAGAAAAAAAAACACAGAAAGAGAGGGAAAAAAATGAGACGTATTGACAAAGAACATGCCATTGAGAATAATTTGGTAATTTTACTTGTTTATTTTACTTTAATGAATATATATATTTTTTCAATTCAAGAATATTTATTTTTAATTTGACATGTCATTTGTAGGGTTCTACCCAAGTTGGATTTGAAGGTTAACAATATATGTCACCTCTTTCAAACCATGTTGAGCTATATAGTCAATTAAATCTTAATACGCATGTTTGTCTTTAGTACCTTGATTGTTCACTTATGATTTGCCCCACCATGATTGTTCACTATGATTAACGTATTTGTCGTTTTGAAGGATGAAAGTATGGAGTCATATTATTGACAAGCCAGTGCTACACTTGGACTTAGTCAGGTTTACTCTCTTATAACACAGGTATGTATTTTACCGTTTAAGATCATTTTAACGACCACATAAAGAATTTAAGCCTTTATCATTTATTTTTGCAACAACCAACTTTTAGCAACATGGAGTTGAGAGATTATAGCTCATTATTTATGCTCTGGTAAAGATCTCAAACTTTGTTAGTTTTTATTTTAACCCTTTTGAATTAGGAGGATTCCAGAATGGGACTGCTATGGATGGCTTTCAAATTTTGACACTATTATTGTTGTGCCATATATCAACTCATCCCATGTTTTGTTTACATATTTGTAGAGATGATGGTGTTGCATATGAATTCTATCTGTCAGAAGCCAACCCAGAAGGAACTTATTCAAACAAATGACAAAATTCTATGAATGGTTGTGTTTGGTAGACTGCCAGAATGCTATGAATGGTTGGGTGTAGACTTTAGAACTTTTATATGTGATAGCACCCACTGATTGGGTTTTTAGTACATTTGTAATGGGAGTGCTCAGATGTGTTTTGATTGGGTGTAGACTTCAGAACTCTATCTGTCCGTTGTCTGTTTTTTGGTTGAATCCAAATTGTAATGGGAGTGCTTTATCATTTGTTTTAGCATGGTGGAAAAGTTTTCCCATACTGAATTTGTAACGGGAGTGCCATATGATTTGCAATAGCAGACTAAATTTGTAATAGCATGGTGGAAAAGTTTTCCCATATTGAATTTATAATTGATAAACTGACATGGATTTATTCTTGGTGCTATATTTCAGCAGTTTTTGTAGATATTCCAGTAGGTTGCAATAGCCGGTTTTGTAGATATTCCAGCAGTTTTTTAGGTTACTAGTGCTTATTATAGTCATTATTTGGCAGAGTTCATAGTTGCAGGTTTTTTCAGGTTGTCGAAGATACTCAATGACTAAAAAATTTCAATTTTCAGGTTGAGGTTGTGCATTATGGTGCTATAATATGCTGTCAGTTTTTTAGTGCTATATGTTATCAGTTTTCAGGTTGTGCTATATGTAAAGCATTTTGTCAAGCATTTGAGCATTTTAGTCACAAGTGCTTGCCTCACTAACTTAGTTACATGTGAAAGATAGTTTTTGGATGTTGTAAATTTGTTGTTGATTTGTATTAGTTTACAGTAAAACCATTACAGGCCACCAGGAAGAGTTTGATTGATCCTAAGAAGTATCTTAGGAACTGGAGTAAAGGAGATCCATGTACATCAAAGCGGTCAGGGGTACTCTGCTTCAATATGACAGAGAGTGATGGATATCTTCATGTCAGTGAACTGTATGTGAATCCTCCAAACCTTTTTTATCCTCTTCTTATATATACATTCACCATTGACTAAGGTTTCTAGCTACAAAGCTTCAGTTCACTCACTTAGTTTGTTTGAAATGAACCAATTTTTTGTGAGGATGGTCTTCTCTCCATATAGATATAGATAATTTGTGGGCTCATTTAGTTTCCCATTCAATATAGGTTAGGGGGAGTCCTGAATCTTAGTAAAAGTCCCAAAGGAAGCAAGATGTGATTTCTGCATTGTTACTTGACCATAATATTTGGATCAATGGACAAGGAAACCTTTCATAAGCTTCTTTGAACAATCAATGAATCACTTCATTTGAAATGAAGGTTGTCAGTTGTTCTCTCTACTCAATATATCGCCTCTCAGCTGGAGTTAGATGATCACAGTTGGGTGCACGTCTTTCGTCGCCCAAGCTTTTGATTTCAATTGTAAACCTCATCAGTTGAGTCCGTCAGAGATACAGTGCAAACTTAAAACTATCAGAGATCAAATGTGTATAAGTGCACGAGGTTTTCTGCGCATAGATACAATGAAACGTAAGCTTCAATAAAGAGTATAGCATCTGAAGTAGATTATCAACCAAACTGAAATTTATAGTGAATGAAACAACCTTTCTGATAAATAAGCAAAGAAAAAAGAAGTTCCAATGACGGTCCTCGAAAATTTATGGACAACAGCACATTATAAAACAAGATTGAAAATTTATAGACAATCAACCAAAACTTCGTTTTGAATGAACAAGATCGAAAATTTATAGACAATTTCAACTCGAACCCAGTAATCATTTACTCAAATTTTCCTCACTAATACATTATAAAACAAAATTACATCTCACATACCATCCAAAATCTTAAAAAAGATAAGTACAAGAATCAATAAAACTATCACTAACACACTGTTGATTAGGTATCTTGTAAAAGCTCAAGGATCGTTGGCTTGAGTCTCATCTCTTTGATGAGTTTGATCGCCACGACCCTCAGGAGCATTATTTGGTTGATTCACTACATCTTCAGTGTCGTTTGTTATTGACTGATGTTTTCTCGCCTCTTGTTCTTTTCTCGCTTCGTGCTCTAATCTGTCCTCTTCTGATAGCTTCTACATTTCGTAATTTTCATAGGCTTCTTCAACTTATTTGAAACTCTTGTACGTAGAACCCTTGTATCCGCCAAATCACATATACTCCAGGAACACGCCCACGATAAACAACATAAGCTTTGTATGTCATTCCTGCGTTGAAAAAAAAAACATCAGATTGAATAATTTCATATAAACTGATCCATATAAAATAATTTCATACATATGTTACAGGATCATGATGCATCAAATTATTTTTTTTTGCAATGCAGGTAAATGTGGTGGTGCTGTTGGGACCAGAGTGGCAATGGCTGGTTCTGGTTATACTTTTATCAAAAACTTCATAAGAAATGGAGACCACAACACAGAAAAAAATGAATGATAGAAATTTCTAAGAAACCCCATGAAATAGAAACACCCTCCAAAATTAGTTTAGAAAAAATACAGTAAACCTTAATCTTGACAAGTTCCAAATATATTTTGCAACCAAGGTGATTTTATCATACAATCCGAAAACGAAAGCAGAAGCAGAAAGAGAACATCAGTTGGAGGTGAACATCACTTACCAGTACTTGAGCTTCTCCTTCAGTTGTCGAACTCCACCAGTACTTGAGCTTCTCCTCCAGTTCTCCTTCTCGAGCGAACCCTGGTCTTCCTCTTCAATCCCTTTCTCTAAACTTCTCCTTCAATTGAGCGAAAGGTTTTCTCGAGCGAACCCTCCCCTTTCTCTTCCTCTTCCCTTTTTTTTAGGTTAAAAACTTCTCAAACCACCGCAGGTTCCTCTTCCCTTCTTCCTCTCCCTCAAATCCCCTTTCTCTTCCTCTTCCCCTTTTTTAGGTTAAAACCATATCCAAAACGAGAATGTTTTTTTTTCAAGACCAGCCATGTGACTAGCGCCATCCAATCACGCACCAGGCATCCTAGAATGTTTTGTGGATTATATATCGTAATGGCACCATCCAATCACGCACCGGGCATGCAATACCAGACATCTTAGAAATTTTTATGGATTATATACTGTAATCCAGTACAATGTCAGACATAAATTTTAAACCAAAACAAACAATGGCAGCTCTAACTTACACTGGATAGATGGTGTCACAGACACCACATACTAATAGCACACAATCGGAAAAACCCGCGAAATTTTGTATTGGTGCTAATCTCATGAAAGTCAATGAACAATGAAGTCTTTAAAGTCTTACGTACAAAGTGCAAGAAAAGATTAATTATTTATTGTAACTTTGCAACAAATGGAAACAATTTATTTTGATGCGGAGCAGAACAATCTAATTTCGAATTCACAAGTAATGGATGTATTTGTAGATAAAACCGTCTAAAGGTGGATGAAGCATTACAAAAACAGAAAATAAAATACAAAAAAGTACACAAATGAAGGGAAAAAATAGGGAACTATTTCCATTTTTCGACCCACTCATCAAAACAATACACATCCTCGCACCAACCGAAGATCCATCACCAAATAGGTAGCTTCCGTAGAAGTCCTAAACACTTGGGACTACCCATCCATAGATGAAAAACTGAGCAAAGACAGCAAGTTGCCCCCTACTTGGGACAAATGGATTAAAAGATGGCAAAACCCATGAATCATGTTTCTAAACAACATGCAAGCTCACTGATCTGGACAAATCAACACACAAGCACAAAATATTGAACATACTAACTCTACAAAAACAGAACAACCAAGTTTAACTAAAGTAATACTGGTAAGAAACTCGGGGCAAACCTTGACAAAGATAGATCAAATAATGAAAGAACCGGAAACCAGTTAAAACTCAGGCTGTGCAAAATAGGAGGGTAGGCAGACCATGCATGTTAGGGTTAGAACTGGTGTAGGGAAAGAGATCTCTTTGATAAGTGGTTTCAATAAGATTCAACAAACTCCCTTTTTTTCATGAACCATGAGTGATAGGATTAGAAACAATCGGATGCTATAAGGCATAGATAAGTCACAGTAACATTCTTCTGTCTTCAAAGAACCATCTCTCAAAAACCAGTATATTCTTAAGTTTATGAACTGCCAAACAAATTACACACTAGACTTCTTTTTGTCGATAAAAAGCAGACAGTAGAGATATATCAATGGAAATGGAAACCAAAGAAAACAAATCTGGTAGTAACCAGCTCATTAACCAGAAGAAGAAAAAAAAAAAAAAAAGATTTAAGAGATTGATGGTTATATAGTTTCTAGAATAGAAAGTGCGAGCAAAAGATTGAAGCAGAACAATCAACTTTTCATACTAATACAATTTCCCATTTCTTTTACAAGATAACATGATTCTTTCTCCTTTTCTTTTCTCTTTATTTGTGAAACTCTGTAACTTAATCAATACCCAAGCGAACAAGAAATGAAACATGTTTTTGGTAAGAAAGAAACGAATGTTTAATTGATAGCATAGACAAGTATATCAATTGTCATCCATCATTCCAAGATTATACAAAACAAATGTGAACAAAATTCAACTCATATGATGGTTTTAGATGACTGAATTCTTCATAATAGACTAGCTAACTAAAACTGAATTACAATATTCTGAATCCGAATAGCCAATATCGATTGTATGCTTAGCTTTTTCAACCAAACTTTCATTACATTTTCTTGCTTCAAGTTTACATTTTCTTGCTTCAAGTATTTCTGCGTATAGTAACTTTGTATTTGCCCTCATCAGTGGCAAGTCTAGAATATAATGAAATTGAAATCAGATACACATTTAAATATGAAACATCTAAGCATACGAGATGCAATAGCCAAAATAATCAGGTTTTCAAGAAAAATAGTATCTTGCCTGTATATTTTGAATCAGAGTAGCCAAAGACCACCCACAAATACCTTGCCAGTGAACATTAAGTTTGAATGTTTGATGTCGAAGCACATACTCATAAATTACATCCTCCATCTCTTTCAAATCAAACTCAATCATATTGAACGAGGATCTGACCTTCAATCACCTCTACCACACCAACTTGAAATGGGAAAAAATGGTGAAAAGGAAGGCTTGGATTAGGGTTTTAACTTTTAACCATTAACTAGGGTGCAACTTGGGCGGGTCAACCCGAACATTTTAGCCCATGGAACCATTCCGAAAATTTGAAGAAAGCAACTTGAAATTTTAGGGTTTCTACTTTGGCGAGAAAGAGATCCCAGCCGTTGATGAGGGAAAACGACGGTTGTGAGCTCCCTTCTAGACTGTTCTTGGCTTTGCTGGCGTGGTGGTTTCCTTTTATGGAGCGTGCACTGGGCCTGGGCTTTATGCCTTTAGCCCATTGATGTAACTGGTTGGTTGGTACTTGGTGTTCCTATCTATTTAAACACGCTAAGGGGTCGGCTGTCTCTTAAGATCGATCGGCTTGGGTGGTGGCGGAGAGTGGTAAAAAAATGTTAACTCATCTCATTTGAGATCCGTCCGGATCTGAAAATTGTTTTCTCCCATTTCTAATCCATCTGGATCTGAAATGTTCATCAGAGTGTTGTGAGCTTTTAAGCAAAGACTGTGACCAGCAGTGATGATGGAGCAAGGTGTTTCGACGGAAGATTTATTTGAAGAAGTTGCAGAAACTGGAGATCTGGATGAAGTAAAGTACTTCAAGATCTGGATCGAACCATTTGATTTGGCTACTCGGATTCAAGATGTGTCGTGATTTAATAAAAAAAAAAAAAATCAACTGTGCATACGAGTTCCATAAGTACACGTGACCTCTACACAGCTTTCTTGGTCTTCGCTAACTCTTCACACGTGATCTCATGCGAGGTATATGAACTGCCTCCTAAGTTGTTGACACTAAGTGATCAGTCTTCCCAGCAATACTAAATGCTTCTTCATTTTTCTGCTTTTCGTGCCGTTTTAGCGAGTAAAGTTGGTAACTCGATGTCTGAGTCAGCTCGTTCTTTTCAGCAGGATAAAGGCAAAGGTATTGTTGGGCTTTCACCTGAAAAAGGGTCCAGGTCTTTTTCGGAATATAATTTGGCCAAGTATAATGATCAACAGACATCTGGCAATTATTGGAAGGTTTTAGAAGCGGTGGAAGAAGATGTCTTCAACTTGGACCCTCTTTCGATCAAGATGTCTATGCAGGCACGCAGGAATCGAAAGCTGGTTAGAAAAACACAGCGAGACAGAGCCGTTGAATGAGCCAATTTTTCAGTCTTTCTACCCAAGTCTAGATTCATGCTTCAAAAGAGATCAAATAAATCAAGCTCAACCCACAAAGCAGGGCAGGTAGAACTTAAGAACTCGTCTAATTGTCGAGGGAAATGGCAAGGAAAACATCGAGGGACCGCACAGGGTGGAGGGGGATTCGTCCATCCCTCCGAGATGCGCGTTTGACTTTTCAATGCACGCATTTGGGGGTTGAAAACGTGCATCCCGAGGGGGGATGTACTGCTCCCCCTCCCCCTGTGGGGTCCCTCGCTGTTTTCCTCGTCATTTCCCTCGACAATTAAATTTTTTCAGAACTTAAAGGATGTAGTGCCCGTACTGGGCTGACAAGGGGAGAGTCTTCCAACCAGACCCAGGAGTGTTTGGTATCTCTCCCTTACCCCCCAGGTTTCGAGCCACTAGCAGAACAATGTGTTGAAGTCCATGGTTTGTCTACAAAACTATGTGTTTCTCATGCGGAGAGTTTCTCATCTACACCAGACCACGTAGGCGCTCCCTCAGGCTTCGAGGTTCCACAGACGGAAAATCTTGGGTTTCTACTCCTAGCGAACATACTTTCTGCAAGTCTCTAGGGTTTGTTTATAGGGTCAATGACAGTGTGGAGCCTTCTTACTCTGGCTGTCAGTCGACTTAGGAAGAAGCATCAGATCGTTCGGCTTTCAAAGAAATTGGCTTGACAGTGGGAGTGGACCTCAGTCAGGATGAAAACAGGGCTTTAGATATAGTTCAAGCTGCAGCGCAGGGTACAGTATCTGACAAAGCAATGGACAAGTGCAACAACTCCGAGGTTGAAGGTCTTTCATGAACCTCAAAATTCTTTCATGAAACTGTAGGCGGCTCGAAAATACTGAGAGACAAAGGGGTTGTAGTAGATTAATTTCAGAGAATCGTCCAGACCTTATTTTCGTTCAGGAAATGAAATTGGAGAGATGCTCTAGAGAATTTATCAGAAAATTGTGAGGTGATAGCTCTTTTGATTGGGCTATGGTGGAATCCATTGGCAGCTCGGGAGGCCTTTTAGCTATTTGGGATGCTGATTTTTTTGCAGATGAGGGAAGTGTTGAAATGAGCTTTTTTCCATTTCTATTCAATTTCAAATGATCTCGGATAACTCATTTTGGTCAGGGACTAACATTTATGGTCTGTGTGATCATTCGCTAAGAGAACACTTATGGGAAGAACTATATGACATTGCTGGTTGGGTGTAATCGCCATGGGTGTTAGCGGGTGACTTCAATGTTGTCCGTCATATGAATGAAAAAAAGGATGCAGGAGGAGGTCCATGAGCATGCAGAAATTCAATCAGTTCATTAATGATGTAGAACTCGCTGATTTCAGTCCAAAAGGGAAAAAATTCACATGGTCAAATCGGAGAGATCGTCTTATGATTTGTCGACTTGATCGATTTCTGCCTTCGGTGGATTGGATTGACAAATTTGGTAATAAAGTTGAATGGCTCAAGGGTGCAACAGAGGAGATGAAGCTTGTGGAACAACTAAGTAGTCTCTGGCCACCCTAGCTATTGTTTATGGTGGAAGCTTAAAACTCTCAGATGCAACCTCAAAAGTTGGAGGATTAAAGTTTGGGGTAAGATAAATTTATGAATTCAAAATATTTTTGCCTTAATTGCTAACATTGATGCTGATGAAAAGATCATAGACCTGACTCCTGAGGAGATGTCTTGTAGAGTGCAGTTACATCAAGAGTGGGCAACATTAACCAAAAGAGATGAGGAGTTTTGAAGGATCAGATAAGGAGTCAACTGGGTTTGTCATATGGATCAGAGGTCCAAATTTTTTCATAACTTGGCTAACAGACGCAGACTGTTTAACTCCATTGAAGTTCTTAGCATGGGTCAGGAGTTGGTAGTGGATGAAGTCAGTATTAGAGAACTCTTGATATCTCACTTCAAGGAGTTGTTATATAAAAAGGAGTGACGACCTTTCTTCTCGAGGATTACCTTCAAGTCTATCTCCCAGTCTACAACTACTGCCTTGGTAGATAATTTTTTGGAGATGAAAATTAGAGCGGCAATGGAAGAACTAAAATCTGAAGTTTCTCCGGGTCTTCATGGTTTCTCAATGGTGTTCTATTTGAAAATGTGGGAGGTAATTAAAATTGATTTTTTGAAAGTTGTTGAAGATTTTAACTCGAGAAATTTTTTTCATTGGCGGTTGAACACCACTATCATCTCGCTTATTCCTAAATGTGCGGGAATGCGGACAGTCAAAGATTTTAGACCTATCAGTATTTTGAATGGGGCCTATAAGATCATTGTCAAGGTGTTGGCTAACAGATTGAAAATAGTTCTTCATTGCCAAGGTGTTTCAGGGTTCGTTATCAAATTAGATTTCTCCAAAGCCTTTGACAACGTCTCTTAGAAATACTTGGATTTGGTAATGGCTCGCATGAAGTTTGACTCCAAATGGATTCATTGGCTTCACACTTGCAGATCTACAACTAATTTCTCTCTGAAGATTAATGGTCAACTGCACGGGTTTTTCAAAAGCTCGAAAGGCTTGCGTCAAGGCGATCCACTGTCTCCTCTTCTTTTTACTACAACAGCAGAAGGTCTAGCACAAATGATTCTTAAAACGGTTGATGCTGGCCTAGTGAGAGGATTTTCTGCTGCGGAGGATTGTATGCCTGTTTCTATTATCCAGTATGCGGATGATATTATCCTTTTTATGATGCTTCCGCTTTCAGGTTCTTGCTCTTAAAAAAGTTATGCTTTTATTTGAAGTTATTTCAGGTCTGAAAATCAACTTTCACAAATCAAGGGTGTTGCCTATTGGAGATGTCCCTCATCTGCACTAGTTGGCGGGTTTATTAGGTTGTTCAGCGGGTCATTTTCCAGTTAAGTACTTGGGTATGCCTTTGGGGGCTAGTTTCAAAAGTAAAGCTGTGTGGGATGAGACGATCGAAATGATAGAATCGAAACTAGCTTCTTGGAAACGCAAATTTCTCTCTAAAGCAGACAGACTAGCTCTTGTACAATCCACATTAGTTTCTATCCCGGTGTTCATTCTGTCTCTTATCAAGGTTCCCTGTTCAATAGCAGCCAAGATGGAACAGATCATGCACGATTTCCTTTGGGGTTCTACTCATAACTCTAGAAAGATGCATTTAGTGGGTTGGGAGAAAATTTGTTGCCCTAAATCTCGAGGTGGTTTAGGCATTCGTCAGGTGCTCACATTCAATATTGCATTACTTTCTAAGTGGCTTTGGCGATTTGCAGAAGAAAATGATAATTTATGGATATCTCTCATTATGGACAAATATGGGTGCAATAGATGGGTTTGGGAAAAGAGAACTAAGTACACTTCCTACGGATGCTCTTTGTGAAAGTCCATCTCCCGGTGCGCAAGTGGCTTCTACCCTCACACCTCTCTCCAATGTGGAAATGGTGATCTCATCTCTTTCTAGCATGATTTTTGGTGTAGTAACCAATCTTTGAAGGATCTGTTTCCAATGTTGTTTATTATTAACAACAATCAATATGGGAGTGTGAGCAATTTTTGGTCTAACGACAATTCTTGGGATCTTTCCTTTCGAAGACCCCTAAATACTGGGTAGCTAGAAGAGTTCGCTAATCTAATGCATCTGTTGGATAGACAAATGATCTCAGAGGGATCTGATAGTTTGGTGTGGAAGAGTAAAGGTGTGGGCTTCTCGGTGAAAAAATTTCCGAATATGTTGGCTGCATCTCATTATGAGACCCACTCTAACCCCTTCATTTCCTTTCACAAAAATCTGATATGGGTGAAAAACTTTTTTCCTCGGATTAATTTCTTTAGTTGGTCAGTGTTGCATGAGAAGATCTTAACTAAAGATATGTTAAGGAAAAAAGGAATCCACATAGGGAGTCTTTGTGTGTTTTGCAATGAAATTGACGAGACGCTGAACCATTTGATGCTTCACTGCAGTTTCTCCAAATTCATTTGAAGCAGTTTTTTGTCAGAATTTGGTTTGAGTTTGATGTTTCAAGGCTCCATTTTAGATTGGCTAAGTTGGTGGTCTCAAGCTAATCCTTCCCGTCGGGGGGAGTGGTTATGGCGTAGGGTCTCTCACGTTCTCACGTGATGTGTGTGAAAATAAAGAAATAAAAGAGTATTTGAAGAACTCAACAAATCAGAACACTCTTATCTTTTTTGAGATTAGAGAATTGCTGTGGAGGATGAAATCGACTTGTAATTTATTTAGGGATTTGGATTTTGACACTTTCATGGTGTCTTAGCATTCCTTGATATAGAAATGTTTTATTTGTTTTTTGTTTCATTTTCTTTCTTTAATAAACATCTTCGTGTTTGACCAAAAATAAAAATAAAAAACATTATAACTGGCGTTATTTGCTTGTTTCTTTGCATTGTGCCTAGATTGTTTCTCACTAAGTGTCATCAAGTTCAACCCTTTTTGAAAGTTTTTACCAAGCCAACAAGAAGTACAAAATTAAATGGATATATTGCTTCAGGTTAGTGTTGATGCCTATGGATCCCACCTAAACACAAGCCAAAATAATTGAACTCGTTATTCTCCGCAAATTTCATCATGAGTACGACAATAAATCTCACACTATTATTGCATTTCGTAAACTTGGATGAGACGAGACAAATAGCAGGTAGTTGTAGATGATGCCAAGGATGAGAAGAGATGAGTAGTAGATGGTAATGTAATGTAGATTATAGTACACTGGAGAGAAGGGAGCATCCAAAGTTGTGGCAGGGTAGCATTTGGAAACCAAAACCAAATGCACAGTTGCTTCTACTTCTAATTAGAACTCAAAGGTACTTATGGCACTTGCACCACGCATACCTTGAATAGCAGATCACAACTGTCCACTGCTCAAAACTCTCAAACTCCAGCCACCGAACACCATGGCAGGAACTACATCGCTAATGTAAAGTAAAGAAAATCTCTGCTAATCTAAATTCAATTGTTCATCACAATTTCATTTCATTTAGTACAAGTGTCATTTGAGCAATGTAATTGCATTCAATCTGCAGTTCATATGGATCTCCAACATGCAGTTCATACAGTTCAATGTAATCTTATTTCACTTGGGCGAAACCTGCAGTTCATACATTTCATACATATCTCCAACCTGGAGAGTTCTACAAAGCAATGCAAAACATGTAGCAAATATTGATTATAACAGTAGCAGCAAAAATTGATTACAAAATAATATAGAATTACAGCAGTAGCAGCAGCAAAATTGCAAAACAGTATAAAATTATCCATCTTCTGCCCACCAGCAGTAAGTAACTTGACATTAACTTCAATTCTGACAGGGAAGGATTGCAAAACATCAATTCTTACAAAATTAGTCAAGAATGATCTAAATTAAACAAACTTATATTGCTAAGAGGAATTAAAAGATGCTAGGAAAAATGATAACAGATCAGATTAGAAACAATCGGATGCAACAAGGCATAGATAAGTCACAGTAACATTCTTCCGTCTTCAAAGAATCATCTCTCAAAAATCAGTATATTCTTAAATTTATGAAATGCCAAACAAATAACACACTAGACTTCTTTTTGTCGATAAAAGCAGACAGTAGAGATATATCAATGGAAATAGAAACCAAGTCCAAAGAAAACAAATCTAGTAGTAACCAGCTCATTAACCATAAAAAAAAGATTTAAGAGATATGATGGCGAAAAGATTGAAGCAGAACAATCAAACTTTTCATACTAATACAATTTCCCATTTCAAAAGCTCATCTCGATGTGTATTCTTTTACAAGATAACATGATTATACAAAACAAATGTTTAATTGATAGCGTAGACAAGTATATCAATTGTCATACATCGTTCCAAGATTATACAAAACAAATGTGAACAAAATTCAACTCTTATGATGGCTTTAGATGACTGAATTCTTTACAATAGACTAGCTAACTAAAACTGAATTACAATATTCTGAATCCGAGTAGCCAATAATACATGATTGTATGCTTAGCTTTTTCAACCAAACTTACCTTGATCGTATGTTTAGCTTTTTCAACCAAACTTTTATTCCATTTTCTTGTTTCATTTCTCCATGGATTTCTGCATCTTTGAGTTGAGTAACTTTGTATTTGGCCTCATCAAAATCGCAAGTGGCGTTAACGTTCTAAAATATAATATTTATTATTCATAACAAATTTGAAGGCTTGAAGTAATCTTCGAAAGTGATAAACAAATTTGCAGAGATACGGTAACCCAAGCATGATACTCTTCCAATACCAAAAATTGGAATGAGATCCTATCTAAATATGGAACATCAAGCATACAAGATGGTAACCCAAGCATGATACTCTTCCAATACCAAAAATTGGAATGAGATCCTCATCTAAATATGGAACATCAAGCATACAAGATGTTATATCTAAAATAATCAGATTTTCAAGAAAAATAGCATCTTGCCTGTATATTTTGAATCAGAATAGCCAAATCAAGTTCTTCTTCGGTCCATATCTTGAAAAATTGGAGCATATACGCAAAAACCACCCACAATTACCTTGCCAGTGAACATTAAGTTTGAATGTTTGATGTCGAAGCACATACTCATCAATGACATCCTCCATCTCTTTCAAATCAAGCTCAATCATATTGAACGAGGATCTGACCTTCAATCACCTCTACCACACCAACTTGAAATGGGAAGAAATGGTGAAAAGGACGACTTGGATTTGGGTTTTAACCATGAACTAAACCCGAACATTTTAGCCCATGGAACCATTCGGAAAATGTGAAGCAAGCTACTTGAAATTTTAGGGTTTCTACTTTTGCGAAAGAGATCTCAGCCGTTGACGAGGGAAATCGACGGTTGCGAGCTCCCTTCTAGACTGTTCTTAGCTTTGCTGGCGTGATGGTTTCTTTTTATGGAGCGTGAACTGGGCCTGGGCTTTATGCCTTTAGCCCATTGATGTAACTTGTTGATTGGTACTTGGTGTTCCTATCTATTTAAACACGCTAAGGGGTAGGCTGTTTCTTGAGATCGATCTGCTTGGGTGGTGGCTGTGAGAGGTAAAAAAATGTTCACTCATCTCATTTGAGATCCATCTGGACCTGAAATGTTCTTCAGAGTGTTGTGAGCTTTCAAGTAAAGACTGTCACCAGCAGTGATGATGGAGCAAGATGTTTTGATGGAAGATTTCTTTGAAGAAGTTGCAGAAACTGGAGATCTTTATGAAGTCAAGCACTTCAAGAATCAAGATCTGGATCGAATCATTTGATTTGGCTACTCAGATTCAAGATATGTGAATATAAGAAAAAAAAAAAAAAACAAATTATATACATACTGTCTTAACTGTAACGAGAAAATGTCGGTGAATGATGCATAAATCGGAGTGCAAGATTTGATTTTTTGATTTTATATGTACTTTATGTAACTTCATTTTTTTTATTTTGGATTTAAATTCTCAGTCGGGAATTTGGCAAATTGTTAGGTTGAGATTTGGGCAAAATTTAAGCTTAAACTTCCTTTTGAGTTAATTTATTGTTTTTGCTATTTAAACCTGGGTATTGCGATATGTGTAGTAATATTTAAAAATATGTATGGATGTTTGATCATTCCTTTAAATTTTGTTTAATATTTATTCCCCAATTAAGTTAATGTTGAATTTTGGTGATTATTCAAGTTTGCAACTAGAAAATTTGTTGATACCAGATTGCTACGATGTTGGTTGTTTGATTTTGTGGAGCATCTACTTATCTTTTGGTAGTTTTGTTGTTGAATGTGTAATTATCTTTTGTCGAGCAACATTATATCTGGCGTTGTTTGCTTGTTTCTTTGCATTGTGTCTAGATTGTTTCTCACACATCTAAACAATACTGCAAGTGTCATCAAGCTCAACTCTTTTTGAAAGTTTACTTGGGTTCGTTTGGTTGCTGGGGAAAGAAATTTCTTCAGGTTAGTGTTGTGCATATGGATCCCACCTAAACACAAGCCATCGCAAATTTCACCACTGAGTGTGACAGCAAATCTCACACTTCATAAATTAGGATGAGAAGATACAACTAGCAGATGGTAATGTAATGTAGATTATACTACATTGGAAAGAAGAGAGCATCCAAAGTCGTGGCAGGGTAGCATTTGGAAACCAAAACCAAATGCACAGTTGCATCTACTTCTAATTAGAACTCAAAGGTACTTATGGCACTTGCACCACGCATACTTTGAATAGCTGATCACAACTGTCCACAGCTCAAAAGTCTCAAAACTCTCAAACTCCAGCCACCAACACCATGTCAGGAACTACATCGCTAATGTAAAGTAAAGGAAATCTCTGCTCATCTAAATTCAATTGGTCATCACAATTTAATTTCACTTAGTTCAAGTGTCATTTGAGTAATGTAATTGCATTCAACCTGCAGTTTGTATGGATCTCCAACCTGCAGTTCATACAATTTAATGTAATTTCATTTCACTTAGGCGAAACCTGCAGTTCATACATTTCATACAGATCTCTAACCTGGAGGGTTCTACAAAGCAATGCAAAACATCAACAACAGCAAAAATTGATTACAACAGTAGCAGCAAAAAATGATTGCAAAACAATATAGAATTGCAGCAGCAAAAGTTGCAAAACAGTATAAAATGATCCATCTTCTGCCCACCCGCAATAACTTGACATTAACTTCAATTCTTACAGGGAAGGATTGCAAAACATCAATTCTTACAGGGAAGAATTGCAAAATAGACAAAGCAAAAATCAATAATAAAGAGTACGACCACAAAGTAACTTCAATCTTCAAATCTTCACAACGACCTATAGTTTGTCAACTCCATGTCGTTGCTTGAACTTGGTGTCTGCAAAAATAAATAATAAAGAGTTTCATTGTGGTCATTAAAAGTATGTTAAGCAACAATATTTATATACGTGTAAGAGAAGCGAGTAAATATGATCATGTCTTTCAATTGTTAAAAGTATATTAAGCAACAATATTTATATACATGTAAGAGAAGTGAGTAAATATGATCAAGTCTTTCAATTGTAGCACAAGGTCGTGAATATTATGACCCTATAGTTTCATCCTACATGATGATAAACATACAAATCATAAGTGCACATGCATGCTGAGTGATTCATACCTTGTAAATATACTAAAATAAACCTGTGTATTGAGATTTAATCCATCATATGACATAACATTACTTGAACGAGGTGTCATACACTGTGAACCTTCAATAGAACTCTACAAATGACGTGTAAATAAAACTTAATATTCTTGACTTAAGAAAATAAATATTCATAAAAGTAAAACATAGATTGCAAAACATACCAAATTCTTCTCAATGGCCTACTCTTTCTTTGCTTATTTCTTTCTTTATTTCTTTTGTGTTGTATAATTTTACAAATTTTTTCCATGGTGGATTTCATCCTTGAATTAAAAGGTTGACTTTTGCAACAAACCACCAATGGACTATGAATTTGGATCCCAGAACGAGTAGTTTTAGTGCCTATTTTCAAAAACCCATCTGAATCAGTACGACCATCACCATCATCAATTTTAAGTTCCTCCACCTTCAAAATGATCCATTGTTGAACCTTATTTGTCTTTTTTTCATCCTCAACGGTGAAGTTGGCCATTTCTTAGAAGGCAATACACATCTTTTCAAACATTCATTTTCAGGCTTCATTCCCCAATTTGAATAAACAATTTTAACCTTTGTGTAATACCTCTTAACATATTTCCTCCACCTTCGAATAACATATTTTTCTGGTACAACATGAATCCCTATTTGAAACAATACTGTCCATACATGTTTGCATAAGATCCTCCTGAACTCAAACAATTGGCAATTACACTTAATATTGAAATTGACAACTTTGAAAAAAACTTTAAAATTGATTGATCATTGTCTATCTCCTATCAACAAGTCCCGTGTAACATTGTAGACCTCAAAGCCACTCTCATCCATAACATCACTACGAATTCTATAACATATATTTCTTGCTAGCTCTTATTAAAACTCCCTAAATTTATTTGTCGTGTAGGCAACTTGAAATTTTTCTCTATTGCATAAGGAGTAATGCAAGGAATCCTTTGGTTAAACAATTTAAAGTCTTCTTCAATCTCTTTTTGAACATTATTTCGTAGTGCATTCTCATATTGTTCTATCAATTGCTTCAGAGTGGTCTTCGATTTTACGTAACTATAAAAAAAATTTTATGCTTTTACTCGCTTGAGTTGAAGACATCTCTGCCCAAAACTATTTCTTTGAAATGTTGGCACCCAACGCATCATTTCATGGTATAATCCACTCAACCAATCATTTTCTTGTAGGTTATATTTCTCAATGAAATCATGTCAATTTCCTTCAAACTCTTCATGAGACAGAATAATAAACCGCTCTTTGAATTGCAAACTTGATAGCCTCTTATTGATTGCAATCAGACAGTTTTTCGGGCAACTTTTTCATAATATGCCACAAGTACCATTTGTATCGTGTGTTGGAAAATACAATTTGACCATCTTCATTGCCCTATCTTGATCATTGATTATAGTAGTCAGAGCACAATCATTCATACACAAAAGCTAAGTTTTGAAAAGCCAAATCTTTTACGGTCTCACTACATATCAATCCACATTTTAAAATTATTGACTGACCGTGATAATTCACCCAACAAAAGGAGCAAATGACATCTCATACTTATTAGTTAAGTACGTAGTATCAAAAAATAACATCCCCAAACTCTTTGTAAGTTGCTCTGCTTTATGCATCTTCCCAAAAGACATTTCTTAACTTTCCTTTATCATCCAAATTCATCATATAAAATAAATCGGCATTATTAGCTTGCATTTTTTGGAAGTAGTTAAGAAGTGTCGTCGCATCTCCCTCACCAAGTCTCAACCTGTTCATTTTATTCAGATAATTGTAACAATTTTTCTGAGAAAATGTCACAATATCATGCCCACCAGCTTCAACCACATATGAAGAAAACTCTTACTTGGTCTAATACCTGCCATATTATTATAATCAAGTTTCTACTTGACATACGAGCTCATAATTCTATTATTCGGATAAAATCTTGATTTTTCGGGGCTCAATTTATGATTGTGATCAAGTGTTACTCTTGTCACTAAAATTGGTCCATCAGAGCGTATCTGACCTCTAATCTTAGCTAAATATCCACATTTACTAGTACCATGTAATCCCACGATATTTTTTGTTTTATTTTTTCGTTGCCCAAACTGACTACATTAAAACTGCATGTATTTAGGTTTTTCATTTCATCTTTTTCAATAGTCCTTACTTTCATTGAAAATCATTTTTTATTACCATAATCATGATAATAAGCTTGGTACTCATCAATGTTGAGGAATTCCATCCCTTTTGCAAGTTCCCTTATCTCCTCTAAATTTTCTTCCTTCTCCATACATTCGTTATCTTATACACTATCTATTTATGAAATATATGTTATAATATACAACTAATGTTATAACATAGAGACACAAATAACAACCCTAGTTTTATTACCTTATATAGTTTATCTTGAGGAACAATGTTGCAACTAACGATCCATCAGAATTTTTATACAGGTAGTTCCGGCTAAATAGATTATACAATAGAAGTAACAAAATAAGTGATAATTAAAATAACAAAATGAACCTAACATTACCCAAAAGCTTTGAGAAAGTAACAAAATATAAATTTCAACAAAATAAGTGTGAATTGTTTATATCTTTTAATACCTGCTTGTGTTTGACCAAAGTTACCGGATGGCTGGAAGGAAATTGAAAGAGAAGTCTGCACATTGAGAAGCAAAATAAAATGAAGTTCCACATATGCCAAATCTACATAACACTCACAAATTCAAATTAACCAATAAAAAAATAAATAAACAGTAGCAATAATAATAATAATACTTGAAACCTGATAGATATTATACCCTAAAACATAGTCAATTTGCAGAATTTACCTAAGACAATGAAGACTTTATGAATAAGTTTTCTCATATAGCATTCTAATAAAGCCGTAAGCATATCACTAGACGTAGTAACTTACAATTGTTTGACCAAAAACCACTTGGCTGTTAGTAGAAAGCATGGATGAGGTTGAAATTGCTTGAGAATAAGAGGGAGTTGAAAGAAAACCCGGCCCAATGATAATTTAGCCGGATAATGAAGACTGTATGAATAGGTTTTCTCATATAGCATTCTAATAAAGTCATCACCGGATGTGGTAACTTACAGTTGTTTGACCAAAACCCACTTGGTTGTTAGTAGAAAGTAGGGATGAGCTTGAATTGCTTGAGAATAATAGGGAGTTGAAAGAGAAGGTTGCACATTGATAATTTGGACATGGAGTTGAAAGATAAGGCTTCGATTGAGACAATATGAAGGAGCAGTCGAAACCCTAGAGTGCTTTGTTCGTTGCTTCTTCAACCACACGGTGCACCGAAACCCTAGAGAAGCTTCTCTCAACCCTAAAAGTCGAAACCCTAAATGAACCAATCGATTGTGTTGTTTTGGGGAGGGGAGATGAAACCCTAGATAAGTGTTTGGTTCGATGCTTTTGAAGATCACGAAGGAGAGATCTAGAGGAGATAAAACCCTAGAAAAGTGTTGTTTTGGGGAGGGGAGATGAGATTTGTTTTTGTTTTGGGGAAGGGAAAATAAACGTTAACTCTATTAACGTACAATGATTCTAGCTGGCCTGGGTCGAGCGCCTAGGTGGCCGCCTGGGAGGCTCTTTGGCACATGCCAAGGAGGGTGTCTTGCACGTGCCCGACTAAATAAAAAAAAAAAAAAAAGCGGGAAATGGAATTTGAATTTCCTTACTGAAATTTAAGAGGGAGGGAGGGATCAAAACACAGAGAAAATCATCGGAGAGCTCAAATGGGTTGTTTTCGTGATTGGGTTCGATTATTACACCACAACTTTCAATTTTCATCCTTCACCACAGCTTGCAGACCCTGCACAGGTTAAGGCACCAGTGGAAGCACATTTTGGAGAGGAGGATAACTATGATGGTTTTTCAGATGTTAAGATAAAAGTCTCTTATCATACTGCCCGTCTTTGTTTGAAGCCATAATCAAGCATTATTCTCGTTTTGGCAGGGCAACATGAATGCATTTGTATGGTCAATCAAATGGAGGCAAGGAAAGTGCCTGATAGTGGTGTTAAATGCTCGGGCCACAATGAAGTAGTGATGGAGGAAAGAACTGCCAAAAGTTGATGTTAGCATATGATTCAAGTGTTGAGCACGATTGATCCACTAGTTTGTGCTGCTGCATTTCTAAGTCTGAGTAATCAGCAGGGAGAGTACAGCATGAGATGAGATAGCCTTATTTGAAGCATGAAGAGTACATGGAAATGCTGAATTTGGAGAAACTGTGTCTAACTTTTAGATTTGAGTAATGAGAACTCTTATGTTAAAAGTGGGCAATTCACATTCTTAAACTGCTTTGACATGGGCACTGGAAGCATGGCATGCTTAGTGAAAGAGGGCATAAAGCTGTATGTCTATAATCTCAGATCTAGTCGTATTGAGAGAGCAAGGGCCCGAGCAATCAAACTCTCCTTGGCTGATGCACTGTCACAATTAAGGTCTAGATACTAAGGTTGCTGCCCAGCAGGCTCAGAAAGAGGGGAAAAGGGCAGCGAATCTAGTGACACAACAAGCTAACGCATCATAGGTCCCATCATTTCTTCGGCATGGGACTTCTCTGTGGTTATTTATTTTGGTGGTACTATGACTGAGGGGTTGCTCATGGGTACTGGAACTCTGTTTGGGGCCTATTCTGGAGGGTTCCTTGGGGAGCAAAGGCTTGGTAAATTGGGTTACCTTGCTGGGAGTCATTTGGGCAGTTGGGTTGGAGGTAGTATATGAAAACCTTTGTTGAAATCAACTTTGTATTTAGGGGATCTTATTTGGCATTAGTTTGTGTTTTCAGTATGTTGATGTTGGTGTCGACAGTATTAGTTTGTCGCTATTTCCCTCGACAATTAGAATTTTTCATGCTTTAAATAAGTTTTTAGCAGATATTGGTATCTACATGTATTTTCTAGCTGAATATTAATTTCCTTTTACATAAATATATAGAGAACCTAGAAGTTGTGCAAAGACTCCATTCCAACATTTGTCCAACAATGATTATGTTCAGAGTATTTCAGTAGCTTCGGCTATTCTTCGTGTATGAACTACAAATGTGGGCTATACAAAACTGAGTGTTCCTTCACCTTACCCATATCTTTTCTGTATGACCATCCTTGCAACTCAGTGCTAGAAAATCTTGCAGACTTCCTCACTGCCAAGAGAAAGCAGACTTCCTCATTGCCAAGAGAAAATCTTTAATGAATCAAATTCAGCAGGCCACTGAAGTCACAACCCAATTATTATTTTTTAATGCCTCGTGTAAATTCTTGAAATTGCCAGTTTATACTATTTTTCCACCCCCATTACTATTATTTTATCTAATCGAAAAATGATACCTACATACCTTGCAGGACTAAAATCCTTTTTACTATTAACCTAGATGAAAATTTTCTATTTATTGGTCATCTAAACAAGAAAAAAATCCTTATGTATTTGTGCAATTCATTAGCAAGAAATTACTGTACTTGCTGAACAAACAAACACTTGCAGTACTTCTAGTATCTCCAGCAATCAAACAAAATTCTTCAAACACTTGTAGTATCTCCAGTTGCAGTTTTTTTTTTTTTTTTCATCTTGTCTACATTATACATTTTTCATTGTTTTTGATAGAGTTATCTAACATAGAAAGAAAATCATGTATAAGCATATCCATTACGTACGTGTAAATAAGAAGTGTGTTTGTTATTTTCAGCAAATTAAGAGGACAAATTCAATCCATCATTCGATCTAAACAAACTTGGACCTGGCTTCAGTTGTTGACATGGCACTAAATCATAGAGAAATATGTTAATAAATTATGGATATGAATAACAACAAAGAACTTTATAATTAAAGAGTGGCGTAAACTTGTTAGTCTCCAAAATGTAAGAGAGACAGATGGTCATGGAACACACTTCTATCAGTCTTTGTTGTATCCTTTGCAACCCTTCGACAATAAATTTGATTGAATTAGTAGAGTTCTCATTACTCAAATCTAAAAGTTAGACACAGTTTCTCCAAATTCAGCATTTCCATGTACTCTTCATGCTTCAAATAGGGCCATCTCATCTCATGCTGTACTCTCCTGCTGATTACTCAGACTTAGAGATGCAGCAGCACAAACTAGTGGATCAATCGTGCTCAACACTTGAATCATATGCTCACATCAACTTTTGGCAGTTCTTCCATCCATCACTACTTCATTGTGGCTCGAGCATTTAACACCACTATCAGGCACTTTCCTTGCCTCCATTTGATTGACCATACAAATGCATTCATGTTGCCCTGCCAAAACGAGAATAATGCTTGATTATGGCTTCAAACAAAGACGGGAAGGATGATAAGAGACTTCTACTTAACATCTGAAAAACCATCATAGTTATCCTCCTCTCCAAAATGTGCTTGCACTGGTGCCTTAACCTGTGCAGGGTCTGCAAGCTGTGGTGAAGGATGAAAGTTGAAAGTTGTGGTGTAATAATCGAACCCAATCACGAAAACAACCCATTTGAGCTCTCCGATGATTTCCCCTGTGTTTTGATCCCTCCCTCCCTCTTAAATTTCAGTAAGGAAATTCAAATTCCATTTCCCGTTTTTTTTTTTTTGAAAATTCCAAGGAGCCTCCCAGGCGGCCACCCAGGCCAACTAGAATCGTCGATTAACGTAACATAGTTTGTTTTGGTTTTTTTTTTTAATCAGTCTCTCTCCTCATCACTTGCGTGAGAGCACGACCTCGCGCTCTCCCGACACCAGGGCCTGGCTTTCTAGACGCGTTGTATAAAAAATGCCAATGGTAGCCTGATTGGTTAAGGCTGTGGTGGTTTGACCATCAAGTCTTAGGTTTTATACCTACCGGCGGCAATGGTAGCCTGGTTAGTTGGGTTGTGGTGGTTTAACCTCTAGGTCTTGGGTTTTATACCCACCGGTGGCAAGCTTGTCTTTCAAAGAAAAAAAAAGGTTCAGGAGGATAGAAGCCTTTCAATTACGAGAAGGCTAACTTTGATAAATAAATAAAAAAAACGATCTCATAAGCTTGTCGGTGTTTCTAATTTTTAATACAACCATTCTGGTTAGTGTTCCTAAGAGCAGAGGATGTTTATGCATCAGAAAGATCATGGACTTCATGCAGCATTTTCGAATTGGAATAGACATTTTTGGTTTGCAAGACCAATGGTCCTTTTCTTTCATTGTCCATACGTTAAGTTGGAATGGTGCTCTATTGTAGCAGACTCTGGGGCAGGTGTCCTAATGGTGATTCCCTGAACGAATGTGTGAAACAATGGCATCAGTCTGCTGATGCATTGCTCACTCCCATGTTTGTTTGACTTATTTCTATCGCCATCAGTCTTTTATTTTTTTATTTTATCGTAGAACAAATGAATAAAATACTATTTGCTTATTCATAGATTTAAAAAAAAAAAAAAAAAAAAATACAAGACAGTGACATGCCTTAATTTTCTAGCAAATGATCATTTCAAGTTGAGCTTTCCGTATCTTTATTCCTTGGGGTTTATTTGTAGGTCATTTGAATTTTATGGTCGTTAACAAACTAGCCGGTTTATACACATAAATGCGAGTTATTTTATGAAAAACTTGTTCCGACCATGTCACTAATGTTTCTGTGCATTAAATAGCACTATAGTATCATTCAACTTATTTGTTTTACTATAGCTAGGCTTATATCACATTGCAGTAACTTGAGTTCTTTTGATTGGCTATCCATTCCTAGATAAAGAAGGATGAATATATACGGAACTATTGTTTTTGCTTAGCTCCTGCAACGAGCAAAAAGATTGAAGCAGAACAATCTACTTTCATACTAATAATATTTCCCATTCCAAAAGCTCATTTCGATCGATGTGTATTCTTTTACAAGATAATATTATTCTTTCTCTGTTTCTCTTTATTAGTGAAACTTTGTAACCTAATCAATACCGAAGCAAACAAGAAATGAAAACATGTTTTTGGTAAGAAAGAAACTAATGTTTAATTGATAGCGTAGACATGTATATCAATTGTCATCCATCATTCCAAGATTATACAAAACAAATGTAAACAAAATTCAACTCTTATGATGGTTTTAGATGACTGATCTTTACAATAGACTCGGCAAACTAAAACTGAATTATACACCATCCGTACATTGATCGTATCTGTCCTTCATGGCCGAAATTTATTTTGAACATTTTATGATATCCTGAATCTGAGTAGTCAATATCAGTGTACCTTGACTGTATTTGAATCCAATAAACTTTAGTAATTCTAGCTGGCCTGGGAAACCAGCGAGGTTGACTGCCTGGGAGGGGCGAAGTTACACTTTTGCCCCCTCCTTTTTAACACATTTTCTAAAAGTTGTTAAAGAGGGAGGAGGCAAAAGTGTAACTTCGCCCCTCCCAGGCAGTCAACCTCGCTGGATTTCCCAGGCCATTTAGAATTTTTGAATAAACTTATATCCTCAACTTCAAAGGCTAAGTAAGTGCTTAGCTTTTTCAACCAAACTTTCACCTGCATTTTTCTTGTTTCATTCCTCCAAGTATTTCTGCTGTCTTTCAATCGAAGAACTTCTTTGTATTTGCTCTCATTCGATGGTTACTTGAATTTGTTCCAACCTGTTGCTTATTTCATTTATCTCCAATAATAAGTATAATAATTTAATGAACAATTTTGCAGATACTGTAGCCCAAGCATGGTACAAAAAATTTTCGTTCACATTCTCGTAGATATGAATGTTTTTACTAGAGTAGTTTTACCAACACTTACATTACCAAAAATTGAAATGAAATTCACATCTGAATATAGAATATCGAGTAACCACCGTACTAACCAATTATGAGGCCGATGCGATGACCAAAACAATCAGATTTTCCAGAAAACGAGCATCTTGCCTGTGTATTTTGAATCAGAGTAGCCAAATCAAGTTCTTCTTCAGTCCATATCTTGAAAAACTGGAGATTATATGCAAAAGTCCATCCATAAGTACCTTGCCAGTGAACATGAAGTTTGAATGTTTGATGTCGAAGCACATACTCATCAATTACATCCTCCATCTCTTTCAAATCAAGATCAATCATATTGAATGAGAATCTGACCTTCAATCACCTCTGCCACAGCAACTTGAAATGGGAAGAAATGGTGAAAAGGAAGACTTGGATTAGGGTTTTAAACAAGGTGCAACTTGGGCGGGTCAACCCGAGCACTTTAGCACATGGACTATTTGTAAAATTTGAAGTCGAGCAATAAATTTTAGGGTTTCTTCTTCTTCTGGGGTTTTTACTTTGGCAGAAAGAGATCTCAACCGTTGATGAGGGAAATCGACGGTTGTGAGCTCGCTTCTAGACTGTTCTTAGCTTTTGCTGGCGTGGTGGTTTCCTTTTATGGAGCGTGAACTGGGCCTGGGCTTTATGCCTTTAGCCCATTAATGTAACTGGTGGGTTGGTACTTGGTTGTCCTCTCTCTATTTAAACACGCTAAGGGGAGAGCGGTTTCTTTAGATCGATCGGCTTGGGTGGGGGCGGTGAGAGGGAGAATATGTTCACTCATCTCATTTGAGATCCATCTGGTTCTGAAATTTGTTTTCACCCATCTCTAATTCATTATTATTTCTAAGAAAGATCCTATACTTAGTTCATCAAGTTCATCAAGCAAGATGTTTTGATGGAAGATTTCTTTGAAGAAGTTAACTGGAGATCTGGATGAAGTCAATTGATTGCTTGATGGAAGATTTCTTTGAAGAAGTTATCTGGAGATCTGGATGAAGTCAATTGATTTGGTTACTCGGATTCAAAGTATGTGTCGTGATATAATAGGCGAGGATACATGAGTAAATTACAAATTTCAGGTAATTAAATTTCAACAAATTTCAGGTTATATATTATACTTGGTGATGAAGGGTTAAATAAAATACAGGGGCATAGCTAAACTTGGTTTTCATTTGCTCTTATGGTAACATTCATTTAGATGTTTGTATAGGTTGAACTTATGTTTTACAGTGAAGTAGTATGTTTTTGCTTGTCAATATGATTAGGATAAGCCTTTTTTTTTTCTTGGGTTGTTGTTACTTCCTTTGCGACTAAGGTATGACCAACTCTTCTACGTATCGAGGACAGTTTAGCTACGCCGAGCTGGCCACGGTTCTAAATTGTTGGTTGATTTGCCACGGCAAAAAATCGTAGCTATAAGTACCAACGACTTAAAATCGTGGGTAAAAAAACCTGGCCACGGCTTACAACCGTTGGTATATTTTGAACGGCTAAAAACCGTGGCTATTAGTAGCAACGACTCCAAACCGTGGATATTATTCGCAACGGCTCAAAACCGTTGCAACAAAAAAATTTAGCAACGGTTCTAAACCGTGTCTAGAGCTAGCAACGGCTCAAAACCGTTGCAAAAAAAATTTAGCAACGGTTCTAAACCGTGGCTAGCTTTAGCAACGGCTCAAAACCGTGGCTACATGAAAAGCTGAAAAAAAAATTGGGCGGGCTATTTTGGCGCTCGACCTTCCCTCCACTCGACTTCCATCGACAAAAAGCTTCCCTCCCCTCCACAAGCCTGCTCCCTCCACTCGACATCGTCTCCTTCCCTACTCCCTCGACTCGACTTCCCTGCTCCTTCTCCTTCCCTGCTCCCTCCCTCCTCCCTCGACTTCCCTGCTCCTCCCTCGACTTCCCTGGTCTTCCCTCCTTAGTACTCAACGTCTTCAAAATTGATCAGGCCCTCTCGTACAGGTTCTCTTTCTCTCTCTCTTTTTATTTTTATGAAATTAGGGTTCGTAGAGTTTTTATTTATTTATGTCTGACCTAACTAGCATGAAACTTAAAAGGTGGAATCAAATTTTTTTTGGTAATATTCTTATTCATATCAAAAATGCCAAAAAATAAAATTGTTTATGTGTCATTGATAATGAAGTTGGCCTAAATAGCACAAGTTGATTTCTAATAGAGTTTAAAAGTAGTGTATACAATTGGGTTGAGTGGGGTTTCATTTGAAAGCTTTATGAAAAACTAGGTTTTATTGTGATGGAATTGAATCGGATAATCGAAAAAAAAAGAAAAAAAAAATTTCTGATTTGTTTACTGAATGTGGATTGTGTTGTAGTGCTTGATTGCGTGTTTTATTATCAACCAGACTTGCAATGGTACCAACTACAAAGATTGCATTCATGTTCTCTCCATAGACCTGAAAATTCAATATTTGCTCTTGGATTGATTCTTAGAACTGGTGGTTTATTAGTTACAAACTTAGTTTTCCTATCCACTTGAGCATTAGTGGTGTTTATCTCTTCGTGTTTACACAATCATTAGACGTGAAAACACAATCTTAAATGGTGAATATACAGAGTGAATAGAATAGAACTTCTGGTAACCATTGTTTTTACAATTCAAAGAAGGTATGTATCCATATATAAAGCTTGTAATAATGGAGCCTTAGAATTAATGAGATACTCAAAGAGGCTTGAACACTAATGTCGATAAAAAGGAAATTTTCACCGTGTATCAAAGCATCTTGAAAGACAACCCCAACTTGAAGAGCTTATTGGAATTTTAATTGACTATGCTACAATATTTTTTGATGCATTTCTAATGCTATTTTAGTCATCCTCTTTGGTTGAGACCAAATATTTTGTCTTTGTTTCTTATTTTGACTTTTGAGTTGGGAAAGGGAAGCTTTGTAGCTATGTATTCAGATTGGCTTTTTCAATGCTTTATAAAAATCTATTTGTGGTGATATGTTGTGGAAGGAAATTATCTATAAATGTGGTGTATATGGTTGATTCTTATTTCTTTTTGTTTGACAGTAGTTAATATCTATAATGTCATTGATAGAAATGGATAGTACTCGCGGCAATCTCTCCACCATTGATGTCACTAGATCTACAAATGATGACATTGAAGTTAAACAGACCATACAGTTCAACCTCCACGGTTTAAGTTGGACCTGGTGCTAGAAATTTCAATAAAAAAATTGAAAAACTTGTTGAAACCCTTGTGCCCATCAAATTCAAGGGTTGGCACCATGTTTTTTTTTTTTTTGAAAAGCAAGCGTGGGGTATAAATGGGCTCCCCAGACCACCGAAAAAAGAATTAAAAGAACATTACAATCTCATATATTTCCTACCACTAGCGTCATTAAATAAATTTTTTTCATGTCTTCGGCAAACGAGCTAGGAGTTACTTCTATGAAAGCCGCACTTGGCATCATGCTGGCCAGCTTGTCCGCTACCTTATTTGTCTCCCGCATAACATGCATGATCTTGCATTCTTCGAAAGCCTTCAGCTGCTCTTTTATACGTCTCAGAGTGTGCATGGTCTCCCAAGGAGGGGCCTTGGCTGTTTTGATAAAAGAGGATGTGTGGAATGGCCTCAAGGTGAGATTTTACATCATTGATTTTCATAATGTCTTATTTTATTTTCAACTTATATCTCACTGGCTTATTTGCAGCGTGAATACGACATCCCAAATTATGTGAAAAAGAGTGTACATTTGAAAATGCCTGAATATTATAGAAGGTTCAAGGCAGATCTTAGGAAGAATTATTTGGATAAGTATCCTACCATTGAGGAACCATGTTCCAAATGGTGTAAGAGAGGAGGATTGGAAGGAGTTTGTTCGCTATGAGAGCACCCCTGAAGCGAAGGCAATTAGAGCCCAAAATGCAAAAAACAAAAAGGCTTCAAAGTATTTATGGGGGTGGCCAAAAGAGTGCTGCAGAAGTAGAGTATGAAATGGTAATTGAGTTTCTAGCTACTAATACAATATTATATATCATTTAACTATATAGGCTGAGACTAATCTTTCAAGTATATAGGTTGATAAGAACCCTGATGGGGAACCAGTCACACGCACTGACATATGGATTGCTTGTCACACGGGAAAGGATGGAAAACCTACGCATGGTTCTGAACAATATATGGTATGTGCCCAATGATGTATTTATACCCAATTCTTAATTTACTTTGTAGTTGTTGGAATATTATTTGTGTCCTAATTTATTTTATTTTTTATTCTTTTGAAGGAACAAGTTAAAGCAAAAAAAGCTGCCTTGCAAGAATCTTCAACTCAGGGTACCACTGACCTCACTATTGATGATGATCCTCTAAGCCAAGTGTTTGGCCAAGAAGCGAGGGGACGTACTCGTTGTGTTGGAACCACTGTCTCTAAAAGGAAGTATGATGTTGCACTTCCTGCTCGTTCATTGCTTTTGGAAAAAACATTGGAAGTAAAAAATGTAGTGAAAAATATGATAGATTGGAAGAAAATGTTAGATGGATACGAGAGAGACTTGAAAGTGGAACTTATGTAAGACCATCAACAAGTGAGGGAATACGAGTTGTTCAAAGAACTGAAGATACACCGTCATCCTGTGCACAATCGACAAGGCAACCAGAAAATTCATTACCTCCATCTCCATTACCACCATCTCCATTACCTCCATTTCCATTACCTCCATTTCCATTACCATCATCTCCATTACCATCATCTTCTCAAGGTGTTGCGAGGTTTCCTTCTCCAAGCAATCATGTTCCTTCAGTGTCAAGGAGATACAAAGTTTGTGATTGGGAAAGGAATGTCTTTGCGATAGCAATAGAGGTTGTAGATCCTATCCATCAATTATCTTGCGCTTGTCATGGATCATTGAACCCTGCAACAGAGATTAGACTTTTCTTATGCTTCAAATTCAAGACTGGTGTGAAACTTTACAAAAGTGATCCAAAATGAGACAAGATGGGGGATTTGGACGTTGGTGATTACTTCATATGGTGTAGAACTCATGTGGAACTTGATGATTGATAGTTACAACTATGTTGGAAGCAATGTAATGGTGGCAGCAAAAGAGGAGCTGAGTGAAATACACTACGGGCACGTGATTGTTCATTTTAAGGTAACTAGCTGAAGCTTAAGTGCAAGTATCTATAGACTTAACCACAAAATGACTATTGCTTGCCTCATCCCATTTGAAACATTGTTTCTTCTATTTGAATTCTCATTCGCAACAATTGGTATTAACTTAGTTCATTTTTGATTGCTATGGTGCTTATACTACAGTTTGCTTTGTTATCATATTTATGTCTATTGCTTTTGATATTGATTATGATGTCTTTTTTTATATAGGAGTTCTGTTTTCTACACAAAAACACCCAAAAATCAAGAGTCTAATGGTGAATTTTTTGACTATATTTACTTTTTAATTTTTATTTATGTTTACTTTTTTATTATGATGTCTTTCTTTTAATGTTTATTGCTATACGTGCTGTTTCTGGCCGCAGCGGGTTTCAGCGTGCGCGGTTAGCACACTGGTTTTGAGCTGTGGTTGAGGTATTCTCCTTACATGTGGTGGCCATCTAACCTAGTTCAAGTATTATATCTATTTTGTTCTTTTGTTCTCTTCAATTACATACAAGTGAAAGGTAGTTTTAGTTTTTCTGTCGAAGTAATCATATATGAGCTGACTTAAATTCTAGTGGGACAGTCTCCTTAGTTAACAAACTATGATTTCTGAGCTGCATTCAGTATAGTTTGCCATAGCTGTACTAAGTGCGTATTAAATGATTCTAAAATAATTTTGATTTCATGTGGATTACATGAAATACAATACAAAATATCAAAAATTTCTGTTTAAACTAAAACTGTGATGCAATTCTTTTAGGTCAGCTTACCAGATTTGGGGGCTTCAACTATTTCTTCCATGTGCAACATGCATTCAACCATGGAACCCTGTCTACATTGTTGCAATTTATGGCAGGTGGGCTCGTGAGTCGTGATATCTGAATTGTAAGACAACTTTCTGAAGTCTTTGATTTATTTGTAGAATGTTCACCTATATATAGATTTCTAATGTTCTTGTATGTGAAATTATATGTCAACCAAAGTTGGATGGCCGTCCCATGAGTGGAGACATAGGCCAAGGTGCAACTGGAGAAGCAATAAAATTTGGCATTCGATTGGCTACGTTAGCAGAGAGACCTAATGGTATGTTTTTTTTTTGCCACTGTTAGAAATATAATCATTGGGCTGATGGACATGACAAGAAATGCCTATAGTTGATTCTTGCTAATTGCATTTTGTAGAAAATTTTAATGGAGAAAGAACTGCAGCTGAATTAACTCGTACTCCATCGGCTTTAATTGATGGCGTGGCTTATGGTGGCTATGCCTGTTAGGTCTGATATCTTATCTTTACCCCATTTTTTTCTTGATCTCACATGCACATGTAAAAGAGAGAAATTTCTCTCCTTTAACTGGATCATCCTAATATATAAATTCATCTAGACATTCCCATCTTAGACGAAATATTCGCCATCATAGTCAATTGGTAATACCTGGAATGTAAATTGTTTGGTAACATGCAACTGGAGCATGGCCTCACCCATCTTGAGGAGCATCCTGAATACCTACTGGAGGCACTTAAAGAAGCACTAAACTTGGTGGGAACTGTCAAATGCTATATACTCTTCCTTCTCAATCTTTTATGACAAAGGCCTAGTAGAACAGCTTGAACACTCATTTGAAGGAGGTAAAATTATTACTACTTCCTAAGTTTGGTTAAGCTTGCGAGTGATGATATGGATCAAAAAGCGCCAACACCGAGTTACTCCTCCCGTTAAAAATAAGCTAACCTTCAACATTTTCCACCAAAAAAATAAAATAAAACAAACATTTGTGTTGCTTTGTTGATTTCTATTCAAGATTTCTGTGATAACATTTTATTATTCAAAGAGTTTAATTTGTAAGCTAGTCTGATTGTCGGATGACATATTTGACTGCAAGCTTAAACTAGTCTGTCTCCATGTGTATCATTTGAATATATTCTTGACTTGTTTTCCCTGAACAATATGGTTTTATATACAAATAACTTTGTTGGTTTGGTAGAAATGACACACGCATCATATAATATTGTTTTGTGTTTCAGATGCAGATTCCATGGCTGGTTGTAGCGGCACTGCTGCAGCTGCCACAAGTGTCGTAAAAAAGGTAGCAGAGGTGGCTCAGGTCAAAGCTGCCCCAGATGCAATCAAATTAGAGCACAGAGCGCGTCCCATGCAGGGTGCGCTGCAGTTTCAGCGTGCTCTGCATTGCAGACAGAGTGCGATGTTGATCCAGACAGTGCGATTCAGCATGTCTGCTGTAAGTGTTGTTTCTGGCCGCAGCAGGTTTCAGCGTGCGCGGTTAGCACACTGGTTTTGAGCTGTGGTTGAGGTATTATCCTTACTGGTTTTGTCTCAAACAGAGCAAAGCTTTATGGTTCATTGGTTAATACTCAGATTTATTTTTTTTACTTTTATTTTTCATTTTAACTAATAAGAACAAACGTTCAATATCACCACATAATTACTTTTAGTTGCTAATTTGGTCTATCTCATTGATAGCTGCATCTTTTAGTTGTAGAGAAGCTAGGAGAGTTATCTATACTTTTAGCTTTATAGTCTATTCTCATACACTGGTTCGAAAGCATGTGAAAGATAAATTGTGAGTGTTGTTGTACAATGGAATTTTAAAATAGGAAAAAAAAAAAAACCTTGAAGGAATATAATTCCTTGGAAAAGTATATGCATTAAGGATGAAGGTAAGGAAATTTTTTGTTTTCAATGATGGTATGGTTTGTGTCTGTTATGGACAATGAGTTTCTAATGGAAATGTTATACTTTTCCTCATCAAAAATTTGAAATGGTGCTTTGCAGTCATGTCTGGTAGTGTCATTCTAACCAGAACCTGTGAAGGATTCAATTGAAAAACTTACAAAGATGATTAATTTTTTCAGATTGTAAGTGTGTCAGCTGTATAAGAACAGGACTGGAAATGCATATTACTTAACAATCATCCATAGAAATTGAAATCATGAATAATGATATCACTTCCTAGTGGGTATTGAACATGTTAGATGTTACCTTATTCAAGTAGGTAAGTGAATTGTTTGCTAATCCACATCCACATGCACAATTGTTTTTTTGCTGTTTTTTCTTAGACAATGTCACTAGATCACACTTCAGCAAACTTTTGTATTTGTTGTTGAAGATTCTTTTTCTTTAGGTAAATATGAGGGGTTGTAAAATAAATCACATACTTGTATCATATATATCTTTCATCTTTTCAAGGTGTTTGTTCCTGCAATAATCTACTCACTATAGATTGTGCATGCAGGATTATCCTGAAGGAACACATCTGATGATTCCATGGTTTGAGAGGCTAGTCATTTATGATGTCTGTGCACGCCCTCATCTAATAGAAAGTACCTCGGGAAGCCGTGATCTCCAAATGGTATTGACTATTTTCATCTCTATAGCTCTCATAACCTAACCAACCTCATGTTACTGAGGTATTGAAGTGCATATAAGGTGATATCTGAAGAAATTGTGGATGCAAGTTTGCAAAAACTATTCCAAGGCCACTGCAACTGTAAAAGTTTGTTCTTTAAGGGGTTATGGTTTTGGGATATGATCTCATATATTGCTCCTACGATTTTGCCATTTACTCCTGTTTTATTACAATCACATTTCTTAATGAGCATTTGTTCCTATAACCAGACCTTTTAGACTTGATTATCACCATGCATGTGGATTTTCCCAAATTGAAAGGAAACTAGTGTGCCAAGTCAATTCTCAATATTCTTGTAGGTCTTTAGGCGTATAGAATTTATTGAGGCTCTTTTAACTCTTTTGAATCTTATTTCTAATGTTGTACAATTGGTTTTTTCATTTTATATTTTGTGTCCTTGTGAACTTGTAACATATTTTTCATTTCAAATTACTTCTCTCCTGTCATAATTACTTTGTGTGACTTTTAATTGCATAGGTCAAGATTGGGTGACGAGTTCTAACAAGACCTATGCCAGAAAAGTTATCATAACTGCCAGGATAGTGGGTACTCTGCAGGACAGTGGGTACTTTGCAGTGAAACAGAGCGCACTTTGGTTTGCGACCAGCAGCAAGCTCGCATCAGTGCGTCCCTCCCAGAGCAGCGGTTCATCCCTCGCAGCAGCAGCAGCAGCAGTGCGTACCTCGCATCATCAGCAGATCGTCCCTTGCAGTAAGTCCCAAAATCTGCTATTGTTTACTTTTTTTTGCAGTTATATTTAGTTTTTTCTTTGTTTTGGAAACTTGGTTATTAGATGTATGAACTCCTTATATGGTTTTAGAGACCACCATGTTCATGCTCTTACATTTAATAATGTTTCTTGCCCTATGTTTTCTATCCTTACATAAATATGACTTACGGTGTCATAATTTTGTATACTCAAGATCCTTATTTGCACAAGGAACTCATATCGGTAGTCCTTAAAAGTGGTCCTATATAACATATTCAGGCCAAAACATAGGTAAAACTTGTTATGGGGTTTTGAAAAGCATCAAATTGTTTCAAGCTTACCTACCCAAGTGTTAATGCCCTGCCTCGAAGTTGAATAAAATCAAGTGTTAATGCCCTGCCTCCAAGTTGAATAAAATCACCTTCTATCACACACACATTTTCTTATCCATAAGCAAAACAATTTGAGCGTGAAAGGCCTGGAATAATACAATTTACGCAGTGATTTAATCTAGTTAATTAGAGTGAGTTTCATTGTATTGTATTGTATCGTGTTGCAGGAGATTAACTCGGATTTCACTGTTTCCTCACTGAGACTTCAATATTTCATCATCCTTACTGGCATAGTATTCTTTGCATTCGCTGTTTTGGTCCTAACAATGTCGGCAATGAGAGGTTGGATTGGACTCTCAGCTGTCCTCACCTTTGCTTACATTCTCATCTTCTTAATAATGTTAGTGAAAGATGGTAAGTATTTTTACGTCTTAGTTTTTAGTCTTTGAACACCACATTCTCTCTTCATATTGGAATTGGAATGTGCATAACTGAGTGAGTGGAGTGATGACATGATTTTTGCAGAAAAGTCCAACACAAATAGTAGCTGGGATTACAAAATCAAAGGAAATCAAGTAGATAAATTCTTCCACGCATTTGGTGCCATTGCTGCCATTCTTGTTTGCAATACCTCCGGTTTGTTGCAAGAAATACAGGTTAGATTTTTTCATTCATTCCTGTTTTTTCAATGATACTTGGTAGATGAAGATGAAAAAACAGTCAGGAAAATGCATTAAAAGCTTATAATGAGATGGCAGATGGGGATACTCAAGGTGTAATAAAGGGTGCATAGACATGGGTAGGTCAAGTTTTTATAATGGCTTTGAAGCTACTCTCCATATTTTGGTGAGAATACAAAGTTGATGATGTTGATATATATACACACACATACAACCCAATTTTCTCACTCTTTTAAGCCTTCTTCTTTCCAGGTTCCTTTAAGAGAGCACATACCCATATTGCTTTCCCATTATTAGTTAGCCATATTAAGAGGGGTCTCTTGTGTTTATCCTAGTTTCCAAGTCTTTCCAGTAATGGTTTTGTAAGGTTCTGAGTGTGAGAGTTTTTGTTGGAGTTTGGGGTTGGCACTGAATGAGAGATGAGATGGATACCTTAAAGAGGAGGACTACCTCCACCACCACTCTTCTTCTTTTGCTCATTGTTTTCTTCCAAGGATCTACAATGGTTATGGGTCACAAATTGAATTACACCCATTACAAGCATGTGGGGAGCTTGAGATTTGCATTGAGATAAGAGACAATCTCTATCTCGATGCAGATCTATGGTGCCTGATAGCACCAGACACCCTAGAATTAGCCAAAGGCGTATACAAAAGACTTATTTGCATCCTTTTTTAAGAGCCAGGGGAGCGCAAGGGAGCCTCTCCGGCACGTGTTTTGGAGAGAAACAGAACTTAAAAAAATAATAAAAAACAAATTCGTCTAAAAAATTGACGACATTAGTTTCTAATTTAAAAAAGAGGGTCTTCATAAGGTGAACTCGAAATTCAATCTCAGATTCAAATCTGATTCTCTCCTCAGCTTTCGGTTTCTGGTTTTCGACTTCATCTGATTCTCTCTTCAACTTCGGTTTCTTATTCGACTTCATCTCTCCTACAACTTCAGTTTCTTTTTCGATCTGATTCTCACCTCAGAAGCAGAGAAAAATCTCAGATTCAGAAGCTCATAAGGTGAACTCGAAATTCAACTTCATCTTCATCTTCATCTTCATCTTCGATTGCTCATAAGGTCAAAAGCTCAGAAGCCTTTTCATCTTCATCTTCGACTGAAAAATCTCAGAAGCTCAGTGGTGGGTTTCGTTTGGACTTGTTGTGGGTTTCTAGATCTAGGGCTTTTTCTTTGATTTCGAGTTGATTTCTAGTGGTGGGTTTCTAGATCTAGGGTTTCTTCTTTGATTTCGTGTTGATTTTAAGTGGTGGGTTTCTAGATCTAGAGTTTCCAGTCTCCACGTCTTCTCTGCTCTACTCTACACATACTCTCAATTGAGTAGAACTCTAACCAGCAAAATTTGGTTACACAACCAAGTTGTAACCCACGTCACTTATAGTGGAAAATCTATGTGTTAGCAACATAAAGGGAAGGGTGGAAAATTGCAATGGTTTAGACTTCTACAATGTTTATGTTTGACATATTCAGACAGACAACTTTATCTATTTTGATTCCATTATTGAAGACAAGAAAGTGGTAATCACATCCATAGACCCACATTTCAAGTACCCTTCCTTGATAATGATAGACCCATATTTTTTGCATTGAGTCTTCGTGTTTGAAAATTTGAAAGCGCCTCTTCCCTGAGAGTATGAGTATGTGATGCGCTGATTCAAAGCTAAACCAGCAACACAAAGATACAGTAAAAAAATTTTATTCTATAAACTCTATATTACATTTTATTCTATATTTGCATTCCTTATTGTCTTGATTTTTCATATTTATGGTTTCATCAAATTTGATCTCAAGCTGTGATTGATCACGGAGAAAAGGAACTGGTGCCCCTTGTGTCGGTCATTTTTCCTTTTTCTGGATTCATTTTTATTGCGGAATGGCATTATTCAATCTGATGCCCCTTGTGCCAGTCAAATTTCATTTTTCTGGAAAAGTAACTGGTGCTCCTTCAAATTTCATTTTTCCTTTTTTTTTTGAAATTATTCAGTCTAATGTTATTTTTTTGTGAACGCAGGAATGACATACAAAGCCTACGTTGTTATCGCAGTAGTGTACTTGAATTATATATGACTTGGCCAGGTTGTCTATTACAAGTAGACACGTACAAGGGTAGCATGTAAAATGATTTATTATTAAATGAATAAGCTTATGAAAATTACAACATGTGGGTGCGATCAGAAGGGATGAGAATAAAGCACAAGGCGATAAGTGAGCACTAGGCAAGAAGAGACAATAATGAAGATGTGAAATTCAACCAAACAACGCTCGCGAGGATCATGGCGATGAAACTCACGATCAAAGAGATGAAATCAATGCAACGCATAAGTCTTGAAGCATGTCACGATCCGATGCTTGGCTGCTGGAGCTGCTTAATGCAAATAATGAAAGAAAAGCCACTGCAATGCTATTGGCTTCCATGATGTTAATTCTTCAATTCCCTGCTACAACAGCAATGGAAGAGGGGAGGAGAAAATAGCCAATAAGCAGGTATTAGAATTGGAGTGGGTGAGAATCAAAGAAGCAAGGTGTGTGTATTATCGTCAGTGAGGTTGTTTTTCGAAACTTTATTTGCAAGGGAAAATATGGCTTGTTTTTAATTTGGATTGAAAGAATTCACTTTGTCGTGAAGGGTCTGTCAGATAAATGAGATCGCAAATGGAATCATTATTATTTGTTTAAAAATAATAAATTCAATCTTGCAAGTCATGTTTTGTTGGAGCAACTACTTATCTTTTTGTAGTTCTGTTGTTGAATGTGTAATTCTTTGGTTTCAGTGTTAGGGTATTTGTATTTGTTGCTCATGCGGACGTAGGCTTTTATTGAGCAACATTATATCTGGCGTTATTTGCTTGTTTCTTTGCATTGTGCCGAAGTGTCATCAAGCTCAACCCTTTTTGAAAGTTTTTACTAAGCTAACATGAAGTACAAAATTCAGTGGATATATTGCTTCAGGATAGTGTTGATGCCTATGGAGTATGGATCCCACCTAAACACAAGCCACAATAATTGAACTCATTCTTCACCGCAAATTTTTACCATGAGTGTCTCATTCTTCACCGCAAATTTTTACCATGAGTGTGACAACAAATCTCACTTACATTGCATTTCGTAAACTAGGATGAGGAGACAAGTAGCAGATGGTAATGTAGATTATAGTCCATTGGAAAGAAGAAAGCATCCAAAGTTGTGGCAGGGTAGCTAGCATTTGGAACAGAAATTCTAACTATCGTGGAAACCAGCGAGGGAGGGGGTGGGAACCCTCCATTCCCCTCAGGATTAATGTATTCATCCCCTTTCACGCATCCCAAAGAGGATGGAGGGTTCTCACCCCTTCGCTCAGCTGGTTTCCTCGCCAGTTAGACAAATCTCAATCTTGCAAGTCATGTTTTGTTGGAGCAACTACTTATCTTTTTGTAGTTCTGTTGTTGAATGTGTAATTCTTTGGTTTCAGTGTTAGGGTATTTGTATTTGTTGCTCATGCGGACGTAGGCTTTTATTGAGCAACATTATATCTGGCGTTATTTGCTTGTTTCTTTGCATTGTGCCGAAGTGTCATCAAGCTCAACCCTTTTTGAAAGTTTTTACTAAGCTAACATGAAGTACAAAATTCAGTGGATATATTGCTTCAGGATAGTGTTGATGCCTATGGAGTATGGATCCCACCTAAACACAAGCCACACCTAAACACAAGCCACAATAATTGAACTCATTCTTCACGCAAATTTTTACCATGAGTGTGACAACAAATCTCACTTACATTGCATTTCGTAAACTAGGATGAGGAGACAAGTAGCAGATGGTAATGTAGATTATAGTCCATTGGAAAGAAGAAAGCATCCAAAGTTGTGGCAGGGTAGCTAGCATTTGGAACAGAAATTCTAACTATCGTGGAAACCAGCGAGGGAGGGGGTGGGAACCCTCCATTCCCCTCAGGATTAATGTATTCATCCCCTTTCACGCATCCCAAAGAGGATGGAGGGTTCTCACCCCTTCGCTCGCTGGTTTCCTCGCCAGTTAGACAAGCTCCATTTGGAAACCAAAAACAAATGCACAACTGCTTCTAATTCTAATTAGAACTCAAAAGTACTCATGGCACTTGCACAACGAATACCTTGCATACATAAAAGAATAGCTGATCACAACTGAATCCACTGGTCTACAGCTCAAAGTCTCAAATTCCAAACACCGCCACCAACCATCATGTCAGGAACTACATCGCTTATGGAAAATAAATAAAATCTCTGCTAATCTAAACTCAGTTGTTCATCACAATTTCATTTCACTTAGTTCAAGTGTCCTTTGAGCAATATAATTGCATTCAACCTGTAGTTCATACAAATCTCCAACCCACAGTTCATAATTATAAGTTAAACATGTAGTGTCAAAAGTAACAACATCCTCAAACTCCTTGTAAGCTTGTCTGCTTCATGCGTCAGGCCAAAAGACATTTCTTAACATTCCTTAATCATCCAAATCCATCATAAATAGAAAATCGACATTGTTAGCTTGTATTTTTTGGAAGAAGTCATGAAGTGTCGTCGCATCCCCCTCACCAAGTTTCAACCTCCTCATTTTATTCAGATAATTGTAAAATGTCACAATATTATAACCACTAGCTTCAACCACACATGAAGAAAAACTCTTACTTAGTCTAATACACGCCCTATCATTATAATCAAGATTCTTCTTGACATACAAACTCATAATTCTATTATTCAGGTAAAATCATAATTTTTCGAGGCTCAATTCATGATTGCGGTCAAATGTTACTTTTGTTACTAAAACTGTTTCATCAGGGTGTATCTGACCTCTAATCTTAACCAAACATCCACATTTACTCATACCAAGCAATGTTGGAAAACAATGTTGCAATAACAAATATAACAACCCTCATAATATTACCTTGTATAGTTTATCTTGAAAAACAATGTTGCAACTAAGAATACACCAGAGTTGTTATATGAGGTAGTCCAGCCAAATAGATTATACAATAGAAATAACAAATAAGTGATAAGTAAAGTAATAAAATGAACCTAACATTATACAAAAGCTTTGAGAAAGTAAAAAATATAACTTTCAACAAGATAAGTGTGAATTATTTGCATTTGTAGGCCATTTGAATTTGATGGTCGTCAACAAACTAGCCGGTATATATGAAAAACTTGTTCCGAACATGTCACTAATGTTTCTGGGCATTAAATAGCATTATAGTATCATTCAACTTATTTGTATTTCTATAGTTAGGCTTATATCACACTGCAGTAAGTTGAGTTCTTTTAATTGGCTATCCATTCCTAAACAAAGAAGGATGTATAAATACAGAAGTATTGTTTTTTGCTTAGCCCCTGCAATGAGCAAAAAGATTGAAGCAGAACAATAAACTTTTCATACTAATACAATTTCCCATTCCAAAAGCTCATTTCGATGTTTATTCTTTTACAAGATAATATGATTTTTTCTCCGTTTCTCTTTATTTATGAAACTTTGTAAACTAATCAATACCGAAGCAAACAAGAAATGAAAACATGTTTTTGGTAAGAAACAAACTAATGTTTAATTGATAGCGTAGACATGTATATCAATTGTCATCCATCATTCCAAGATTATACAAAACAAATGTAAACAAAATTCAATTCTTATGATGGTTTTAGATGACTGAATTCTTTACAATAATAGACTCTGCAAACTAAAACTGAATTATACACCATCTGTACCTTGATTGTATCTGTCCTTCATTCTGGAAATTTGTTTTGAACATTTTTGATATACTGAATCCGAATAGTCAATATCAGTGTACCTGGATTCTATTTGAATCCAAGAAACTTATATATCCTCAACTTCAAAGGCTAGGTGTCTAGCTTTTTCAACCAAACTTTCACATGCATTTTCTTGCTTCATTCCTCCAAGTATTTTTGTGTCTTTGAATCGAATAACTTTGTATTTGCTCTCAATCATAATTAATTTGAAGTCTAATCTCTCCAAAAGTGATGAACAAATTTGCACATACTGTAGCCCAAGCACGGTATCAAAAATTTTCTTTCACGTTCTCATATATGTGGATGTTTTTACTAGAGTAGTTTTACCAACACTTCTATTACCAAAAATTGAAATGAAATCCACATCTAAATATGGAATATCGAGTAACTACCGTACTAACCAATTATGCGGCCCATGCGATAACCAAAACAATCAGATTTTCCAGAAAAAAGCATCTTGCCTGTGTATTTTGAATCAGAGTAGCCAAATCAAGTTCTGTTCAGTCCAGATCTTGAAAAACTGGAGATTATATGCAAAAGTCCACCGATAAGTACCTTGCCAGTGAACATGAATTTTGAATGTTTGATGTCGAAGCACATACTCATCAATTACATCCTCCATCTCTTCCAAATCAAGATCAATCATACTGAATGAGGATCTGACCTTCAATCACCTCTACCACAGCAACTTGAAATGGGAAATGGTGAAAACAGAGGTCTTGGATTAGGGTTTTAAACAAGGTGCAACTTGGGCGGGTCAACCCGAACATTTTAGCCCATGGACTATTCGTAAAAATTGAAGTCGAGCAAGAAATTTTAGGGTTTCTTCTTCTTATGGGGTTTTTACTTTGGCGAGAAAGAGATCTCAGCCGTTGATGAGGGAAATCGACAGTTGTGAGCTCGCTTCTAGACTGTTCTTAGCTTTACTGGCGCGGTGGTTTCCTTTTATGGGGCGTGAACTGGGCCTGGGCTTTATGCCTTTAGCCCATTGATGTAACTGGTGGGTTGGTAGTTGGTACTTGGTGCTCCTCTCTCTATTTAAACACGCTAAGAGGAGAGCGGTTTCTTTAGATCGAACGGCTTGAGTGGTGGCGGTGAGAGGGAGAATATGTTCACTCATCTCATTTGAGATCCATCTGAATCTGAAATTTGTTTTCAATCATCTCTAATTCATTATTATTTCTAAGAACCTGTACTTAGTTCATCAAGCAAGATGTTTTGATGGAAGATTTCTTTGAAGAAGTTGCAGAAATTGGAGATCTGGATGAAGTCAAGTACTTCACGATCTGGATTGAATCATTTGATTTGGCTACTCGGATTCAAGTTACGTGTAATGATATAATAGCGACTTGGTGAGTGATCGTAATTCTTTTCTTATGATTCCTCCATCTCTACATGTTTCATTCTTTTTGGACACCATATCGTCTTGTACTCTCCATCCATTGGACACTTATACAAGGATAGAGGGTATATATTATAATTGGTGATGTATAGCGACTTGGTGAGTGATCGTAATTCTTTTCTTGTGATTCCTCCATCTCTGCATGTTTCATTCTTTTTGGACACCATATCGTCTTGTACTCTCCATCCATTGGACACTTATACAAGGATAGAGGGTATATATTATAATTGGTGATGTTTGTATATGTTGAACTACATTTGTTTGTCGTCTTGGTAATCCCCATTGGAAACTTGATATAAGGGAAGAGGGCATATATTATAATTGATGATGTTTGTATATGTTGAACTACATTTGTTTGTCATTGAAAAAAATGTAGCTTACTATCAAAATGTTACTATATGTTTTCCAGTGAAGTAGTATGGTTTTGTTTGTCAAGGGTATGATTTGAAGAGCCTATTTTGTGTTTTTTTTTTCTTTGGGTTGTTGTTGATTCCCATGCGATTAAGGTATAACAGGGGAGTCCTCTGTCCCCAGGTTCGTTTCTGGCTTGTGGGCCGGAAAACCCTTACCCGTTGACCCTCCAAGCTAGTAGAGTAAATCTTAGAGAAAGTCCTTAACTGTCCCCATTTCTATCTAGACAGACAAAGAAGAGAAGAGAAGAAATCACACTCCCTCCCTCTCCCTCTCCCTAAACGAAGCCTGACCGCCGAAGCCCTCCCTCACCCCAAACAAAGCTCGACAGAGAAGCCCCTCCATCTCCTCCAATGAAACTCGACAGAGAAGAGAAGTCGGAGACGAATCCCCACCCTCTCCCAAAAGGTAAAGCTGCTACCTTTGTCTAAACTGTATTTTCCCTCTCATTCTCTCCCTCTTTGTGGCTGATTTCTTGGTGGGGATTTATAGATCTAGGGTTTCTACTAGAGCTAGGGCTAAAAATATGAAGAGCAGTGTGATTTTGTTACCCTAATTGAAGTGAAGTGGACGAGTGATTTGATTTACAGTGTATATTTTTTTTTTGATTTTTTGGTTTGAAATTTCATAACTTTGTTTGATAACAAAGTTGTTGTTTTGTTTGTTAGTATTTTAATACAATTTCATAATTTAGGTGTACCCATTAGTGTGTGTTGAAGGTTAGTAAGATTATGAACTAGAGTTTTCTAATTTTTGTTGAAATTTGCATAAACTCGTATATTGTTGTTGTTTGTGTTGTTCTATAGGATTATGCTAGTGTCCTATCATGGCTTCTTAACCCTATAATTTTAGTTTAAGATTACAACCGTTCTTGCCGTATTTGTTAGACTTATAGTTTGGCATTGCTTCAAATTATGATTTTTACTTGGCAATGCCTTATTTTTTATTTGGTTTTACTTGCTTTGAAATTGTTTGAAATCATTGCATAAACCATCAGTTGGCATTATTTTTAGTTGGTTTGTTTGAAAATTCTTTCATATAATCTATGATTCTTCATTATGCTCCATAAGTAGCCTTAATTGAGCATCTTAATTTTGATTTGGGTGTACTTGAATGATAAAGATGGACTGTTTGGTGAAGTTACAAGGATTTCTAAGCTAATTTACCCGTCTTATTATTTGTTTTGATTGTAAAAATTTGTGTCATGTTTCTGTATTTCCGTTTCTGCGTGAATATGATCATGAATTTTCAAAAAAAATATTCCTTATTTGTTGCATTGCATTGCATTGCATTGTTTTCTAATTTTATTTTTAAATGCAGGAATGACATTCACAGCGTATGTTGTGTATCGAGGTCGTCAACCTAGAGTATACCTGAGCTGGCAAGCATGTTTATCTGCGATATCAGGGTATAGGGGTGCTTGTTATAAGGGGTTTAGGTCAGTCACTGAAGCTGAAGAAGCGTATGCGTTGTGGGTTCGCTCAGAAGCGGTGATACAAGATTCAGAGGAATTCAACAACAACGAAGATGTCAAGGATAACGATCATGTTTTTGACGGTGAAGTCGGTTCATCAAATTATTAAAGAAATGACACCCAAGGGAACAATATCGAGGTCGTCAACCTGGAGTATACCTGAGTTGACAAGCATGTTTATCTGTGGTATCAGGGTATAGGGGTGCTTGTTATAAGGGGTTTAGGTCAGTCACTGAAGCTGAAGAAACGTATGCGTTGTGGGTTCGCTCAGAAGCAACGATATAAGATTCAAAGGAATTCAACAACAACGAAGATGTCAACGATAACGATCATGTAACGAAGATGTCAAGGATAACGATCATGTTTTTGACGATGAAGTCGGTTCATCCAATTATCAAAGAAATGACACCCAAGGGAACAACGATCCTTGGGCGGTTACGAGGGACTTAATCAACACTTTGATAACAGTAATTATTATTTTAGTTGTACTATTTATTTTTAAGTTATTGGCCGAATGATGTAATGTAATATGTTTTAGCTCTGATGTAATGATATAAAATTCCTAATTACGAAAGATTGGTAAATTCAGCCTTTATAAGTAATTTTGTTTTCCCTTTTATTGTACATAAATAGAGCATGCACTCTGTACCTTTTGTTGTGCCACTGCATTCTAATGGGCAATATCATTACAGAGGATAAGAAGGTTGATCCTACATTTTATTTTCGTGTAGCAGGTTGATACTACATTTTATCTTCGTGTAGCAGAGTTCTACTCTATGGGATGACTTTCATTGTTTTGTTTTTCAGGCAGCTTAAAGTGAAACATTGCAAAGGAAATTGGAATATGGTAATTTTGTTTGAGTACAACAATCTTGTGAAAACTTCTTGTTTGTTGAAGTGTGAAAGATTGACTATGATAAAGTAGAAAACTGCAGAAGAGATCAGAGAAAATACATTAAGATGTTCTAAGATGTTTATTGTACTCAAGGCCATTGGTCTTGAGCTGCAATGAATTATGTGGATGTCATCGCAGAAGCCTGTCCTTGGAATGCCAATATTCAGGTAGGAGATAAGTAGGTGAAGAAAACTTGATAGAATTGTGTATGAAATCTGTAAGCACTCTAGTTTTGTAAATATTGCATTCAAACGTGTAGTAATGCAAAACTTCATTTTACATCTGTTTTTTTTACAAGTTCCAGCAGAGGAGTCCAATCGTAGATGACAAAGGGACTGAACAATAACCAAGAAAAGGAATGCACAGGTAACAGGAGCAGGTTTTGTCACGAGAGAAGAAAATTCTTTCATTAAGCTAAGGTAAGAAAACTCTAGGACTCTTTCAAAATTAATGTCACAAGAGAGAAAAAAAACTCTTTTCAAAACTAAAGCACAAGTAAAAACTACAATAAGCCAAGAAACAGGAACAACAACAGATTTTGTCCTTGGTTCTTGGAGTTGAACAGGAACAACAACAGGTGATCTGCTTCAGAGGAGGAACAGCAACAGCAATAGGGGTGCATGTTTTTTGAGGGGTCCTCATGTTTGGAGCTGCTTGGTTCTGTGAATTATGATGTTGAGGAGGAAGGCCAACAATTTATTGGAATGATCAACATGGTATGTGAGATCGATCCTGATAATCCCAGTTCTGAAAAATACAAAAGAAACATTCAAAGGTAAGGTTAAGAAAATAGTAATTGAATTAACATGCAAACCGTCACATGGTTATGTAATTCTTAAGAATTGATAGGGAACCAAAAAGTATTAGCACATCGAACACACTAGACATATTTCAAAAACTTACTATAACGAAATCAAACCTGTTTCACAGAATGATGCTGCACTATTAAAGATGAAAGTGTGTTTGCAGCAGAGAGTATTAAACCTGCTCGCTTGCAACTCGGTCACTAGTTTCTTGTTTCCTACCTGCGACATCATGTAACTGAGTAGAAGGTACCCTTGATTTGTCATCAGCCTGCGTGACAGAATCTTGCAGATTAATAACTTCGGAAAATAGTATGGAATATTATACTGAAGCACATTTGTTTGTTAAAAATGCCAGCTGAACAAATAGTATGGAATATTATATCTGTTAGATTTGGTTCCCTAAGAATATAGGTGAGTACATCAGTAGAACATGTGAGAAAGAAAAATGCACAAATGACACCAATCACTTTCTTACATGATAGTAATGGTGATCTGGTGTCTCAACTTCAACTGGGATCTCAACCAAGTTAGCATCAAAACATCTGAAATAAAAAAGATTAACCAACTTGATCATAACGTATAGTTTGTATACTTCATCTCGTTGCTTGAACCTGGCGGCTGCAAAAATAAATAATAAACAAGATTAATAACAAACAAACAAACCCTACAAAGATAAACATACAAACTACAAAATATTTACCTGTGATAGGGTCGAGTAGAATTGACCAATTCTTTCAGGTGGTAAATCGTGAGGTATCACATTGCTTTCACGAGGCATAACATAAGGCATACACACTAATATATAACATAAGGCATAACAAAAGGCATACACTTTGAATCTTGTTTCGCTGCTTCTAAGCGAACCCACAACGTATACGCTTCTTCAGCTTCAGTGACTGACCTAAACCCCTTATAACAAGCACCCCTATACCCTGATACCGCAGATAAACATGTTTGCCAGCTCAAGTATACTCCAGATTGACGACCTCGATACACAACGTACGCTGTGAATGTCATTCCTGCATTTAAAAATAAAATTAGAAAAGCAATGCAATGCAACAAATAAGGAATTTTTTTTTGAAAATTCATGAACATATTCATGCAGAAACAGAAATACAGAAACGGGACACAAATTTTTACAATCAAAACAAATAATAAGACGGGTTCAAGTTAGCTTAGAAATCCTTGTAACTTCACCAAACAGAGGAACCATACAACCCATCTTTATCATTCAAGTACACCCAAATCAAAATTAAGATGCTCGATTAAGACTACTTATGGAGCATAATGAAGAATCATAGATTATATGAAAGAATTTTCAAACAAACCAACTAAAAATAATGCCAAGTGATGGTTTATGCAATGATTTCAAACAATTTCAAAGCAAGTAAAACCAAATAAAAAACAAAGCATTGCCAAGTAAAAATCATAATTTGAAGCAATGCCAAACTATAAGTCTAACAAATAAGGCAAGAACGGTTGTAATCTTAAACTAAAATTATAAGGCTAAGAAGCCATGATAGGACACTAGCATAATCCTGTAGAACAACATAAACAACAACAGTATACGAGTTTATGCAAATTTCAACAAAAATTAGAAAACTCTAGTTCATTATCTTACTAACCTTCAACACACACTAATGGGTACACCTAAATCATGAAATAGTGTTAAAATACTAACAAACAATACAACAACTTCGTTATCAAACAACGTTATGAAATTTCAAACCAAAAAATCGAAAGAAAAAAAATATATACATTGTAAATCAAATCTCATCCACTTCACTTCACTTCAATTAGAGTCACAAAATCACACTGTCCTTCAGATTTTTAGCCCTAGCTCTAGTAGAAACTCTAGATCTATAAATCTCCAACAAGAAATCAGCCACAAATAGAGAGAGAATGAAAGGGAAAATACAGTTAGTCAAAGATAGCAGCTTTACCTTTTGGGAGAGGGTGGCAATTCGTCTCCCACTTCTCTTCTATGTCGAGGTTCTTTGGGGGAGATGGAGGGGCTTCTCTGTCGAGCTTCGTTTGGGGAGAGGGAGGGCTTCGGCGATCAGGCTTCGTTTGGGGAGAGGGAGGGAGTGTGATTTTTCTTCTCTTCTCTTCTCTGTCTCTGTCTGTCGAGATGGAAATGGGGAGAGGTTCCCTCCTTTTTCCCCCAAATTTTGATTCCCACCATTTTTATTTTTATTTTTTTTCGAAACGATGCTCCTGCACGTGCGCAGGCTCCTCCCTCGCCCATTTCCTCGCTGATTTCCTCGACAGTTAGAATTTTTCTGAATCTTACCATGGGGTGTCAGTGTTAGTGAGCCATTGAGGGGACAATGGTTCTATCTATAATGTACTATCGTAGTTTTCTTGGATCCTACCCCCAACCAGGTCATGTTGTTTAGATTGCTCTTGTTATGGTATGACGTTCAAAACTTTGGTTGACTTCCCATGATTCTTGTTTTGTGGCAAAGTTGCTACCATAGAAATGAACAAGTCTAGGAAGCTAGGTCGGGCCCGCCATGCCCGCTCTCTACCCTTCATCATCCTAGGGATGAAATGGGGGATTATGATCATCTCCAGGATGATGGAGGGTAGAGATCGGGTCTGGCGTGTCTAGCCGATTTCATCTGATTTTCTCCTCAAAAGCAGAGAAAAATCTCAGATTCAGAAGCTCATAAGGTGAACTTGAAATTCATCTTCATCTACATCTTCGATTGGTCATAAGATCAGAAGCCTTTTCATCTTCATCTTCATCCGCTTGTCACGTTCGTGACTGAATTGGAACAATTCAAAGAAGGAAAAAGATTGAAAGAAGATAGATAAAGAAAATCTCTGATCTAATGAACAGAGCTTGCCCTTTACTTCATCATTTGATAGCCTTACAAAAGGGGATCTCGCCCTCTTTATACCAGCAATTACAACATAATTTCAAAAATGAACGGATAGATTGTCTACACGTGTCTTAATCCTAGCCAATCTACTAACAGAATGACAAAAAGATCCTTTACTCCAAATTCAAAGTTGGCGCCCAATTTCCCTCCAATTCAGCAGTACATCAACTCGTGACACCGCTCTCTCTGAATAAAAGTCTCAAAAGCTCAGGGACTCTTCGATTTCATCAACGACTATAAAAGTTCAAAAGATCTCTCTGAAAAAAAGGTAAGTTTGAAGGTCAGTGGTGGGTTTCGTTTGGATTTGTTAGGGTTTTTAGATCTAGGGTTTCTTCTTTGATTTTGAGTTGGATTTCAGGTGGTGGATTTCTAGATTTAGGGTTTTTTCTTTGATTTCGTGTTGATTTCAGGTAATGGGTTTCTAGATCTAGGGTTTCTAGTCTCCACGTCTTCTCTGGTCTACTCTACACATACTCTCAATTGGAGCAGAACTCTAACCAGCAAAAATTGGTTACACAACCAAGCTGTGACCCACTTCACTTATTGCAGAAAATCTATGCGATAGCAACATAAAGGGAAGGGTGGAAAATTGCAATGGTTTAGACTTCTACAATGTTTATGTTTGACGTGACGTATTCAGACAGACAACCTACTCTATCTATTTTGATTCCATTATTGAAGACAAGAAAGTGGTAATCACATCCATAGACCCACATTTCAAGTACCCTTCCTTGATAATGATAGACCCATATTTCTTGCATTGAGTCATTGTGTTTGAAAAAATGAAAGCGCCTCTTCCCTGAGAGTATGAGATGCACTGATTCAAAGCTAAACCAGCAACACAGAGATACAGTAAAAAATTTATTCTATAGACTCTATAAACAGAGGTTTACATTTTATTGTATATTTGCATTTCTTATTGTCTTGATTTTTCATATTTATGGTTTCATCAAATTTGATCTCAAGCTATGTTCGATCACGGAGAAAAGGAACTGGTGCCCCTAGTGTCAGTCATTTTTCCTTTTTTCTAAATGCATTTTTATTGCGGAATGGCATTATTCAATCTGGTGCCCCTAGTGTCAGTCATTTTTCCTTTTTTCTAAATGCATTTTTATTGCGGAATGGCATTATTCAATCTGATGCCCCTTGTGCTAGTCAAATTTCATTTTTCATAATGCATTTTTCTGGAAAAAGGAACTGGTGCTCCTTGTGCCATTCAAATTTCATTTTTCCTTTTTCAAAAATTATTCAATCTAGTTTTTTTTTTTTGTGAACTCAGGAATGACATACAAAGCCTATGTTGTTTATATCACGGCCGTGTACCTGAAATATATATGACTTGGCCAGGTTGTCTATTAGAAGTAGACGGGTACAATGGTAGTATGTAAAAGGATTTATTATCAGATAAAAAACTTATGAAAATTACAGTCTGTGGGTGCGATCAGAAGAAGTGATAATAGAGCACGAGGCGAGAAGTGAGCACCACGCAAGAAGAGGCGACAATGAAGATGTGAAACCCAACTGAACAACGCTCGCGAGGGTCATGACGATGAAACTCATGATCAAATAGATGAAACCCAAAGTCAACGATCCTTTTACAAGAGACTTGATCAACAGTAGTAATTATGTGGCGATGAAACTCACGATCAAAGAGATGAAACCCAAGTCAACGATCCTTTTACAAGGGACTTGATCAATATGTTAGTAGTAATTATATTGATTCTTGTGCTGTTTTTTTTAAAGCTTTTGAGTGATATTTGAAAATTTTGAGTGATATTTTAAGCTTTTGAGTTATATGTGAAATTTTATTTTGTAATTTTATTTTATAACGTACTTGTGAAGAGATTTTAGAAGCTTTTATTTTGTATGTAATGACGTTATTTGTGTTGCATTGAATTGTGTATGGCAATCTTTACTGTCATGTGCATTTTGGTTCCAGTTGTTCATTAATGGAACTAAAGAATTGCATCTCAATCTTGCACAATGTTAAGCTTGCTCTCAATCTTGAAAAACCCCATTTCCATGTTTTCTAATTGCGACACTACCACATAACAGAATTCAGCCATCTCGAAGATGGTCACAAGACAAGACTGAACATTCAAACACCTGGCTTGCATAATTCACTTGCACCAAGCGCAAAATGGCATCTTTCTCCAAAAGTTCATGACCCCTGGGCAAATTTCTCGCACATCTTCGTCTTGAAGTTATTTGCTGAATGCGCTGGGCCGGGGGCTGCACGACTCTTTGCATTCCCAGCAGATCAAATCAATTATTTAAACTGTTTTGAGAGGGTTGGATGTGGGGGTTATTGATTTATTTGTTTCATTCTTACTCATGGTCATTCAGATGTGGTTCAATAAAATTATTGGTTTTTTATTAGTTGTTCAATTGAGCATACAACTCAAGCAAGGCTTCCTATTTTTGGAGTGAAGAGAGATTCATAGCAAGTTAGCAACCGAATGCAACTCAATTGGATGTGATTTGCAACTTCAGAAATTGTAGGTACCGCCTAATTTCCAGGAGGAGATAGCATTGAGCCAATTGAGTGAAAATTTTCAAGGAATAAAGAAATCCTATGAATCTTAAACAAACAAATCAATAACCCCAACATCCAACCCTCTCAAAACTGGTAGATAAATACGATTAGGCAAAACAACATCAAGCATTTCAACCTGATCATAATATGTGAAGCCAAATTTCAGTAAGCATTATAGTAAAACTGATCATAACATCAAGTGATTCCAGCAAGCATTCTTTTAAAACTAAATTACAGTAAATTGTTTAGGACCTGAATTATAGCAGTGGTTCAGTGCTGCTAATACAACCTGAATTCAAAACCTGCTCTTCAAAACTGAACCTGGTCTTCAGCAGCCAAATAAATTGGACCTGTTCAGCATATCATTTGGACCCAAAATAAATGAACCACCATCATATCAGAGCAAGAATAATTAGTCTGTGGTTATATGTTCCTGTCGATATAATATGTTGCTTGCAGCATGCATGCAAGCAACGCATGGTTCATTTTATATTGTCCAAGGAAAAATCAATGCAAATTCTTACCATGAGAGAAATCAGCCACACATAAGTCTTTAAGCATGTCAGGATCCGATGCTTGGCTGCTGAAGATGCTTAATGCAAATAATGAAAGAAAAGCTACTGCAATGCTATTGGCTTCTATGAAGTTAATTCTTCAATTCCCTGCTACAACAGCAATGGAAGAGGGGAGGAGAAAGTAGCCAATAAACAGGTATTAGAATTGGAGTGGGTGAGAATCAAAGAAGCAAGGTGTGTGTATTATCGTCAGTGAGGTTGTTTTTGGAAGCTTTATTTTTGCAAGGGAAAATATGGCTTGTTTTTAATTTGGATTGAAAGAATTCACTTTGTCGGCAAAACCAGAAATGAAGGGTCTGTCAGATAAATGAGATTGCAAATGGAATGATTATTATTTGTTTAAAAATAATAAATTCAATCTTGCAAGTCACGTTTTGTTGGAGCATCTACTTATCTTTCGGTAGTTTTGTTGTTGAATGTGTAATTATTTGGCTTCAGTGTTAGGGTATCTATATTTGTTGCTCTTGCGGACGTAGGCTTTTGTTGAGCAACATTATATCTGGCATTGTTTGCTTGTTTATTTGCATTGTGCCTAGATTGTTTCTCACACATCCAGACAATACCGAAAGTGTCATCAAGCTCAACCCTTTTTGAAAGTTTTTACTAAGCTAACAAGAAGTACAAAATTAAGTGGATATAATGCTTCAGGTTAGTGTTGATGCTTATGGATCCCACCTAAACACAAGCCGAAATAATTGAATTCATTCTTCACCGCAAATTTCACCATGAGTGTGACAACAAATCTCACACTTTTATTGCATTTCGTAAACTAGAATGAGAAGAGACAAGTAGCAGATGGTAATGTAATGTAGATTATAAAACATTGGAAAGAAGAAAGCATCCAAAGTTGTGGCAGGGTAGCATTTGGAAACCAAAAACAAATGCACAGCTGCTTCTAATTCTAATTAGAACTCGAAAGTACTCATGGCATTTACACCACGAATACCTTGTATACATCAAAGAATAGCTGATCACAACTGAATCCACTAGTCTACTGCTCAAACTCCAAACACCGCCACCAAGCACCATGTCAGGAACTACATTACTCATGGAAAATGAAGAAAATCTTTGCTAATCTAAACTCAGTTGTTTATTACAATTTCATTTCACTTAGTTCATATGTCATTTGAGCAATGTAAATGCATTCAACCTGTAGTTCATACAGATCTCCAACCTAAAGGGTTCTACAAAGCAATGCAAAACATCAACAGCATAAGATCCCCCTGAACTCAAACAATTGGCAATTTTTATACTTAATATTGAAGTCGACAACTTTAAAATTGATCGATCGTTGTCTATCTCTTATGACCATCTTGTTAACATTGTAGACTTCAAAGTCACTCTCATCCATAACATCACTACGATTTCTACAACATATATTTCCTGCTAGCTTTTCTTGAAACTCCCTAAATTTATTTGTCGTGTAGGCAGCTTGAAAAATTTTCTCTATTGCATAAGGAGTAATGCAAGGAATCCTTCGATTAAACGATTTAGAGTCCTCTTCAGCTTCTTTTTGAACCTTACTTCGTATTGTATTCTCATATTGGTCTACGGATTGCTTTAGAGTGATATTCGAATTTACATAACCATAAAAAAAATTCATGCTTTCACTCATTTGAGCTGAAGACATCCCCGCCCAAAAAGTATTTCTTTGAAATGTTGGCACCCAACACATCCTTTCATGGTACAATCTACTCAACCAATCATTTTTTTGGATATTATATTTTTCAATAAAACCATGCAAATTTCCTTCAAACTATTCATGAGACAAAGAACCATAAACTGCTAATAGCCTTATATTGATTGCAACCGGACAGTTTTTGGACAATTTTTTCATAATATGCCACAAACATCATCTATGTCATGTGCCGAGAAATACAATTTCAATGGCCCACTTCATTGTCATATCCTAATCAATGATTATAGCAATCGGAGCACAATCATTCATACACACAAGCCAAGTTTTGAAAAGCCAAACAAACTCTTCTACGGTCTCACTACATATCAATCCACATTCCAAAAGTATTGACTAACCGTGATGATTCAACCCAACAAAATGAGCAAATGACATCTCATAATTATAAGTTAAGTGTGTAGTGTCAAAATTAACATCATCCTCAAACTCTTTGTAAGCTCATTTGCTTCATGTGTCAACTCAAAAAACATTTCTTAACATCCCTTAATCATCCAAATCCATCATATAAAGGAAATCGACATTGTTAGCTTGCATTTTTTAGAATTAGTTATGAAGTGTCGTCACATCCCTCTCACCAAGTTTCAACCTCCTCATTTTATTTAGATAATTGTAAAATGTCACAATATCATGGTCACTAGCTTCAACCACACATGAAGAAACTCTTACTTGGTCCAATACCCACCCTATCATTATAATCAAGATTCTTCTTGATATACGAACTCATAATTCTATTATTCGGGTAAAATCGTGATTTTCCAAGGCTCAATTCATGATTGTGATCAAGTGTTACTTTTGTCACTAAAACTGTTTCATCAGGGCATATCTGGCCTCTAATCTTAGCCAAACATCCACATTTACTCATACCACACAATCCACGACATTTTTTGCTTTATTTTTTTGTTGCCCAGACTGACTACATGAAAGCTAAATGTATTTAGGTTTTTCATTTTATCTTTTTCATTAGTTCTTACTTTCACTGGAAATCATTTTTTATTACTATAATCATAAAAATAAGTTTGATACTCATCAATGTTGAGGAATTTAATCCCTTCTGTAGGTTCCCTTATCTCCTCTAAATTTTCTTCTTTCTACATATATTCGTTATCTTCTACACTATCCATTCCTAATATATATGTTATAATATACAACAACCGTTATAACATAGAGACACAGATAACAACCCTAGTAATATTACCTTGTATAGTCTATCTTGGGGAACAATATTGCAACTAAGGATACACCAGAGTTGTTATATAGATAGTCTGGCCAAATGTATTATACAATAAAAGTAACAAAATAAATGATAACTAAAGTAACAAAATGAATCTCTATCATTATCCAAAAGCTTTGAGAAAAGTAACAAAATATAACTTTCAACAAAATAAGTGTGAATTGTTTGCATCTTTAATACCTTTTTGTGCCCGAAGGTAATTGAAAGAGACTTTTAATACCTATTTGTGTCTTTTAATACCTTTATTAACAAAGTTACCGAATGGCTGGAAGGGAATTGAAAGAGAAGTCTACACATTGAGAAGCAAAATAAATTGAGTTTGACAAATGCCAAATCTACATAACACTCACAAATCCAAATTAGCCAACAAAAATTAAATAAACAATAGCAATAATAATAATAATAATAATAACCCTAGAGTGCTTTGTTCGATGCTTCTTCAACCACGCGGTTCACTGAAACCCTAGAGAAGCTTCTCTCAACCCTAAAAGTCAAACCCTCGATGAACTAATCGATTGTGCTGTTTTGGGGACGGGTGATGAAACCCTAGAGAAGTGTTCGGTTCGTTGTTTTTGAAGATCACAAAGGAGCTCTCGCTTTGTTTGTTGCTTTTGAAGATCACGAAGGAGCGATGTTAAGGGAGATGAAACCCTAGAAAAGTGTTGTTTTGGGGAGGGGAGATGAGCAAGGTTTCGATCTTTGCTGTTTTGGGGAGGGAAGATGAGATCTATTTTGTTTTGGGTTTTTTTAATCACACTCTCTCTCTCCTTATCACGTGCGCGAAAGCACAACCTGGTGCTCTCCTCGCGTCAAGGCCTCGCTTTCTGGACGTGTTGTATAAAGAAATGTGTCTGGTTGGTTGAGGCTGTGGTAGTTTAACCTCAGGTCTTGGGTTTTATACTTACCGGTGGCAATGGTAACCTAGTTAGTTGGGCTGTGGCGGTTTAACCCCCAATTATTGGGTTTTATACCCACTGACGACACACTTGCCTTTCAATTTTTTTTTAATAATAATAATAATAATAATTCAGGAGGATACAAGCCTTTCAATTACGAGAAGGCTAACTTTGATAGGGAAAAAAAAATCCAATCTCATGAGCTTGTCCGTGTTTCTAATGTCTAATACAACCATTCCGGTTAGTGTTCCTGAGAGCAGCGGATGTTTAGGCATCAGAAAGATCATGGACTTCATGCAGCCTCTTGCAAAACAGAATTGACATTTTTGGTTTGCAAGACGAATGGTGCTTTTCTTTCATTGATCATATGCTAAGTAGGTATGGTGTTCTATTGTAGCAGACTGGGGGGCTGTGTCCTAATGGTGATTCCCTGAAAGAATGTGTGAAACAATGGCATCAGTCTGCTGATGCACTGCTCGCTCTCATGTTTGTTTGACTTATTTCTATCGCCATCAGTCTGCTGATCTGTATTTTATCATAGAACAAATGAATAAAGTAGTCTTTGCTGATTCATATTAAAAAAAAAAAGACAGTGACATGCCTTTATTTTCTAGCAAATGATCATTTGAAGTTGAGCTTTCAATATCTTTACACCTTGGGGTTTATTTGTACGGTCATTTGAATTTTATGGTCGTCAATAAACTAGCCGGTTTATACATAGAAATGCGAGTTATTTTATGAAAAACTTGTTCAAAACATGCATGTCACTAATGTTTCTGTGCATTAAATAGCACTACAGTATCATTCAACTTATTTGTATTTTACCATAGCTAGGCTTATATCACATTGCAGTAAGTCGAGTTCTTTAATTTGATTGGCTATCCATTCCTAAATAAAGAAGGATGTATATATACAGAACTATTGTTTTTGCTTAGCTCCTGCATCAAGCATAACACTCGTAGTTAGTGATCATCTTGCCACATATTCAGTGAATTTATGCTTTTCCATAACATAAATTATATACTTTTTTTGGTTAGAGAACAATATAATTAATCTTTTATTACCAAAGAGATTAGGATGATATTCTATGAGTTTTAACTCCAAATTGTTCATACTCATTTCTAGGAAACTCAATGGAGGATCAGGTAGTAAAGCATGTAAGCAGAGCTTACGGCCAAGAACTATAATGGCCTCCGGAAGCACACCCAAAACTTGAAAGACAATGGTAATGTAAAAACCCAAAGCACTGTGGATTTGTACAGGAAGTCACTACCCTTTGCAACATACCTCTCCCCGATATACATTACAGATTGATATGTCAAAGTTCAGAAGAGGTGGCCTACAATGTGATTTGTGCGTGGAAGGAAATTGTACATATGTTTGCAACCAGCTGAAGGGATCAACCCCTTGAATTGTAAGAAGGTTGATTCACAATGGGTATAGTAAAACCATCTGAACCAATTCCTGGGTTCGAACATTTTGGATGAGTAGAAAGATGAGCTGCCAGCCTGCCATGGAGACAGAAAAGTTGGCCCTTTTTTTTCTAAGCAAGAGCGAGAGAAAGCTTGGTAGGAGGAGAGGATTCTACAACTAATGAAATTACAGGTTAAATACTAATTTAATCTGTATCAACCCAAAAAAACAAATAAATTATAATGCTGATGAATTCCTAAACGTGCAAGCAAATATTACAAACTCATCAACCTTCCGTTTATCTAACATATGTCGTTGGTACGACCTCCACTTTTCCCCCAAAGAGTGTACTGAGTGACAGGACAAAACTCATCAACCCTTCCTTAGTCTCTAAATAACACAACAATAACGTAGCCTCCTGGTGACACCCATAGTTGATCTTTGTTTTAACTTTTTTCTGGGGAGTGCTTGAAGAATAAATTTTTGACATTTTTTTCTTCTTCTTTATGAATAACACAAATAACACTGACTCTGAAGCTTGCTTATAGCGTCCTAATGACATCAAACTGTGACATCATTAAATACGATTAACATCAAATCATGATATCGTTTACCTAAATGAGCTCATACCAAGCTGTTTTGTTTCTATTGAGAGCCACAACAACAACCTTGGTTTGGTAGGGGAGTGCTTCTTGAATAAGCTAGATTTTTTTTTTTTTAATAACTAAGCAATTGGCATCTGACAAACACACATAAGCAACTGGAAAAACATTAGTTGGACTTTGTATTGTTCCATTCTCACAATATCAGAATGCACATTGAAGGCTATACAGTTTCCAGAATAGAAAGTGCAAGTGAAGATCGATTTTATAACTTTGCACCAAAGGCAGATGAACTAAGCACAATAAATATTGAAGAAAATAAAATGAGGGGAGGAGGTAATTCAATTCTTCTATCCATTCGTTCAAACCAAATTGCATCCTTGCACCAATGAACTTCCACTGACAATCTGGTAGCCGCATAGAAGTTATAGATACTAGCTATTACCCATCCATAGACAAACAATGGAAGCAAAGATGATACGTTATCCCTGCAGAGTACAAATGTTGTTTGAGTTGGTTTGACATTGTCTAATTTCAAGTAAATAAATACTGGTAAGACACTAGGGATGCAAAATAACAAAGCTAAGATAAGTTACAGCAGTGGTAACATTCCCTGCTTATTACCCTGTTCTAACTCTATTCTGAACTTACATCTTTAAAGATATTCATCTCATAATTCATCATTGTGCAGCTACCAGCAACCATCAATAAGCCTTCTTGGGAGCCACTTATAATATTGACTTCCCTAATTGTCTGTTTTGATCCTTTTGAGTTTCTTGCTGTATCTGGTACTTCTTTTCCACCTCAATGACTAAAGTAGGGAACATGTATAGTACTATATGCTAGTACTGTATATACATACTTGAAGTTCTATCCATATATCATATGAAAAACTCCAGGTGTGGTTGAATTGGGATTTCCCGAACTAAGTTTGGATGACATTTTATTGATACATGTGTACAAATTTCATCCTTGGATTCCAGAGAGAATACTAGACTATGCACAGAATGGCCATCTGATGGTAGACTTTTTAAAACACATTGAGATGGCAAACATCGGGGAAACTCCTAACCAAGCACGGTGCACCAGATCCATCCACTATAAGAAGGTCATATATTGCTTTCTAAAAGGATTGCGTGATTTCAACATATGGAAGTGACATTGGACATTCTGACTTTTTTTTCTTTCTTTTTTCATTTAGTCTACTTGCGAGCATTGATCTTGATAAAAACAATTGTCTTACGGTGGATGAACCACGACAAAAGATTATTGCTATTGTGTCTGAAAAGAAGCATCCGTATGCCAACCATGAAATAGTTGCATCTTGTGTTCGAGATGTGGCATCTTAAGGTTAAGCGTGCAGTTGACAACCTTGGTTCTATCCTCCAAGGCTCAGTAGATAGCATATAAAAGGTAATGAACCTCGTAATAGACTTGTTTGAGTAATTATGGAAACAATAGTATTAATTTCAGTCTATGTATAGGAAAAAATCATGGAACATGCAAAGAATACACATCTAATGGAAATCTTGAGGCATCTTTCCAACGAATCAGTAGGACTTTTCCTTGATGATGATGGGAAGCCTAATTATGACGATTTGATAGGGTTAGTTCTTATCACTTAATGACTTAGTTATGCAGTTTTCAAGGTTTCTTAATTGTTTGTCTGATCATAAATATTGCAGGCTATTTGGGAATTTAGATCAAGACCTAAATTTATTACTACTTTGGATTTTAGAGCAATGATAGATAGTACAGAAAAGAAGGCTTATAGAACAATTCATGAATTTACTAAACAGAGATGGTGACGGAAAGATAGACGATGAAGAATTTCAGGATGGACTCTTCAACTTGTTTGGCTCAGTGACGATCCTCAACGCCATTTATCATGTAAGGAAACGATATTATACATGCATGGACTTAATTTTCATATCTCTAGCTAGCTAGTCTTACTATTTCTATATGATGAATCGGAAATGATCGACAACACAAGGAGCTTGGATAACAACTGTGAAAGAACTTGAGTGGGGACAAGAGATTAAAGACTAATGGATATGGTGCAAATCAATAATATTCTTGTTGTTCGGAAGTGTTGTATTCTTGTTGCTAGCCGATCCTCTTATAGATGTAGTTCAAAAGTTTCACTGAGGCTGCATGCATACCTTCTTTCCATATCTCCTTTATGGTCATTCCTTTGGCTACCAACTTTAGAAAAGTTGTGTCAATAGTCATGGAGGCAAGCAACAAGACTGAAATAACTACATCTCTCACATTTTTTGAGGTATTATCAAGTAATATGAAATTCAGATCGAACAATTCAGTTAATGAGATTATTTTAAGTAATGGAGTTGCTAATTAATGATGATATACGGGGGAGTGATCATGAACAATATCCTTGGGTTATCTATACTTTTATCACTTGTATACTCAAGGGATTTGACATTGAATTTCTCCGCTGAAATTTTTATTATTATCATCATTTGTGGTCTCATGGGCTTTCTTGCTAAGCTTCCATCATAAATTTCCAGTTTGGACATGCTCCATTGCATACTTTCTATACACATTCTCAATGGTGTTGGTTTATGTTCCAAACTAAGACTATGGGTCATCGTAAGTAGTAGTCCTGGTTAAAGTTCATCGATGATTAGTGATTAAAGTCTGATCTGCCTAGGCTGATTTCAGAATTTAAGGTGTCTTCGCAGTTTCCTTGGCTATTAGCGGCTGTTGTATTACGAGCGTTGTGTCAGAACAAAAGAGTGTCTTCCAGTTCGTCTTGGCTATGCCTGTTGTATTAAGTCATTTGCAATTGGGAAATATTGTATTTATTGATCATAAAATATAGTCCATCTGTTCGTTATCTGACTTTCATGACTTACAAAAGAAACCTAATATATAGTAGACTCTGCAGACCAATCATAAACCTGTTTCAACAGTTATGTAATAGCATTACTTACCATTTACCAGATTCTTACTCGAGCAGTATGCTCGTGACATTACACTTAGCCATCCCAACCCCAACCAGGTTGTGGTGATCAATTGTTGTTGTTATGGTATGGTGAATGTCAGTGAGGTTCAAAATTCGGATCAGCTTTCCAGTGATCTTGTTAGGACAGTTGCCAAACACAAAATAGATGAAATCCTCTTTATAGTTATATTTATCCCATGCAGAGAGGAATTACTTCTGAGTTGAAGATAACTTTTTGCTATAAAAATGTTGAATGAATAGAATTTTGGAGGATAAGTTTTCGCTGTGGTTATAGTTATGCCATCTCCAATCGCAAAAAGGGGTCCGTTTCAGATTTTGCAGTGACAAACAATTAGTAATGGAGTGAGATCTTGTCCTGCGAAGAGGCTCAAATGAACGGGAAGTGCATATAATTTGTGTATTTATTGGACACACTACAGCCAAATTGGCACTTTTGGTAACATCTCTCAAAACAGTATCATTTTTTAGATGTTACAATTCACCAAACAATTTCAAATCAAAACTAAATTTAGTCAAAAATGAAAACAGTAACAAAAAAAAAAATGATACCAATAAGTTGGATCACCATGAATAGTATCACTTTTATAATGATACTCTTCATGATGATACTATTATTGTATCATTTTATTTGTGAAAATGTGTAAAGTTGTTAGGTGAATTGTTACACTTTAAAAATGATACTGTTTTAGAGGGTGTTACAAAAATGCCAATATGGTGTAGTGACAGGATTAAGATACAATTAAAAGATATTTATATGCATACATCTCGAGGAGGGTGAACGGTGTTGGGCCCTCCCTACCCTCGCTCCCTAGAATGGGCACTGTAGAGTAAGTCTAGGGAACCGAGGGAGGGCCAAACACCGCCCACGCTCCTTGAGATGTAAGGTGATGCACATCACATCTCGAAAAGGGTGGGCGGTGTTGGACCCTCCGTCGCTCCCTAGACATACTCTAATAGCTGGTTTTCCTAATTACCGAAATAGTTTCCTGATATGTCTTATGAAATCTACGGTTTCCTAATTGAGGTAAACATAATAGCTGGTTGTCACCATGGTGTAGTGGGATCAGACCTGGGGAAAAAAAAATCTAGTGGGCCTGTCCTGTCCTATGCGTTGAAAAACAGGAGGCCGCCTGTCTTGTCTGCACATATATAAGCTCATATTCTCTGTGTTAGGTTTTCATCAGACAACTCTTACTACTTGATCAGTTCATCACTCTTCTCTCCATTCCATCAAACATTCGTCTTTCCCCATCAATAGTTTGATTATGGTTGTCTAACGATTCATTCTTTATTAGACCAAATTCGATCATAAGAGCTGAAATCCAGAAATGGAGGTAGATTGGGAAGGATTGTTGCTGAGGCTTGGAGGAAACCAAGAATCTGGACCTTTCTCGAAACTTCAAGCTGATATCTTCATCGACATCTTTACAAGGCTTCCAGCCAGACCCTTGGCGGTTTGCAGGTGCGTATGTAAAACTTGGGACAAAATAATACACCACCCTCGCTTCATGAAAATGCACTCCATTAAAATAATGGCACAACAGCCCCAGTACGCAGATAGTATTTTGCTTTATGTTAAGGAAGGAGAAGGCCAATCCTTGGATAAAGATGAGTATGATTTCGGAAGTGATATTCACCTGTTAGAGCATGATGGTGATGGTTCCAAAAATGTTTTCAAAAATGGGGTTGCTCTTAGTCCTTTGTTTAATGATGAACATAATTATTGTCTTCAATTTGATATCGTCGGGTCATGTAATGGGCTGGTATGTTTATCTCATACAGATGATTTAGGCTATGACCCCATTTTCATTTGTAACCCAGTTGTTGGAGAGTATGTTCAATTGCCCGAAATGCTATACTATGTATGGCGTTCTTCTACTGTATCTGGGTTCGGGTTTGATCAAGTTACTAAGGAATATAAGGTGATAAGAATGCATTATGAAGTTGTTGATGGCGATGAGGATGAGGATGAAGATGATTACATTTTAGTGCTTGAGGTATATACGCTTGGTTCTGGAAAATGGAGGTGTCTCGGAGAAGTTCCTTATTTCCTTAGAAGGAACTACACCCAGGTATTTGTTAATGGAGTTCTTCACTGGCAGACACTAGAGGACAGTGATGATTTGCCTCCACAATTCATTGTTGCTTTTGATGTGCATGACGAGGAGTTTTCAGTGATTCAACATCCGCCTGTGAGCTGCAGAAGTTGTTTGGGGGATTTAGGAGGTCAGTTATGTTTGCTTGATAATGCATTTTTTAACTGGTGTGTGGTCTGGGTGATGAAGGAGTATGGAGTTGACAGATCTTGGACGAAGGACTACAACATTACCCGACATGTTTCTAGGTTCAACGCACAATTTTGTTCTATAGCATTGATGAGTAACGGGAACATTTTAATGGTGCATAATGATCAATACCTCATCTGCTATGATCCTGTAACAAGAAAGTTTAGCAAACCTTGGCTTGACAAAATCGAAAAGGTCAACAGTGGAATTCCCCATCATCGGAGCTCTATAGCACTCAGGGAGATTGTCAGATCACCAAACAGGTAAGAGATAAATGTTTTACTTTTTAGTATTCGATGTTTTGCATCTCTTTCGTATAGCCATTCAGATATATACATTCATTTAATATGCATAATCTAATTTGATAGAATATTGAACTCTTCTGCTCTCATCAACCATTTTGAGCTTTCATGCACTTTGTAAAACCTAAACTGGAGAGATTCATTGTAATTAGTAGTATAGTATTTTGTCTCAAGTCGAGGACACCACACATTAATTGGAGATATAACTTTAGGAAGTACGTCACCTTTTTTTGAATCCCATAGAAGCATTCAAACATGTAGAAATGAAGAAACTGTTAAATTGTCAACTTCTCTAAAAGCTTAAGCTCGTAGAGCAAGCATATCTAGCATATATCAAGGTCAGGGGGGCTACGGAATAGGTGAAGTAGACTTCTAGTCTCAATAGAAACTCCCTATAAGAATTCCTCGCTAAAGAACTTGTTGCTGACCGGAGTACTCAATCTAGAGAAAGATCCAGCAACCATAGAGTTTTCCTTAATTGGGGTCCTTGTTTGGTTGCCTCTTGGTTTGGCTCGAATTTCTTGAAAAATGTGTCTTTTCGCGATATTTGGAGCTCTTAGTTAGATATAGAGGTGAACACACACAACTCCTAGGTCATCATCTGGAATCTAATATAACCTGGACTGTATTTGCTGCCATATTCTAAAATATAAGAGTAGGGGGTGTTTGTTTTTACCATTTAATCATCATCATCTTTTTTTTTAATATAAGGTTCGGGGATCCTACAAACCTCAGCTCGCTTTCCAAAAAAAAGAATAAATGTAAGTTATTGACAAATATTAAAAATAGATAACTACATCGATGTCTGATTGGAGAAAAATCCAACTCCATGATTGTTAATGGCATATTAACAACAACAATTCTAGGCAGTCAGGTTTGGTTGCCACTTTTGAGCCAGGTTTATAACAATATCAACTTTTAACTAAGAATCCGAAATGGCATATTGTCGTTAATATTCTCATAAATGATATCCGAACCCACAGGCACGTGTACATGCATTGCGTCTTTATTATTTACGTTTTGCCTAATTGACTATGACAATTTATAATGTTTATAACATTATGGTGCAGCAACCATGGCGCCGATAATGGGAAAGGGCATAGAACCATGCAACTGATTCCTATCCAGTTAAGTTTGATCTGCCACTGATTTTTTTACTTTCACATTTTTGTATAACTGTATCTAAATTTATATTTATTTCTGGGTTTTACTTTGTGCAGACATCAAGAGGAAGATATTGAGATGGAAGAGTGAAGTAACTCACAGCTTTTGCTAATCTAAAAGGGTTTCTGTCTCCTGGTTATGCAAGTCCCAGCTAGTCTTTCTTTAGTAAGAACTGCATATTAATGTTGAATTGGGTACAATATTACAAGAGGTTACAACTGCTTTACACCTCCATAAATAGATATCGTCATTGTTTGGTTACTAAAATGTTGAATTTGCTACAATTTTCAAGAATTTACAGCTACATTATGTTTCATTCTTGCATGACGTGACTGCGTATTCTTGATGACAGCAGACACAGTGTCCATTTATGTGAAGTTTCGTGGTTGATCTTATGATGGCTTTAGTTTGTGATAGCAAGTGTTTAGAATGTAGAATTTAGAGTTACTGACTGAACGTTGTTGCAAACATAGCCTTTTGTTAACTGATATATTTCAATAGATCTTAACTTCAAAATTGGTTGCTTGGGCTTTCATCATCCTCTACAACTAACAAATGGGGGTTTCATGAATTATGCAAGTGGTCTGGGGGATATGGAATAGAGGAGGGTTACGGTCTCAAACCATTAGAGCCGATTATGATCCTCACGCTTCTAAGTAGTTCTCAAGCATCCTTTTGGGTCATTCTGTACTAGTTTGTGGAAAAACATATAGAATTACATGTTTTTTTGTATAGGTAGAAGTCAAATTGGGGAAAGGTGAAAATCAAATTTTGGTTAGTTGAATTGGAGGCCTTCATTTTCTATATCTTCTCTTAGTTAGTGAATGGGGCTATGAGCTTGACTTGTGCAGCCAAAGAGGTGTACCAGCTGAGTTAGTAGAAGTGTGGCGGATGGAATCATACATCACAGATTCAAATCCGACCGAACGCATGGGGTGGGGAGGCTCAAGGGTAAAAAAAAGAGCTTGAATTGTGCTAGCTCTCAAACATTGAATACTAGAACCCCTTATTGAACAAATTCTCCAAAGTAATTCTATGCAGCCCCTTTTTTGTCTCTTTTGTGTTACATTGAGGTTTTTTTTTACACTTTTTACCCCTTTCTCATTCTCCAAACAAGATAATGGAGCCCGAAAACTCTAAAAAATGGCCCATAAAAATCCTTCTCTGAATTGGGTCAATTTATCTGTTTTCCCTACACGGTCCAAATTAATGTTAAAACATTCAGGGGTGAGACCGTCGAAATCAGGTCTTTGTAGTAGGGAAATTCAGGCCGACAAACCAGGTTGTAGTGCTCCGGTTAGGGTGGAGCGGATCGGTGAACTCGAATTTGGAGTCTTCTGGGACTCAACATATGGACATTCCACCAGGTTTTGAGAATACTAGTAAGCAACACATGATTTGCACACCTGAACATGTGGGAACTCCTCCTGGTTTTAAGGTGCCATGTGAGCAACCATTACCAGCTTAAATATCTTAAGAAGTTGATTTAGGAAACTTGATGGGCGATAGGTACATATGGCTATTGCATGTAAAGATAAAGGGGTTCTTAGTCCACGTTTGCTACAACAAATTTCTGACGGACATATTCTCGAACTGATGGGAAGGTGAGTGCAATTCCCTTGGGTTTTAGGAGGGAACTTTAACGTTGTTTGATTAATGGAAAGAAGAAGGGTACTAAAGAAGTTATTTTGAGTTTTTTTTTTATTTTTAACCCTTAACCCTCCCCACCCATGTGGTCAGTCGGGTTCAAACCCGTGACATGTAATTCCATCTGCAACACCTTTACCAAGTCAGCTGGTACACCTTTGGTGATGTTTATTTAGCTGACTTTAGCCTAAAAAGAGGTAAGTGTACTTGGTCGAACCGAAGAGACAACCTCTCTTATGTCGGCTAGACCGTTTACTTGTTTTTGTGGATTGACTTGATTTATTTGGAAACAAAGTGAAATGGCTCAAGGGATCTGCGGAATTTGATCATCATGCAGTTTTGCTCGCCAATTCAGCAATTAGTGGCAGCTCTTACCCTTTCTGTTTTACAACTGGTTCGAAAATTCTAATCTTTTGGAAGAGATTAAATCTTGGTGGAACGATTGTATGGTTTCAAGGCATCCATGTTACTGCCTATGGTGGGAATTGAAGGCGAGTAAGCTTAAACTCCGAGACTCGGAGGACTAATGTTTGGGGTAAGACTAATGCACTTATTCAAAATATTTTTTTAGACATTGATGCAAAAGAAGTAAGAGATTTGTCCGCTAAGGAGAGGTCTAATAAAGTTGAGCTTCACAAAGATTGGGATGTTCTAATCAAAAGGGATGAGAACCTTTGGAGGCCAAGAGCAAAGGTGACTGAATTGCAAAATGGATCAGGATCCAATTACTTCCATAACTTGGCCAATAGATGAAGACTTTTCAACTCGACGAAGCATTGGCCATGGGGGAGGAGAAGGTGGTAGAGGAATCCAACATCAATTCAATCATTGTTTCCTACTTCCAACAATTTTTTAGTAAAACAGAACGTCAGCTTCCATTTTTCCAGGAATTGTTTTAACTCGATTCCCAGAGATGTTGCTATTGAGTTGGTTGAAGACATTTCAGAGTTAGAGATTAGAGGACCCATGCCAGATCTCAAAAAGGAAATCTTTTCGGGTCTCGATGGAAATTTATTTGAGAACTTCAGATATGATTAAGCCAGAATTCTTAAGCGTGTTGAAGATTTAAGTGTGGAATTTTTTTAGATAGAGGTTGAACTCTACTATCATCTATCTCATTCCAAAATGCTCTGGTGCTTGATCTGTAACCAATTTTAGGCCTATAAATTTCTTGAACAGGGTGTATAAGCTCTTGTCTAAAGTTTTGGCTGGCTAGTTGAAAAGGGTGCTTCACTTGATCATCTCTCCTTTTTAGAGTGTTGCAGTTAGAGGCAGACAGGTGATTGATAGTGCGCTGATAGCTAATGAATTAATTGATGCAAGGTGGAAGCAAGGTGTTCCAAGGCTAGTCATTAAGCAGTATTTTTTCAAAGCTTTCAACAATGTTACATGGCAATATTTGGATTTGATTATGAAATGCATAAATTTTAAACTACAAATTGGATTGGGTGGCTTCACACTTGCAGATCAACAACTAATTTTGCAATGAAAATAAATGATAAGCTTCAAGGTTTTTTTAAAAGTTCTAAAGGTTTGATCATGGCGACCCAATGTCTCCTTTCCTCTTCACCATGGCAGTGGAAGAGCTTAGCCCAAATGATCTTAAAACAGTTGAGAGTAGCAGATAGTAGCAGTCTCATCTCCATCCTTCAGTACGTGATGATACAATTATTTCTTGGAAGCGCAAACTTCTTAAAGCGGGTTAGGTTGACATTAATCAATCAACATAGGTGTTTATCCCAATTTATCTTTTATCTCTCATTAAAGTGCCGATTCTATCTCGGCCAAAGATGGAGCAAATTATGCGCATTTGGGGTTCCACTCCAAATTCAAGAAAGATGCATCTAGTGGGGTGGGAAAAAACTTGTTACCCCAAATCTTGTGATAGTTTAGACATTCGTCAAGTGAACATATTTAACACCGCTTTGTTATCGAAGTGGCTTTGGAGGTTTGCGGAGGAATAAGACAATTGTGGAGATCAATTATAATAGACAAATATGGCCAAAATAGATGGGAGTGTGAAGCCAATACATGGTATGTTCCGTTTGGGTGCACCAGGTGGAACTCTATATCTCTATTGTGCAAATAATTTTTATCCTCACACTTCCATTAGATGTTCCAAATGGTGAGCTGATTTCTTTTCAGAATGATTGTTGACCTTTAAAGGTTTTGTTTCCGAGCAATTTTTATATTTGCACTAAGAAAATTGGGCGTGTATGCAACTTTTGGGTTTATGAGGCGACTTGGGATTTCTCTTTTCGCAGACCATTCAATAAAGGGGAGTTAGATGAGGCTACAAACTTCATTCACTGGCTGAAAAATCGGGTTCTCTTCTAACACTCCAATGGTTTGGTGTGGAATGATAAATCCGTTGGTTTTTCGATCAAAGAGTCTTCCAATTTGTGGAAGCTCCACTAATGAACATCATTCCAACACCTTTATCTCGGCTCATAAAAATCTGGTTTGGGTGAAGAATGTTCACCCTCGGATCAACTTCTTTTGTTGGTCGGTTTTCATGAGAGGACCATGACTAAAGATAATTGAAGGCAAAGGGGAATCGACATGGGAAGTGTACATGTGTGTTCTCTGAAATGAGAGTGGTTAAACAATTGATCACTTGCTTTATACTGCAGATTCTTGAAGTCTATTTGGAGAAGTTTCCTCACAGGATTTGGGGTAAGTATGAAATTCCATAACTCCATTTATAAGTGGTTAAGCTTGTGGTCCATGCCAAATTATCGCGGCATGTGGATTGGATTTGGTAGGGTCCCTCATGTGCTTATGTGGTGCGTGTCGAAGGAAAAAAATTTCTTTGAATGGCTTAATGGATCGGAGCACTCTATTGCAATTATTAGAGAATTGTGGAGGATGGTTCGGCTTGTAATCAATTTAGGCAGTTAAATTTCGACACCATCTTGGTATTCTTTGTTATAAGATCGATTTATTTGTGTCTGTTGTAATGAGTGTCTTACTCACCTCTTCCCTTCTCAATAAACTTTTTCTTGTTTGGCTTGGGAAAAAAAAGTGACATACTTGTCAACCTGCCACAAAACCTGTTTGAGTAGTACTAAAACAATCAACAATCAACAGATTTCAAGCATTCAAAAAAGTAAACGACATCAAAAAAGATGATTCGAACAAAAAAAAACATGCATGCTCCAGGTACTTCATGGAATAACTCGGGAGTACTACTACACTATCTTAGGAGACTATACGAAGGCATTTCTTCCACCATTGTTATTTCTTCAAGCAGCAATTCTCGTTCTAACTGTTGCCGTGTGGATTTCATTACCACATTAAAATCCATGTAAGAGGCATGCATGTGAAGCCATTGCTTATCGAAAATTTTGAATGTTATGCAGTACAAAATGTCAAAAGCTGATTCGTTTTCTGCAAGTAACTTGCAGAAAACAGATCCGATCATTGTCCTTGGTTTGGGTAGTTCAATATCAAGCATCTGAATAAGCATATATGTGATGTTCATACCAGCTACTGCGAAAGGGTACTCCCATTCTGCTCTATCACCTTCAAGTTTATGGAGAAGATCCTGGAAAGCTTTCGGATAAGTCCTTGCAAAGAACAATAAATTTTCCAGTGATAGACAACCAGCACCTCTGATATCGGTTGATGGATCTGTTCCTTGCCAGCCCATGTCCTTCCACTGCTCAGATTTTAATCCATGAAGTTTCTCATCTGGAAAGGAAGCATTCCACAATGCTCGTAATGCTTCCTGGTGCTCTGGATTTGAACCATCATAGGAAATTTCAACACGTCTTTGTAGCTTTATCAAGCTTTCCTCCTGGGTAGGGGTTAGATCAAACGATGGATGGCTATCACTATTGCTTGTCTTTGGAAAAACACAAGGAAAGCCTTTAGCTATCCATAATGGTGTTGATCCTGCGACAATCTCAGCAGAAGAGTGGCAATCACTGCCTCGGTCCAAACCCAGAGAAATCCTTCTCACTGCAACGAAGGGTGTTCTTACCACGACGAAGGATCCTCTGTGGTCTTTCCTCTCAGCTTCTTCTACAGTTCCATTGCCGGACCTCGGCCTTCTAAATTTCAAAAACGTTCCCATCGAATTGTAGAAAACTCAGCAAAAATCTCCTTCAAAGTTCAACTAAAACACACAATATCTGTCTATCTACTACTACTCTCTATGATGAAGCAACCAACCACCTCGTAGATTGGAGGTCAGACACCAATTCTCTAATTGATTAAAACTCTATTACAGACCTCTTCATATATATATATATATAAAAAAAAACTTAATCCTACTCTGATTATACTTGCTATTTCTAACTCTATTACAGACCTTTGCATATAAAAAAAAAAACAAATAGATTTGATCCTACTCTGATTATGCTTACTATTTCTAATACTGGATTGACAAGGCAAGAACAAATTCTTCCTAAAACTAGACTTCTTATTCCTACTACTAATAGAACTCAACAATGTAATAGCATAGTACTCCTAACGGGTATGGGTTGAACTATAAGGTTTCCTGGAAAAACCAGAACTCATTGAACCAGATCATAAAGATTATCATTCGCATCAATCACAACGAGTGTTAGTCTGTCAAGAAGAAGAGAGATTGGAAGAACCAATTGCAAACTGACCGAGTTCGTCAATCAAGAGGCGCCATTACAACCATGAATTAGAGATCAATGGATGAAGGGAAATCAGTTAACAAAACACTGCCTTTTGTTTTTCAGGTTTCAGTCCCAATTCTCTCAATTCTACGATCTACATTAATCTTGTATACAAAAAGCAATATGAAGATCAACCAAGTCAGGAAATAACAAAGGTAGATTTTGCAACGTACACCATCATCATCATAGTTCATATATGCAAGATAAACTGATAAAGTACATCGCAGTTGGAGTTCCGCACTATCGAGATATTTCTCCATGAAGGTAAATTATATAGTGACTAAATTCTTATCTGAGTGAATCAGATGTGGAAACACTAACACTATACTAATTCAACACTGAAATAATCTCGTTTCACTAAAAAAAATTTATGCCTAGAAAGTAACACGTGCAGGCAGGCACGGATCTACTAGGGGTCAAGTGGGGGCACTTGCCCCCACTGACTTTTAAATAATTTTTTTGTTATTTGCGATTTTCAGACGGTCCGATGCAGGTGACGTCATCCCATCCCACCCCTTCTTCTCTTCCACCCCCCTTCTTCTCTTCCTCCATTCTCTGTGAACGATCTTGTTCCGCCCCCTTTTTTCTACCCCTCTATCTACTTACTACGAGATTGACAACCACTCCGCCTCCTCCTCTTTATCTCCATATCTTTCTGCTTGATTTATTTCCCTTTTCCACCATTGCCACTAGCAACCTCAACCTCTCTTGTCTACTTTAAGAAATAAAATAGTTCTTTTTTTAGTATTTTCTCTAGATGAATTCGTATATTGTGGTCTAATTTTTTATTTTATTCATAGGATTTTTCTGGAGATACATGAAAATTTGACCCATTAATTTTTCCTCAAAATACAAGCTTGTATCTCGAGATTCATCCATAAGTTATTGTTTGAAAGGCATCTTGTTAATCAACGTGAGCCTTTTGATAGTCAACATACGTTGATTGCTAATCCTGAGGGAGGCTGCAACAATGATTAATGTCGGGGTAACCTTTAATTAGTTATTTTTTATAGGGCAAAAATTACAAAAAAAATTATAAACATATAATTTACATTTGAAATTAATTTTTGCCCTTTAATTTTATATACCAATTTGAATTGGCCTCTATATATCTATCTTTTGCGTTTCAACAAAATAGTTTGCTGGATCTATTTTCTTTCCCCATAAATTAAATGGAGTTTTGTTTAGTAATGGTGTTTTGTATAGTTATTTATGTATTATTCAAATTAAAAAAATTTATTAAGTAATTAATTATTATATTATTATTAATTAACTATGATTTGTCACTTCGCCCCCCTTCAACAAAAATCATGGCTTCGTCACTGCGTGCTGGAAACAACTTTGAGCTTAAAAGATCGAGAGAAACAAGTATCAGAACTGTCATTCCTGATCATATTTTCTGCACAAAGCAAAACCCGGAAATACATGAGAAATTGAAAATGTGACTACAAACTCATAAAAAAATTTAGAATTGTGTCAAACCAAACTTAACGGGAAAGAAATCAGTTGTAAGGTTCTATACGATCTCCCGGTGTTGATGGTACGCTTGCTGCACATGAACATGAAGTACAGTAAGTTGCTAAAGTCAATTAGGCAAAACATTACTATAAGTACAGTCCTATTTCATGAAATGTAATCCGTCTCAAAGGCTTTCGCATGAGTATCATCTGACATTTTATCGTAGAAAGGTCTTTTTCCCGAATTCTGCAGGTCAGTTTCCTAATGGCTGGGATAGTGTGTAATCAACAGTTCTATTTTTTTATTTTCCTGAATTCACAATTTGTTGTGTTGGTGGATGGTGGCAATGTTGGTGGTTGGTCCGGTGATCTTTTTCTTCTTGAATTCTCAATAGATATAGCTGACCTCTATCAATTTTGTGAGACATTAGGAGCAAATATGTATACAATTCACTCGTAAGTTGTCCCTATGCTTTCACTTAAGCCTTAAACTAAAAACTTTCCTATACAGATTTTGTTGTCTAGGAGCTCTTCCGTGTGTATGGGTAAAAATCCACATAGAAGATTTCCTCTAGCTGCCATAAACTACTGCAATAATAATTAGTTTGTTTGCTTAAGTTTCCACAGGCATTCTGCAATTTTTCTATCAATTCACATTTTGGAAGTTGCTTTTGATGTGGGTGCAGAGGAGTTCTGAGCCATCCCCCACCCTCCTATGAAATTTTGAAGTTGTTTGGCAGGTGTAGGAGGTTATTTATGTTTGCTCGATCATTCATTTAATGATCAATACACACGGAAGAAGATGGCGTTTGGATACGTGAAGGAGGTTCTCACCAGGACATGGAAGCTTAAGGGAGGATTTCACATGAAAACCCATAGTGACAATACCTTTGTTTTCAAGTTCAATGAGCAAGAGGATAGGAATAAAATATTGGAGATTGATCCCATACATATTGCTAGCAAACTCTTCATCATCAGGCCATGAAGGCCCTTTTTGGAGGACGATACGAATGCACTTCATCATCAGGCCATTTGGATTACTCTGAGGAACATACGCCTAATTTTCTGGAACCCCAAGGGCTTGAAGTTCATTGTTAGTGCAATTGGAACACCGCTTCTGCTTGACAAGGCCTCTGAAGATAAAATGTGCATGAGCTTTGCATGAGTGTGTGTTCAAATCTGAAATCATTGTGTCTTGTCCCCCCTGCCCAATCATATTCCTTTGATTGTAGATAGCGTCAAGACGTACAAGGTTGAGGTTGAATATGTTTGGAAGCCCGTCAACATGCAAACTTATTAATATATTGGGTTAATTGCTACTTGTCCCATATTATAAATGGCTAATTGATAAATAGACCCCTCATTATTTACTATTGCATTTATCCTATTGATTAGCGGTCAACGTCAATAGACCGTCAGTTTTCAAAGCAGATTATCAAAATACCCCTCAGATATTAAAGACTCGGATTTAATGTTTCATATCTCGAACATCTCATCTCAATGAAAATCTTAAGGACGAAATTGAATCGTAATCGTATCTCGAGAAAATCCAACATTTTGATTTTAAAATTTGAATTTCAAACCGTTCATCTCGAGGTAAATCTAAGTGTCCAGATTTATAACACATCTCGAAAAGAAAAATCCTAAGAAGTAAATGAATTTATAAATCATAATCGTATCTCGAGAAAATTCCAACAATTGATTTAAAAAAACTGAATCTCAAACAGTTCGTCTCGAGGTAAATCTAATGGTTAAAATTTAATCACACACATCTCGAGATAAATCTGACTATTCATATTTAAATATACACACGTCTCGAGGAAATCTGACGGTCTAAATTAAATCTGCCAAAATTTAATCGCGCCTACATTTCGAGGAAATATGACAGTTATATTTAATCACACATACATCTCGAGGCAACAATAGGAAAAATTTTGTATCTCAAAGAAAATCCAAATAAATTGAATCTTAAATAATTCATCTCGAGGTAAATCTAACGGTCCAGATTTAATCACATACACATCTCGAGATAAATCTAATGGTTCAGATTTAATTGTGCATGCATCTCGAGGCAAACCTAACAGTTCAATTTTAATCGTGCATGCATCCGAGGTAAATTTGACGTTTAAAATTTAACCGCACACACATCTCTAGGAAAATATGCCAGTCCAAATTCAATTGTATATGCATCTCGAGGAAAATCTAACGATCAGTTTTAATCGTCCATGCATCTCGAGGTTAACTCTGACGGTTTAAATTTAATTGTAGATGCATCTTGAGATAAACCTAACGGTTCAAATTTAATCGTACACACATTTCGAGAAAAATTGGCTACTGAAAAAAGGGAAGAAAAAGAAGGATGACGAAGGATGAGGAAGAAAAGGGAGAGGGAGAGCAGTGGTGGGGCTGTGAAACACAGGATGGAGGAGGAATAATGAGTGGAAATTTTTCCCTGGCCGTTAGATTGTCCCTGAGATGCGTGCATAAGTAAATTTGGACCGTAGAATTTTTATCGAGATGTGTGCATGATTAAATTTGAACCGTTATATTTTCATCTAGATGTTTGCATAATTAAGTCTGGACCATTATATTTATCTCGAGATGTGTGTACGAGTAAATTTGGATTGCTGAAATTTATGTCAAATTTTCCTCAAGATGTGTACGGATAAATTTGAAACGTCAAATTTACCTCAAGATCCGTGCACGTTTAAATTTGAACAGTTTTACTTGCTTCGAGATGCATGCACAATTAAATCTGAACTGTTAACTTTTCTCGAGATGCACACTAAATTAAATTTGTACCGTTAGATTTATCTCGAACTGTGTGTAAGATTAATTATGAACCGTTGAATTTTCCTCGAGATGAGTTGTTTGAGATATAAAAATTTTAAATCAATTCTTCGAGAAACGATTAAGATTTCAGTTCAACCTTAGGATTTTCCTTGAGAAGATGTTCGAGATACAAAATATTCAATCTCAACCTTTGATTTCTCTGGGCATTTTGATCATTAATTAAAATTATGGTTATGGACATTACCGCGAGTAAATAAAATCAGACTAATACATATCCGTGAATAATAAAGGGATCTAATATCAATTAATTTATATATGCAGCAGTAAGCATTCATCCTAAATTGTGCTATATTTTGTCATAGCAGATGGTTCGAGAATAATGCAAAGAAGTAGACAATAGAGGTATGTTATCCATAACCTGTGAGAACCTAAAGGTAAGTCGGGAAGGGTTGGGAAGATTCCATAGAAACAACATTCATTCAAAGCAGGAAAAGGAGTGCGTTATTACAAGCTCAAATGTAATTGATCTTGAAAAATAAATAAATGCCCTCCACTGCTTATCCCGAGAAGACATGTGAGTATGTATTAGCCAAATGTTTCCATTGAACATATAAAAAAAAAATTTAATAAATAATAATAAGAATGTTATTATGGTCATGAAGATCACTTCTCTGACACAGAAGCCAGTAACTGAAATTGGGAGAAACTTATTTGGAGAACGATGAATAAATAGGAAATTCAAATAGTTAAGGAAAATCCAATCGTTTAGAATTGTAGCAGACTACATCCAAGTATTTTTTGTGTGCTTTAATTATTTGCATCAGAAAAAATATTTCTACAATTCGTCAGTGAAGTCTTTCAAGACCTTAGTCCGAACAACTAATGGACTCCTAACTCTATGTTTCCCGTCGGTCCAAGTCAAGCTCCCAAACTGATAGCCAGTGTTAACAGCATGGCTGGTCGAGATCTTCATTGCAAAAGAAACATTTCTGACATTTGCATTGAACACCAACGACTGGGGTGTCACCTCTACATATACACCAAAAGGAACTTTGACATTAGCATGGTACACAGAGTCCACTGATCCCACATTGGTGACAGTTCTTGTTAGCGTCACAGACTTCATCAAACTTGGGACGACGATGGAGGGAAGATTCATATCAAGAAAAGAAAATCGTTGGGTCGGACAAGGAAAATCATCCATCTTATAGCCACCAATGTGACAAAGATATGGAACGTAGTCTTGAAAGCCCATATCATAGATTAGACCAGGATCTGCTGCAGCATTGGGATTTATAATGCCTCCTCCATAGTCAAATGCATCGGCAAGCTTCATAGGGTTCCCTTCAGCGTAAATGGGCTCACCCCATGGATCACTCGTCCATCCTGTAAATAAAATTGTAGGGTAAGCTCAAGTTCCATGAGTTACGGAAAGTAGTGACATAAAACTTACCTGTTGTGACAATTGCAGATTTAATTGCTGCCGGGGACCAATCAGGGTGCAAAGATTTTAATAATGTTACTATTCCACTCACATGAGGAGCAGACATAGATGTTCCAGATAAAAATATATAGTTCGATTCGGTTGACCCTGCTAAAATATTTACACCAGGTGCAGCAATATCTGGCTGTGTCATGTAACAAACAATAACACGGGACGATTAAGTCTAAAACTTGCCTTCAATTTTTAGACCGGAAAAGAACAAGAATTAATTAGTACCTTGAGAATTTCAGGTATGATAGGATGAGGACCTCGAGATGAGAAATCAGCTATCTTTGTCATAATAGGCTTTCCAACAAGCGTTGTTGCAGGTCCAATAGATATACGAGGAGAACTTCACCAACACAAAAGATAATGATAATTCCATAACTAAAGTACATATCGATTAACCAACACAAAAATCCACCATAATAGTAAAAAAAATTGGAGGAAAAGTATGGTGTTTACCTTGTGGAACGAATGTAGCTAAGAATCTCCCATCCAGTCTCATAGTTCACTGTAACAAGTGGACCAGAAGAATTTTCAACCATGCTAGATTTTGGATTGTCAGAGATGATCAACCCGGCGCTTGCATTTAATACGTTGTCAAGAGCATGTTCTATGGGGGAATATTCCATATATCCATAACAAAACACAACTTTTCCTTGGACCAATTTACGATCCAAAATTTTCAAATTATTGCAGTAACTACAAATAAAATTGACAATTAGGCAGTTTAGTATATGCAAGACATTACTATTATAAAGGTTTGGGGGTTCCTAAAACCCTGCTCACTTTCACCCCAAAAAAAAAAATTTCATTATTATTGTTATTAAACTTACCCATCAGTGTTCTCTTGAAAGTATAGTCCAACGGATGACAAATGTTTTCCATTACCACACACTTGTCCCTGTTCAGAAAAAAAAAAAAAAAAAAAAAAAAAAAGGTAAATAAATAATTCACTTATAGAGAACTGAGTTTTTAGTCAGGGGCCAACCTACAGTATTGTTTACATATATAACTTGAAAAAACAAAAAAAGTTTTGTTGCATATCTTACAGTAAGTGTTTGATTGTTTCCTAGCATTAGAGGTACAGAGAAAGATCTGTCTATGTTGCTGGCTGCAACAGTTATGATCCATGGCGCAATGTTGGTTATTGTCTGAGCTTGAGGACCACTGTTTCCACCAGAGCACACAAATGTAATCCCCTTGTTAACGGCATGAAATGAGCCTAATGTCATGGCATCTTCGAAATCATCGGAAATTGCACCTCCTCCAAGGGACAATGACAAAACATCCACTCCATCATGGATTGCCATATCAATTGCCTTCAATAAATCGACTGTCGAACATAATCCACCAAGCCAACAAGCTTTATAGATAGCCAAATGAGCTTTGGGGGCACCTCCTCTCACATTGCCACTACCAAGGCCAGCATAGCTGACATTTTTCACAATCGAACCTCCTGCAGTGGTTGAGGTATGTGTTCCATGTCCCTTTCTATCTCTGGGTGATAAGTACCCCCTCTTTGCGATAGTCTCTTTTTTAATTCCAGTCTCAGCAATAAGACCATCAACGAACCATCGAGCACCTATCAACTTTCGGTTGCAATTACTTATGTTAAACCTCTGTCCTTCTTGGCATATGCCCTTCCAACGAGTCGGAATTGGTCCTAATCCTTCATCATTCAAAGATTCTAACTCTGGCCAAATACCACCGTCAATGATACCAATAATGGCTCCCTCACCCATATTAGTATTGTTCAAAATACTATCAGAAAAAGAAGAAGAATCAAGAGGAAGACCAAGGTAATCCCAACTTCTTGTAGTATGTAGCTTATACAATTTGCTCTTAAAAACTTTGAGGACCCCAGGGAAAGCTGCAAGACATTAAACTAAAAATACATCAAATTGAATTGGGTAGTATTGGTCCTTTAAAAAACCAAAATTAGTTCACCATAGTTGTTAAATGAAAAAAATGTAAAATGGAGGAAATGGCTAATATTACCTGATAGCTTTTTGGCGTAGGATTCGGTCATCTTGGCTGCAAATCCTGAGAACACATGTGAGTATGTCTGGACTAAATTTTTCATGGCTGCATCCTCACTGCAAAACCACCCAATTGGTTATTTCTATAAAATAAAAGATGAAAAATATAAGAGTCTTGTCATGGTAACAACTATCACCTCTCTAGCACAGAAGCCAGTAATTGAAAATGAGAAAGAGAAGCTGAAGCTCGGCCAAGGAGTTCTCCTCCTCCCCTGTACGCAACATATACATTCTCTTTCCCTTGTACAGTATAGGGGAGAAAGAAACTCAAACTGATGAGAAGTAAAAGATTCCAAATAAAGGAAGTCATTGCAGCAAGATGGAGGGATTATGGGTCCAAGTACATAGATATTTATATACAGAAGAAGATAAAACCTTTGAAACGAATAAAATCTGGTGAGATAAACATAAATCAAATCTTAAAAACTCACTGGTAATCCAAACATTTATGAATAAAAACTACACTTGTTTTTTCCAAAATTAAAAGAAATTTTCTAAACAAAGGGCATCTCTGCCTTCATTTGTGTACTAGATTCGACAGACAATGGAGATTTTGGAGATCTTTATAACCAACATGTAAAATCCTATTATAGAAATAAATATGATTTTGAATTTTGAATTAGCAAATCTGATAAAAATATTGAGCTACAGGCTACAGCCACCACTGCTACTACTACCACAACCACCATAGCATAATCATCACCACAACCTTCACAGCCACAACCCCCAACACAATCATCAGAACATAACCACCTCATCCACCACTAATTTCGTAGCCATAACCATGTCACAACCACCGCCACCACTACCAACCCACCACTTTCATAGCCACAAGTTTGAAAAGAAAATCATTTTTGAACTTTTCCAAGAATTGTTGTACAACTTCTCTCCCTGAATCATATGATCTCACAAAATGCAAAAGAAACATGCAAAACTTGCTACTTACCAAGTGATTAACATAATATTCCATCCAAAACAGTCATTTGATTACATGAAGGACAAACTAAAGCACGTGTCCGCCTACTTCAGACTAACAACCTGTTGATTATCGTCATAATCAAACTTTTCCTCCCTGCAAACAGGGATGAATCTACAAAGGGACAAGTGGGGCAGCTGCCCACTGAAACTTAAAATTTTCATGCTATTATATAGTTTTTTGCTATTTGCCCCTTTAGTTTTCTGGGTTTGCCAGATTTTAAAGGCTAATTGGCCACAACCCCTCCTTTTCTATTATTCTGCCTCCTAACTCTTAGAATTTTTTGTCCTTGCCCCTTTGAAGTGGAGAGCCAGACAACCACTTTTCCTAAACCATCCATTCTCATCTCCTTCCATCTTTACAGTATTTTCTCCTACGGATTATATAAATCTAATTTCAGCACTTTGAATATTCCCTAAATTATTGATCTTTTACTTTCACAATTCTCTTTTTTTTTAGCAATGTTCTTTCCTAAATGGTAAGACATCAGAGATTGAAGCAATTAAACCAGAAGCAGCAGAGTGCAACCTTCACAAGGCCAAGTTTTATATTTTATGTTTTGTTTTGTTGATTATATGTAAATAACATTACTTTTCCATTTTTTTAGTCGTTTCTGTCTCTCCTATGTTGAAATTTGTTCATCAATTAAAGTAATGTAAACAATTTGACATTTTAGAAATTTTAAGAGACACTATACATCTATTAGACAAGTTACTTATTGATTTAAGAAACATATGTCATACCTTTCCAATAAGAACTTTCATAACACAACATCACACATCAAACACCAAACAATTTTCAACACTTTTGTTAAAAAGTTTCAGGTTACATCGCATTATATTTACTGACAAATAGCAAGGTGTGTGTGTGTGCATGCGCAAGAGTGGTTACTGAGCCTAAAAATAATGTATAAACTTCACAAATTTTCAAGAATAAAAGTAAGGAATTTTACACTTTATTAAGAATTTTTTTTTGTGTGTATCTTATTATGTAGTGTGAAATATTTTTTTAACTAACTATTTGTCCCAGCTCAACTTAAATGCTAGCTCCATCCCTGCATGCAAACATGGAAATAAACAAACAAATGAGGATTGAAAATGGGACTGAACTTACAATACTTGCAAACAATTAACATTAGTAAACACAACATTATGTCTTCTATACTTTATTTGGTTCCAAGTGTCTTCACTACTGCACTTTATTATAATACTCCACAAGCAATGGCTACAGTCATTTTGTGACAGCATTCATGCAATTGTCAAAGAGATTGCATGCAAAGTCATAGTGGCATGGAAAATATTATCCCCAAATCATATTGGTTATTATAGCAATGCCCAAAAAATCGGATAAATAGCTAGCATCCATAGTTTTCTACAAATTTGATGAATACAAACTTGTTGCAATGTAAATATACTGAACAAATAAATATAGGCTTTATAAAAAAAACAAGTTCAGTACAAATGACAACAATGAAACTGAGTCACTTGCAGAAGAAATTGTAGCATACACAAGATTATTTGGATTCTTTTTATACTTGTTTTGTAAAGTCCAACATAAAGGGGTCAATTTTCAGCTTTAATTATTTTTAACAGGATTTGTTTTTGGGAGGATTGAAGGTAAAACTCAACAAAACCAACTTGCATATCCCATCGAATTTAGCAGTGGAAACAATGAGAAGAAAATAACAGTTAACAAATGCTTTTTTTAAAGGTTGCAGTCACTACTCTCGTTGTTATACAAAACATATGCTATGCATATCGCATAAAAGAAATTTAAGATCAATGAAGTGTGGGGAGACTTTGAGAATATGTCATACATCCCTGCAAGATTAAAATGTGCAGCAGGTGGAAACACCGGACTTAGAGAATCTGTAGACTAGAGTGGGAATCGGAGACTTGGTGTGTGCAGCATGAAACCAGAATATAGATATTTCTCAATGAAAATGTATTATAAAGTAGCTGTAAGCTCTTGTAAGTTATCAACAATCCATTTTTTTCATTTTTTTTTTTTAAGAAATGTTTCCCCCCATTCTTCACTAAAATGGTCCAACTAGCATTAGCACTTTTTGTCCGAATAAAACACCCATGGTATCAACTTAAAGTGCAAATCATCCTCGAGCTTACATGTACACCTAAATCTGAGAAACCCATTTTGTGCACTTTCAGAACAAGTAAGTTTTAGCTTTGGAGAAAAGGTAAAAAAAGGTATGATCATGAGCTAAATCCTTCTATAATCTGTAAGAAAATAGATGCAAACACTCTGCAAAGAAAACAAGGGAGACTTTGATGTCTTTCTCCGAGAGAGAAGTAAATGTTCTTAAAAATGGTAAAACCAAGGCCTATTATCTTCGTCGGTATCTTTGCAGAGAACAATGTCTCTTTTATTTGGTTATTGACAGTGGGTGTCGTCACTTGTGATTTCATTGTTAGATATTATGCATAATATGTGGTTGGTACTGATGGAGATGGAGGTTAGTGGTGGTCGCAGGAAGATGGTAGTGGGAGTTCTGTTGTTGAGGTGTCAATCACAATGTAGTTACTGCAGATGCAACTAAACCATTGCATCATACGACATCTTGAAAATGTCACAGTCTGGTTTCATCTTGATTAGAAATGGATCACATGTGAGGTAAGTATATTTCGTCGTACTGACAAGTTGCTACAGTTTCCTTGAAAATGAAGCAGTGTCTAATTTTTTAGATAATGCCAGGAGTAAGTCTAAAAACTCATAAACCATTAGGTAAGTGAATCCTATGTTGTAACAATTTAAGAAATAGAAGTAGTCATTGCCACGCGAAAAATACCGACTGAGAAACAAAGCAATCAGGCAGCAACTCTGAGATTAAAAGGATCAAGAGACTCATACTGAAACTACTTTTCTGGATTTGCAAATGCGTTGAGTTACTTTAATGCAAGGTTTAGTATCCCATCTGTATATTTGTTGTGGACGTCTGCACAAATAGAAATTTCAGTAAAGTGCATACAATAAAAACTATAACTAACATTGTGTAAACGTAAAGGACAAATTATTTGTGCCATATCAAACTTAACTGAAGAGAAATCAGTTGAAAAATTCTATATCATATCCCAGTATTGGCGCTAGGTTTGCTGTACATGAATTAGAATAAGTAGTCGAAGTCGATCAGGCAAACCATAACTCTTACTTGAAAACAGGTAAATATAACAGGGGATATAATGAGAATGCAAAATGAAAGATACACTACAAATTTATTGTATGGATTGTTTTCATTTCATAAACTACATTGTTTTCAGCCATATTCTTTGAAATTTACCATTAACAATTCAAGAGGGAAAGACATGAATGAGAGAATAAACTAGTAGGATCTCATACCTAAAGGAATAAGCAACACATATGCACATGGTTTGGTCTGAAATAAATTAACAAATGTAGATCAACATGGGACCATAACGGCAAATTCAGATATAACTCTACAGCAGACTGTCGGGGTTAACCGAATGCTATTTGGCATTTTAGCATTTAATATGAAAATTTGAACTATAACCATGTCAATATGCTCTCTCTACTAGCTTAAGCTTTTAGAGAAGCTGCCGTAGCTAGCTAGAGTAGTCTTACAGCTATGGCTTAAAAACGTTGAATCAGGATCTGAGGCACTCCCCTTTATTGAGGTGTGAGGCGGTCACGAGGCATAAGTCTCAAAGTCATTGAGGCACATCAGTTTTTTGTTAAAATGCAGTTGATAAAATTGCAGAGAGAATAACAAAAAAAAGAATAGCATAAACCAATCAATTATCGAACAAATAAACAAGATACAATAATAATGAAGAGAAAAATACCTTGGTGAGCCATTTGGTGTTGTCTAGTGAATTTGACTCGCAAATTTCCTGGCAAAATTATAAACATATAACATATTCTGCACATGCTACAACTAGATTACTACAAAGTCGTAATAAAATCATAAATCATACGCAAAAGGCGTCATCAATATCTGAAGTTAACAAAAACTTGAACATTAGTCAACCAATAGTCTAACTCGTAAATATTTAGAATAGGAAAAACACACATAATTATAAGTTCAAAGTCAACCTTATAGTCATCTATTCATGTCAATTTTCTCCAAGGCCATCATCTTCTTCACTACTAGTAGTTCCTTGAAAGAATCATCCTGATATCTCAATATTCTCTCAATCCTATCATATTATCTCAATCCTATCGTGTTACTCATCATCACTGCAAGGGTTAAGGCAAAGGGGTCAACAGGACAAGGTTTTGAGGTTAAAAAAAATGTTAAACCAACATGCTAAACCTCATGAAACTGAAGCCTAAGCCCCAGCATGTCTCAGAATTAAACTTAGACCTCATGGAGTCCACCTCACTTACCTAAGGCAAAAGCCCCACCAGCTCTTCATGAGGCGTAAGTCTCAGTTCGCCCAACAAATACTAAGATTTTGCAATCATGGATTTTTTTCCAATAACAATTTCAATCAGAGAGTCACCACCATTTTGCAGACATGCAAATCATGAAAATCAGCAATGAAAGAGGATGCATGCATAAGTGCCAATGAGATTTCAAACAGAAACATAGTGAAATAGATGATTCTCGTGTCCAACTCCTAAGAAGTCGATAAGAGACAACTCCAAGCTCTTTCAAAGAGAAACACAACAAACGGATCTATCCATAATAAAAGGAATCATGTGAGTGACAAACTCATGAGTCCAGAACAACAGGAGCACACACCTGATGGGTGTAGAAAGTGACCAACCATTTCAACTTGCAGCAATAAAAAGGAATATAACAAAAATACTACAGGTGTTCCACGATAACCAAATATGAATATTTATCTCCCTGACTATCAGGTGAACATTTTCAACAATTCCGATATTGCACTATTGGCAGTCTATCCCACACCCAATTCCCTTTCTCAGATAAGTCTCGACACATTGGACCAAACATTGTAATGATTGAAAGAGTGGAACTCCACCAGCTCCTTGGTTAAACTTGACCATACTTCCATAGCAACAGGTATTGATTTAATAGGTTTTTCGACCGGTCTCACAAAAAACACAATGGCTCACCATGTGTATACCAGACTGAATCTGATTGGGGCATTGAACTAAAGAGAAAACAATAACTACCACCATAATTCTTGTCCCGTCAGGAGAGGGACTAAGCTCTCCACGTTAAGGAGTTCGAGCAGCTTCAGCAACTGATGCAATTCCAGTCTGTCAGACCTGGATGTGGGCACAAACTCCAAATGCATCACACAGCACCAATAGTAACAACAGACAAAGAACCATTTTTTCAACAATAACATATTTGGAAGACTACTACTGTATGCGAACTTTCTCCGAAGTCACCTCTTTGAGTTATGGGCATACAGTTCTATAAGGCGTATTGATGAACGCCATCGTCTAGTCATCATATATTCATCGTTCAAAATATAATGAAACTCACTTCCTTCTCTCAAACATTCAACCCACGCGTCCAACTACCACTCCAACAAAAATGGTACAGAAAAGGTGTCAGAAGATATGGATAATATAATAGAGCCACCGAGACTTTCTCTAATGTTGAATTAGTTTTGAATTGGTTTTGTTTTAACTTTGTATTTGTAATTTGAATTTTGTATCTTTCTGTTTCATTGTATTTAGGAGTTAGCTTAGGCAGAGTTGTATTATATTTCCTTGTGATCTATAAATACTGAGATCAATAAATGGCCATGTGTGTGGCCTTTATTTCATTCTCTATCTTCTACGCATCTATCTTTTATAGTATAGAGCAATTTAAAATTTAGAAATTGTTGCTGCTATTCTTCTCTAAGCCACCACAATCATGACTACAACCAATCCCTCAAATTCTTCAACCTCCCACTTTGTAATTCACAACACTAACGAACCAAACTACAATAATCCTTCCCCCGCATTCTCCCTCAATGTCGGGCCAAACTCCAGTCAAAATGATTGGCCTCCTTATCCCTATCTTGACCACTACGAAATTTGTGGATTTAGGGACATACAACAAAGAAGTGTCCATCCTTTCGCCTTGTTCCCATTCAGCCATCCACCACCACAAGTGCTCTAATGATCACCTTTCTGACAACATGGCAGCTTCGACGAGCACACTTTGTTGTTCTAACACTAGATAGTGGTGCCTCTCACTAGGGGTGTTAATTGGTTCAGTCGGTTCAAAATTGAATCAGAACCGAACCAAACTAGAAATTCAATTCGGTTATCATATTTTTCAAACAAAAATCTGAAACCAAACCAACTGGTTCGATTTAGTTTAGGTTTTTTTCGGTTTTCCTTTATTTCTCTTTGTTTTCCCATCACCATCACTATCTCATCTTGGCCACACAAAGCCTAAACCCTAAAGCAACTCTCTTCACCATTACTTCCCTCCTTTGCCTCCCTAATACTGAAGACACTACCCTGACGAAGGAGAAAAAGGAGGGTGGTTCACTTGTACGGATTCGGATGATAGCTACGTTTGCAGAGGTGGTGGAGGGGAGTGAAGACATGGATGGTTCGTCGATCCACGGAGATTATAGAGGTTGATTGAGATTTGTCAGGTGGTGGTGGTGGGTGGAGAGAGGGAGATACAAAAAAAAAAAAAAAATATCGGTTCGGTTTTTTCGACGGTATGAGAAAACAAACCGAACTGAATTGCATTGTGTTCCAACTGTTTCTCGATTCCGTTCAATTCAGTTCGGCTGGTTTTTAGGAACCAATTAACACCCCCACCTCTCACCATGTCACTGCAAACTTGAGCAATGTATCCTTCACGCGCCTTATATAGGTTTCGACGACATCATGATCGGTGACACGGGTCTCCCCATTACTCACACTGGTTCTACGTCTCTTAACACTCTTACCACCTCATTTCAATTAAATAATGTTCTGTGTACCTAACATGAAGAAAAACTTAATCCCAGTTTAATCCATTGAATTCTTACCCTCTTCCTTTCTTGTGAAATAACTTCGTACAGGGGCAACACTTTTGAAGTGCCAAACAAAAGATGGGGTGTATGAATGGTCATCCTCTTCTCCAATAAACTCTCCCTTGCTAGCATTTTCTAGTGTCAAGACAACTTCCTCTGAGTGGCATCATAGATTAGGTCACCCTGCATCTCTTATTTTAAATGACAGTGTTTCTCATTATCAAAAAACTAAACCTTTCCACTCAACTATCTCCACCCATTGAATAGAACCCACCACTATGACCCGAGCCCTCAAGGATAAAAAATGGTGTCGGGCCATTCTGAAGAATATGATGTTCTTGTTCGAAATGGGACATGGGAGCTAGTACATCCTGCTTCTAGTCATAATGTTTCTCATTATCAACTAGACTCATTCACATCATTGTCTCTTCATTTTTTATGCAATGTCTGTCACTGCAAATAGTCACAAACTTTCCTTTTCTAAACCTATTTAAAAATTAAAACCTTCCACTCAACTATCTCCACCCATTGAATAGAACCCACCACTACGACTCGAGCCCTCAAGGATAAAAATAGTGTCGGGCCATGTCTGAAGAATATGATGCTCTTGTTTGAAATGGGATGTGAGAGCTAGTACCTCCTGCTTCTAGTCACAATGTAGTTGATTGTAAGTGAATTTTTCGCATTAAACGACACTCTCATAGTTTTATTGACACGTACAAAGCATGTTTGGTAGCTAAAGGATTTCAGCAGCGTCCTAGTGTTGACTATCATGATACATTTAGCCCTGTGGACCTGTGGTCAAGCCAACTACGGTGCGCCTTGTTCTTAGTCTTGTTGTTAGTCGTGGATGGTCTCTCCGACAACATGATATCAATAATGCGTTTTTACAAAGTCATATTTCTGAAGATGTCTATGTCACAATGAAAAGCTTTGTTGATCCTGATAATCTATCTTATGTATGCAAGCTTAGAAAAGCAATTTATGGGTTTGAGCAAACTCCACGAGCCTGGTATAGTAAGCTTCCCAAATTTCTTCTTTCTTCGGGTTTTCATAATTCACTAGCTGACACTTCTTTGATCATTTTCAAAAATGGTAGTCATCTTATCTATCTTTTTGGTTTATGTGGATGATATTATAACAATGGGTGATAATGATGGTTTTGTTCAACAATTTGTGACTATTATTTCAACAATTTTCTTTTAAAGATCTTGGGCAGTTATCTTATTTTCTAGGCGTGGAAGTTTTATCGCATCCTCGTGGTCTTTTGCTCTCTCAAAGATGTTATATAATGCCATAATGGATCTTCTTGCTCGTACAAAAGTGATGGAAGCAAAACATGTTCTCACACCTCTTCCCATTTCACCACCAATCACATGTGCTCCACTTTCTGATCCATTTGAATACCATGTCATTGTTGGGAGCTTACAATATCTATTACTTACTCGCCAGACATAGCTTTTTCTGTCAACAAGTTGTCAAACCAACCTCAGATCACTGGGTTCTAGTTAAGCGACTTCTCCATTATCTTTATGGTTCGGTTAATGAAGGCATACTCATCTACCATGAATCACCACAATTCTTACATGCTTTCTCCGATGCCGATTGGGCTAGGAACATAAATGATTTCACCTCCACCAATGCCTATTTGTCTAACTTGGTAGTAATCTGATTTCTTGTAGTTCCAAGAAGTGGCGCTTTGTTGCCCGATCCAGCACAGAGGCCGAATATTGATATGTTGCAAATGTTGTCGTTGAACTTAACTGGGTGTGTTCTCTCTTGGTTGAACTTGGTGTCTCTTTCACATTCACCTAACTAATTTACTGTGATAATATAGGGGCCACTTATCTTGTTCCAACCCAGTTCCAACCCAATTTCCACTCTAGAATGAAGCGTGTGGCTATCAATTTCCATTTTGTTCGTGTTCAAGTTCAATCGAGACATTTGCGTGTTATGTTTCTAGTAAAAACCAACTTGCTGATGCTCTAACGAAGCCCCATCTCGAACATTGTTTCTTATTCTCAAGACCAAGATTGGACTCTCTACACGAGCTCTATCTTGAGGAGGCATAATAGAGCCACCGAGACTTTCTTTGATGCTATTGAATCAATTTTGAATTGGTTTTGTTTTAACTTTGTATTTGTAATTCGAATTTTGTATCTTTCTGTTTCATTGTATTTAGGTGTTACCTTAGGCAGAGTTGTATTTGAATTATATTTCCTGGTAATTTATAAATACTGAGATCAATGAATAGTCGTGTGTAACCTTTATTTCCTTCTCTATCTTCTATGCATCTATCTTTTATAATATTACCTGATAGCATTTCTGCGTGGAATTAGTCAAATCCTGATAACACATTAGAGTATATATGGACCATATTTTCCATAGCTGCACCTCACTACAAAACCAGCCAAATGCTCCCTTTATTTCTATAAAACATTAAATAAATATAAAAATTATAAGAATGTTGTTATGTTTAGAAGTTCACCTCTTTAGCACAGAAGCCAACCTCTTTAGCACAGAAGCCAGTAACTGAAAATAAGAGAAGTTGAAGCTTAGCAAATAAGCTCCTCTGTATACAACATATACATTCTCCTTCCCTTGTACAACAATGGAGAAGAGGAAACTTAAACGAATGAGAAGCACAAGATACAAAATGGAAGAAGCCACTAGAGCAAGATGGAGAACTTTATATTTTACCTCTATATAAACTATGAGATTGTTTGTAATAGAGTGTTGTGTAGTAAAACAACGTTACAACGCCGACATAACTCTTAACGTGGGTGAGCCGTTACGTTATGACACTATCACGTTATGGTATCAAACTTCAATATAACAGCATTAAGTGGCCGTTACTGAGCTAACGTTTTTTTTTCAATAATGTCATTATAACATTTTGTTCTAATACATTAAAAAAACACCCATTTCATTCTCGATCGAACCAGAACCTTAGACTCATAGGAAAGAAGGACCAGAGCTCGCCGTCGCCAATCACCAGATAACTAGACCTTGCCGTTTGACAGATAATGAGACAAGAAGGGAAGAAGACAAAGAATCGATCGCACTCTCTCTTGCAATCTCACTCTCATACCAAGGGAAGATGTTTTTATTAAGGTTTTTTGTTTTTGAATTTAATGTAATGAACATGGTTTACTTTTTTTACTATAATAAAATTAATATTTTGTGGGGTATTAAAATATATATTTAAAAAACTATTCCGTTATATACCGTTATATCTCAGTATATCCCATTATAACCTATAACGCTCTTGGACCGCTATGGGTCTGTTATCCGTTTTAACTACATGGATAGAGTGAAAGTTCAAAGAAGTTTATATATGGAAAAAAAATCTTTGGACAAAATAATAATAATAATTTGGTGAGATAATATAGATGGAGAAAACGTAGGTAAGGAAAGAAACCTGTACAGTCTTATGTACACAAATATTCATTAAAAATAGATTAAACTTTCTTTTTATTCAAAAGGAAAGGCCATCTCTATCTTAATTATGTAATTAGATTGGAAGGATATTGAATCCTTTAGAGATTTTATCGAATCATTTACGAGAGAGGCTAAAGGAGCAATGTAAGTGCCCCCCCCCCCCCTCCTCCAGGATTCTTTTGCTACTTGGATCATTGTCCAGACACGTTAGAATGCTTACATTAGGAGTGCTGATTATAAATAAAAGGAAAATTCAAGTAAAAAGATATAATAACCACCTGGAGTAAAAAGCCTAAGAAAAAAATAAAAAAAAAATTACCCCCCACCCCTACATTTCTATCCTACTACTAACACCAGTTCACCACTTTCAAGTTGCATTGGCATAACATCTAAAGTGCTGAATATCAGCTGCTAGATATCATGCACATTGGTTGTGCCCAGATTAGTTCTGTCAATGACATGGGGATTCTCCAAATCCAATCCTTTAATTATTTGCATCATGAAAAGTATATCTACATTTCGTCAGTGAAGTCCTTGAAGATCTTAGTCCGAACAACTAATGGACTCCTAACTCTATGTTCCCCATCAGTCCAAGTCAAGCTCCCAAATTGATAACCAGTTCTAACAGTATGGCTGGTCGAGATCTTCATTGTAAAAGAAACATTTCTGACATTTGAATTGAACGCCAACGACTGGGGTGTCACCTCTACATATATACCACGTGGAACTTTGACCTTAGCATGGTACACGGAGTCCACTGATCCCACATTGGTGACAGTTCTTGTTAGAATCACAGATTTCATCAAACTTGGGACGACAATGGAGGGGAGATTCATATCAAGAAAAGAAAATTGTTTGGTCCGGCAAGGAAAACCATCAATCTTATAGCCACCAATGTAACAAAGATAGGGAACATAGTCTCGAAAACCCATATCATAGATTAGACCAGGATCTGCCGCAGCATTGGGATTGATTATGCCTCCTCCATAGTCGAATGCATCGGCAATCTTCATAGGGCTCCCCTCAGAGTAAATGGGCTCACCCCATGGGTCACTCGTCCATCCTGCATATTAGATTGCCATTTACTCTAAAAGCTCAGGTACAATGAGGTATGAAAAGTGAGATAAAATATACCTGTTGTGACTATTGCAGATTTAATTGCGGCTGGGGACCAATCAGGGTGCAAAGATTTTAATAATGCTACTATTCCACTAACATGAGGAGCAGAAATAGATGTTCCAGATAAAAATGTATAACTCAATTCAGTTGATCCCGCTAAAACATTTACACCAGGTGCGGCAATATCTGGCTGTGTTGTGTAATATACAATAAGACAGGATGATCAAGTGTCCTACTTTTGCAATTGTATAAGAAATACGTGAAATTGTTAGTCTAGAAAAAGAACAAGAATTTAATAGTACCTTGAGAATTTCAGGTCTGATAGGATGAGGACCTCGAGATGAGAATTGGGCTATATTTGTCATAATAGGCTTTCCAACAAGTGTTGTTGCAGGTCCGATAGATATACGAGGAGAACTTCACCAGCACAAAAGATAAGGATAATTCCATAATTAATGTATATATCGATTAACTAACATAAACATCCATCACAATAGTAAATAATTTGGAGGAATTTATGTAGTTTACCTTGTAGAACGAATGTATCTAAGAATCTTCCATCCAGTCTCATAGCTCACTGTGACAAGGGGAACAGAACAATCGTCGACCATGCCAGATTTTGGATTATCGACAATAATCAACCCAGCACCGCTTGCATTTAATACGGCGTCGAGACCATTGTCTATGGGGGCATTTTCCATGTATCCATAACAAAACACAACTTTACCTTGAACAAATTTGCGGTCCAAAATTTTCAAATTCTCGCAGTAACTACAAATAAAGTTGACAATTACGCAGTTAAGTATATGAAGCAACTACAAATAAAGTTGACAATCAAGCAGTTTAGGATATGAAAAGTTTTATTAGTATTGTTACTATTATCATAATAAAAACTTACCCATCAATATTCTCATGAATATAAAGTCCGATGGACGACAAACTTTTTCCATTACCAAACACTCCCTGTTCTTCTCCCTGTTAAGAAAAAAAATCAAGTAAATAAGTAATTCAAATATAGAGAACTAAGTTTTTAGTTTTGTGCTAACTTACAGCAAGGTAGTCGAATCGTAAATTAGTAAGCAAATCGGAAAGAGGATATTTTGAATCGCGTCATGAATTATATCGTAAATCTTAAGATTTTTCAAGAAATTTCAATGTAATGTAAAAACTATCAAAACAATACATAAATGTATTTATGTATTTCCATGCACATAATAAAATAATTTATTATAAGAAATAAATGACACACACTCAATCATCAACTATAATAACCTCAAATTTTATTGTCAAATGGCGTCAATATCTCTAAATTTTCCACAAAAAGAACTAAATAATATTTCTTTGGGGAGATGATCCAAGCAATGCAAAAAGGATTAGACACAATGAAAAGAAAGCCGCCTTAGTTGTTTTGTAAAGTGAAAAGCCTCTGACTCTGAACATGTCTTGCTATAGTGAAAATGACTGAATATTGGTCAAATATTATTCGCTTGATGTTTGTGACATGCAACAACTAATAAAACCCCAATTAAACAAAATAAAATCAGGTTTAAAAGATTTGAAAGCTCATTTAGTGCATGCAAATCAAATTGCATTGTTCAAGATCAAATCATGAATCCAATTTGGAGTTTGATTTTCAAATCATATAATTTATTTGTTTCCGAGTTTCACCTGATTTAAATTGACTGCTATCAGATTTGATTCAAATCAAAAGAATCAATTCAAAACCGTATGATTTGAACTACAGTGACCTACAATATTGTTCATATACGTGAAAAAAAAAAAGGAAAAAGAAAAAATTAATAAAGGTTTGTTTGGATATCTTACAGTAAGTGTTTGATTGTTTCCTAGCGTTAGAGGTACAGAGAAAGATCTGTCTATGCTGCTGGCTGCAACAGTTAGCATCCATGGCGCAATGTTGGTTATTGTCTGAGCTTGAGGACCACTGTTTCCACCAGCACAGACAAACGTAACCCCCTTGTTAACGGCATGAAAGGAGCCTAATGTCATGGCGTTCTCGAAATCATCAGAAATTCCACTGTCTCCTCCAACAGACAAGGACAAAACATCCACTCCGTCATGGATTGCCATATCAATTGCCTTCAATAAATCTACTGTCGAGCAATCTCCACCAAACCAACAAGCTTTATAGATGGCCAAACGAGCTTTGGGGGCACCTCCTCTCACATTGCCACTACCAAGGCCAGAGTAGCTAACATTTTTCACAATTGAACCTCCTGCAGTGGTTGCGGTATGTGTTCCATGTCCAGTTTTATCTCTGGGTGATAAGTACTCCCCCTTTGCGATAGTCTCATTTGTAAGTTCCCTCTCAGCAATAAGACCATCGACAAACCATCGAGCACCTATCAACTTTCGGTTGCAATTACTTATGTTAAACCTCTGTCCTTCTTGGCAAATGCCCTTCCAACGAGTCGGAATTGGTCCTAATCCTTCATCATTCAAAGATTCTAACTCCGGCCAAATACCACCGTCAATGATACCAATAATGGCTCCCTCACCCATACTAGTATCGTTCAAAATACTATCAGAAAAAGAAGAAGAATCAAGAGGAAGGCCAAGGTAATCCCAACTTCTTGTAGTATGTAGCTTATACATTTTGCTCTTGAAAACTTTTAGGACCCCAGGAAAGCTGCAAGACATTAAACTAAAGCTCATCAAACTGAATTGTGTAGTATTAGTTCTTTAATTCCTAGCTCAAATTTCAAATATGAAAATAGATCAAATAAAAAACCAAAATTAGTTCACCAAAGTTGTTAAATGGAAAAAATGCATAATTGGAAGGAATGGCTATTATTACAAGCTAGCTTTTTTAGAGTGGGATTCGGTCATCTTAGCTGCGAATCCCGAGAACACATGTGAGTATGTATGGACCATATTTTTCACCGCTGCATCCTCACTGCAAAACCAACCAATTTCTTATTTATGTAAAATAAAAAAAATAAAAAAATGACAGTATTATTGTGGTAACAAATATCACCTCTCTAGCACAGAAGCCAGTAACTGAAAATGAGAAAGAGAAGCTGAGGATTGGCCAAGGAGTTCTGCTCCTCCCCTGTATACAACATATACGTTCTCTTTCCCTTGTACAACAAAGGGGTGAAAGAAACTCAAACTGATGAGAAGTAAAAGATTCCAAATAGAGGAAGTCATTGCAGCAAGATAGAGGGATTAAAAGTAAAACTGTTATTGTTTACCTATATCACATTGTTTTTAATTGGGTCCAAGTACAGATATTTATATACTCAAGAAGATCAAACCTTTGAAATAAATAAAATCTTGTGAGATAAACATAAATATAACCTTAAGAAATCTACTGGTAATCAAATATTTATCACAACAAAGATTACACTTTTTTTTCAAAATTAACAGAAAAAGAATAAATAAAACTCATCTCTGCTTTCATTTTACAATTAGATTAGAAGGATATTCAAGATTTTAGAGATCTTCATAACCAACACGAATCTAACAAATCCGATTAGAAATATGAGGGTTTTGAATTGTAAATTAACAAATCTTATAAAAGATTGAGCTACAATCTCCACGATTTGAATCTAAAAGATTGTATTTTTATCCAATTATAAAGTGATACCAGAGTATCTTCCTTTAAGAGCTTAAGGTCTGTTTAGTTAGCCATTTTCCTTGGGAAATGGAATCCAATTCCCTTGTTATGCAGATTTTCGTTGTTTGGTTGTCTATTTACTGACAGGAAATTGATTCTTCGTAAGACAGATTTTCACTAATCGTGGAAATCCAAGTCCGAGGAGAAGGCCTCAGAATCTGATTCATGGAAACGGTTCTAATTTCCATGTCTATTTTCCGTGCAACCAATTAAGAAACTTTTCCTATTTTGAATAAGGTTTCTTTGAGTTAATTAGGACAAGGAAAGTTTCCTAAATTCAATTAGGCAATTAAATAAGAAAAGTTTATCCTTGAAGGGCAAGGAAAGTAATATGGAAATTCTTTCCTATTGGAAGTAGGTTTTCTTATTTGGTTAAAACAAGAAAGTTCTCCTTGTGGGACAAGAAAAGTAATACGGAAACACTTTCCTATTAAAAATAGGTTTTCCTTGTTTGGTCAAAATAAGAAAGTTATCCTTGAGGGACAATGAAAGTAATATGTAAATATTTTCCTATTAGGAAGAGGTTTTCCTTGTTTGGTTTGGACTTGTTTGACCTATACATAATGTCTTTGTATATAGGTTCAGGCATCCCAGAAAATTCAAAAGAATTCAGAAAATTCAAGTTAGAGAGATGTAGATCTATAAGTTGCACAACAAAGCTCTCTGTTGGGTCCGGGGGTGAAGATGGTGAAGCCTCCCTAAACCACCTCACAGCCTGCACACAAGATTGTTGGCCGACAGACATGTCTCAAACAACGATATTGTCCTCAACTTAGACATCCGCCGGGCCCGAATGGAGTTTTTACGAATTGCGCTCCACTGCCCCCAAGGATGCACGGACACAGACACGACATGGCGACTCGGCAATTTAAAAAAAATTAGGACTCAGCAAAATGGTCAAACTTTACTTATTATTAATTTTTTTTTTTAATAACTCGTGAACATAAACAACCTAAAGCTTAAAATTGTTTAAATTTTTTACTTTTGAAGATGAAATATGAGAGCTTAACAAGAGAGATAGAAAAATTTACAGAGATACTAAGATAGTTAAAATTTAATAGGGAATGTATCTAATTTACAAATTGTTTCAAAATAGTGTGTAATTATGTATCTAAGAGCAAATTAGTCGTCATAAATAGATAAATCAAATTACAGAAAAATTATATAGCAAAACACCATTTTTTGTGTGTATTGTATCTAATTTAGAGCGAGGGAAGAAACGACCTTGATGATGCTTGATGTACCATCAAATGAAAATGTCAGTCAAGAACCCCTCTCCCCTACTGAAGGAATCGAAGAATTGGCGATTGCAATTGAGTGCAGCAGAACTGATGTTTTTTCAAGAACTACTTCCAAAAACCAGCAGAGAAAAACAGGAAAAAGGAAGAAAAAAAAACATTGGCCGTGTCGGAGCCATGTCGGTCTCAGTCAACATGTCTTGACCATTGACCGCGTGTCGGATACGTGTCAGATGCGAGTCTGTGTCCGACACATATCCGACTCTTGAAACAGGGGTTTTTCGAAGATTCCGTACATCCTTGACTACCCCAAAGGGCATCATCGCTATTGAGTACATGTCTAATCTTTATTAACTTCAAATGATATTGCTCCTTACCCGATGTTGGACTAAATTTACACGCTCAACTCGAACCAACATCTCCAACAATCTCCACCTTGCGAGACTTGAGCATACCCTATCTCAAGATAAGCTATACTTCAACGTGCTATCCTGCGTTTCCAACTCGCCAAGCCCAAGGCCGAACCATCAACTCTGATACCACTTGTAGGGTCCAGGGTTGAAGATGGTGAAGCCCCTTGCAACTACCTCTCAACATGCACACGAGATTGTTGGCCAACAGACATATCTCAAGCAACGATATTGTCCCCAACTTAGACACATGTCGCGTCCGAGTGTGGGGTTTTTACAAAGTGGGCTCAACTGCCCCAAAAGGCCTCGTCGCTATTGAGTACATGTCCAATCCTTTATTAACTTCAAATGATGTTGCTCCTGACCCGATGTGAGACTAAATTTGTACACTAAACTTGAGCCAACATCTCCAACACTCTCAAGGGAGTTGTTATTGAGAGATAGCCTCTCAAAGAGTTTGTTCTCAAGAGTGTATTATAATATTTGTTAGTTAATAAGATAGCATAGGTTGGAGCCTTGTTCTTGAGAAGTTGGAGAGCATACCACATGACAACTCTAGATTGAAAGTAAAATGACATGAAAAAAACCATGTGCATAAAATGGATTCCCTTGAGTTAGTAAATATATATAGATTCAACTAACTATTGCAACTTATCATTCCCTTGAGTTAGTAGATATAAATCGATTCAATATCTATATAGATTCAAGTATTCAACTGAATATTGCAACTTATCAATAGGCACCACCATTAACCACCATATTACAACCGCCACTTCAACTCCACAACCACCACCACTAGCTTGCACCATGCTATACGCACCATCACCACTACCACCACCTTAGCTGCCAAACTAGCACAACAACAATAGTACCACTAGTACAACCACCATACCACAACCACCACCTTCGCCGCCACAACTACCATCACCTTCACAGCCGACACCACCACAACCATTATAGCATAACCACCGGTCCACCATAACCACCACCACCTTCACGGCCACCGCCACCAACCCAACTATCATAACATAACCACCTCTACCACCACCACTTTCATGGCCACAACCCATCTCACAACCACCGTCATCATCACCACCAACACCATACCACTTGTAGTCATATAGATAAATCTACTAGTTGCTAATGAATCGCAAACTATTGCAAATGCATTATTTACCAGGATAATACAAAAAATTATGTAATGTCCTTGTTCAGCCAGTTCTTGAAAACTTGAAACAAGTTTTGATAGGTATGCCGATCAAACCCATGTAACCACATTTACTTATTTATTTATTTGGTCTCACTTTAATTCAGCCTTGTAGTCTTTATATGTTCAATCTATTTAAAAAAAAAATACCATTTTTCATTAATTGGCCCCATCATACAAGACTAAAATGTGTGATCACTGGGTTACCTGATTACAAAAAACTAAAATTGATCAAAGAAAAAACAAAAAAGAGCCAAATTTCGTGATGGAGGTGTCTAAAGTAAGTGTAAACTCTTGTCAGATATCATATAATTTTCAGATGCTTTGCTATGTTTTGTGAAATTCTAGAGTAGTCTTGCAACCATGGTTTAAAAAGGTTGAATCAAGATCTGAGGCACTCCCCTTTATTGAGGTCTGAGCAATCACAAGGGGTAAGCCTCAAAATCATTGAGGCACCTTAGTTTTTTGTTAAAATGCTAAGAGAATGAAAAAAAAATGTGAATAGCATAAAACCAATCAATTATTTAACGAAATAAACATGATACAGTGAAGAAAAAATACCTTGTTGAGGCATTTAGTGTCATCTAGTAAGTGCGACTCGCAACTTTTACCCTGACAAAAACATGAACATGTTATGCACATACTACTAGCTTACTACAAAGTCATAACACTATCATAAATCATAACCGAAAGGCATCACCAATATTTGAACTTACTGAAAAACTGAATCCTATAGTTAACAGGTAGTCCTTACTCGTAAATATAGAAGAACAATAAAAACTAACAAACACATAATATAATCACAAGTTCAAAGTAAATCTCATAGTTCATGATCTTCTCCAAGGCCATCATCTTCTTCACTACTAGTTAAGTATGGCAACGTGGCAGGTTCTGTTCGGGTCTGCCAGATCCATAACTGAACTGTACAGGCCTTTCAGGTCCGGAACGGGTCTACCCGCGGGTCTCACAGGTTCAGTTCGAGTTTTCCCACGGTTCCTGCTAAAACCACCATGCCTATCAATGTAACTTTTAGCAAGGAATGTGATTTCTCAAAAAATGTTGAAATTTTCACGAAATACTTCATTTGTTGAATTATCAAAATTTCTTTCATCAGGCCAATCTCAAATCCCATATATTTTAACCTTTTATAGCCTTAATTTTGTTATATAAGTGATTTTTGCGCAATATGTAGTTTGTATAACATTATGAATCTTGTGGGAGTCTTTATGTAGTATGTAAGAGTTTAAAATGTTTAAATTATAATGATAACTTCAAAATTATAATCAGAATTTTTATGTATTTTACATGCAACGAAATTTTTCTAAAAATCAACATACCAAAATTACCTCGAAAAACGAAATCACAATCATTGACTTTTAGAAGGATTTTGTTCTTTTATACATTTAGAAGTTTCTTTTGCGTTGTTTCTAGTCAATGTGGGGCTAAAACAATTAGAAATTGTTTCTAGTCGATGTGGGGCGAAAACTAAGGGTGGGCACGGGACGGGATGGGACGAGATATACCCATCCCGTTCATACGGGATCGGGACGGGACGGGATCAGCGTGCTAATCTGGAGAATACATTTTGAACATAGCATTAGCCTCTCTGTCAAGTGTGAGAGGTCCAACTCTTCAGACATCCAACTCCGCAAATTGTTCATTGCATAAGGTAATGTCGTTGAATCAGCTATTCTTTGAATGGTATCAAAATGAGCTTGCTGTCTATCAATCAAAGACAACAAAAATATATAAATATAAAGTTTGTGAAATATATTTGAATGATGAGCATATAAAAATGAATTTTCTTAACTGAGCCATAATCAGTTGATCAGTTTCTCGCTCGGCTTCGAATTCTCTCTCCAAGTTAAGGAGTCTATGTCTGTGAGTACCATAAAGTTTATATAAAGTATAACCACCACCTAAAACTCCCATGGTAACAAAAATCTTCCTCCTATGTCGTCTCCAAAAATCCCTATTCTCATTAAAATTACAAACAGAAACAAAAGGAACCCAAATAAGAATTTAGCAACTAAAGTAGAAAGACAACAATTGATACCCATCTGCGAAAAGACGCACCTCAAAGAAACCATTTTGATGCTAAGGAATGCAAAAGTTCATGACTACCTCTTTGACCCTTGTATCCCCATATGGAACTTAAGCAAAAGAAACAAGGCCAACTTTATGGGTCAACCGAAAATGACTGCTCGTTTCACTCGCAAAGAAAATTGTCACGAAAAAAAGACAACAAAAATCAAGTATTAGTATCTGATATTATTTAATGACAAACAAAGAATTTGTCAAATTGATATTTAAACTTGGTAAACATGTACATGATCATTTTCTTCAAAAAAAAAACAAAGATAAACTACACATGTTGCCAATGGAATGAAAGTGCAAAATTACGTACTCTGCCCAAAGTTCAAACATACCAAAAAACAAGCAATATAAAGCAACAAATAACTCAACCATAAAACCAACTGAAAATCTCTTAACAACATAATTATGTTACATCATACATGTCAATACCAAATCCAAACATACAAATGGTCAAAAGGCAAACAAAGTAATATCTGGAGGAATTCAACCTAGCTATTGACCTTTCAATGCTGCATTAACTAATTCTCCAATGAATCCAACCACACAATAGCACCATTACCCAGTCAGTTCATCATAATTTCAAGATCCCATTTGTATGGGCATCCACAATTCTAAAATAAAAATATTAATTAATTAGTTCGGGACGGGACGGGATTGGCGGGATTGAAAATCTTCATCTCATCCCATCCCATTCTAGATCGGGATCGGGATGAAATTATTCAATCCCATTAAGACCCGGAAAAATCGGGACGGAACGGGATCGGGAAGGGAACGGGATCGCGGGATGGGATGCCCACCCCTAGCGAAAACAATTAGAAAACCTTGTGAATTTCAATAGTGGCATCTCAATTCTCTGTTCATTTAGATGATGTGAGACAAAATATCACAATATTATTTACAACTATGTATAATATTTGGTTCTCGGTTTGGGTCTGATTTTGAGCACCAAGAACCAAAACCTAATCGAAACTGAGTCGGTTCGGTTTCTAGACCCGAACCATTACTGACAATAATTCCAAATTGCCATGCTTATTAGTAGGTCTTTGAAAGAATATTTTGATATCTTATAAAGGGTTTTGGGCTAAAAGGACCAATTTGGGCTTTTCCTGCCAATTTTTAGGACCCAATTAAATTTCGTTTAGCTAGAAGGACCATAGCCAAACTAAACAAATTGTTTATTAATTTGTTTAAGCTCTGTTTTAGCTTAAATTTCAAGAAAATTACAAATTAACACTAGAAACGTCGAGTTAAAATTTCAGCCCGTTTCGACACCATTCCTCAGGATATGTATTTAGGTTCCCACAATTAATCTCTTGACAAACAGTCTTTATGGTGTTTAGGATCACCCTTTTGGGTGGTCTTGGACAATTGGGGTTGGCCAATGGGCCACTCTCGCTTCGTGATATTAATAGAGAAATCCCTATTTATCCCATTTAACACATATCTCGAGGCACACATGTCAAAACTGGACAAAACTTTACATGTTATTTCTAATGTGAAATTTCTCCAATTTTTCAGCTCAAATGAGTTAATAAAAAATAATTTTCATGTACTAGGGTCCTTTTAAGTAATTGAAACTTAGGAAGATGCTAAATGGCAGTCAAACTAGAAATTGGGACCTTTTAGCCCAAAATCTTAATCTTATAATTCTCTCAATCCTATCATATTGCTCATCATCACTGCAAGGGTTAAGGCAGGAATTTTGAGCTTAAAATCAACATGCTACACCTTACCTCATGGCATCCGCCTCACTTAACCTACGCAAAAGCCTCAACAGCTCTTCATAAAGCGTAAGTCTCAGTTCACCCAACAACCGCCTCATACTAAGGCATGCCTTAGGGCATAGCCTCAGTGCATTTAAATGTTTAAATGCACATCAATTAGTATGTAATAAACAGACAAGTAGCTAATAGGGCAACTTTGGCGCAACTAGCTATGTAAAACTTCAAATACAGATAAAATGTTTAAAACAAACATTAATTGCAGGAAAGCCACAATACTGTCTGACACCTTCAAATTTATATCAGAATTATCGGTGTTTTCCAGGTTTGTGTCTACTCAAGGATAAATTATGTCAAATTTGCTTTAGGCATTGACGATTTCTTTCCATTTAGCTTATGAATAACATCAATCTCTGTCATATGTGAATAATTTGGGATAGTTGTACTTGCTATCAACCTCCTCAAGCAGCTTAATCGGCTACAATGACTAGTAGAATGGGTTACTCCAAATGTATAACCATCTCTTTTTATCCAACAAGAACTCTAACTAGAAAACAGTCTTCTAACTAAAAAAATATACAAAGAGTTTAAGGCTTCATAGTCATGGGACAAAAACCATATACACTCACTCAACTATGAAATTACATTCAACAATATACCAATTAAGATTTTGCAATCATGGACTTTTTCCAATAACCATTTTTCAATGGGAAAGTCACCACCATTTTGCAGACATGCTAACCATTTTAACACTTGAACAATTGTGGTTCATGAGTGTCACTGAAAATTAGCAATGAAAGAGGATGCATGCACATAAGTGCCTATGAGATTTCAAACAGAAATATAGTGAAAAAAGACGATTCTTGATTCTAATTCCTAAGAAGAAGATAAGAAACATCTCCAAGCTCTTTCAAAGCAACACAGCAAACAGATCATATATAATAAAAAGGAATCACGTGAGCGAGAAACTCATGAATCCAAAACAACAGGAGTATGGGAAAACAAAGTGAGTAACCGTTTAAACTTGCAAAAATATAAAGGAACATAACAAAATACCCTACGTGTTCTATGTTTTCGAAATGTGAATCTTTATCTCCTTGACAATCTCATAAACAATTTCCACAAATCCAAAGATGCATACAACCCCATGGGCTGTCTATCCCACACCCAATTCTCCTCGCATAAGATCTCTTGCCATACTGGACCAGCTATTGCTGTAATGATTGAAAGAGTGGTAGTACACCTAGCTCCTTGCTTAAACTTGACCAGAGCTCCATAGCGAAAGGGCTCGAAACAAGAGGTACTGATTGATTTGGTTCTAGACTCTTCTCACAGAAAACACAATAGTTCTAGGGATGGCAACAGGGCGAATTAGGGCAGATTTAAGCAAATTCATCCCCGCCCCGATGGGGACGGTGGGCCCCAAATACGCTCCGCATATCCGTTTATTCTTTTTTTTTTAAACCACCCCCGCACTGGATGGATTTGCGGATATCATCCCCGGATATCCGTTTAAGATCGGTTTCCCGGTTTCGTGGTGGGTGCTGAATCCCCTACCCTTCGCGACACAGTAGCATGATTTATAAGATTTCCAATATTCTTCTATTATTTCAATAACTTTGCTTGATCAAAATTTTCCTCGTCCTAGATTCATTGACTTGGGGTATTATGTTAATGGTACAAAAATGAGAATGAATCATAAGATGGAAGAATTCAATATTAAATTAAAAGTGGACTTCACCTATTTCATAGACGCAGACCACTTGATCATGCTAAGCTTGAGCCTTTTAGATAGCAATGTAACATGGCATTGTGCAAGATTTTCCTTCTCTACGAATTTAAGCTTTTATAGTAAATGGCAATGCAACACTCTAGTGTGTTAATTTTACAAATTTGGGCTTTTATGAAGGTAAAGAATGTTACCAATGATTTCTTTTTTGGAAAATGGTTCAGATACTTTAGGGTTTTTTTTTTGTCTCTTAAGGTGCGAAGGGTACTATAGTAATTTAAACGGATATCCGCAGGGCGGATATGGCCAAAACTGTATCCGCCCCAAATATTCAACGGATACTGTTTGGATACCCGAAACCACCCAAAAACCCATTTAGCCATATCCAAATCCGCCCCATATGGATTGGGTGGGGCGGATATCCGTAAAAACCCGCCCCACTGCCAACCCTAAATAGTTCAACATTTGCATACCTCTACGAATCAGGTAATTGATAGTTAAGTTTCAAGTTTTTGGCATGCACCAAAAGAGGAAGCTGGCCCTTTGCGAGACTTGGTTTTTCCAGAACATGGGAGTTAGAGTAATTTTTCCAAGGCTGAGCCTGATCAGATTGGGCATGGAACTAAAGAGAAAATGATGACTACGCCAGACTTCTTAACCCCTTTCCAAGTATCAGGAGAGGGACTAAGCTCACCACGCTGAGGCGTTCGAGCGGCTGCAGCCTGATCTGATACAATTCCATTCTGTGAGACCTGGACATGAGCACAAACCCCAATGGCATCTCAAAGTATCAACAGTAACAACAGACAAAGAACCATTATTTTCAACAATCACACATTTGGAAGACTACAATATGCAAACTTTCTCCAAAGTTGCTTCTTTGAGTTGCGGGCATACAGTTCCATAAGGCCTATCAAAGTACACAATCGTCCAGTCATCATATATTGATCTTTCGATATGTAACATTTGATGAAAGTCACTTCCTTTCCTCAACCATTCAACCAACACGTCCAACTACCCCTCCTACAAAACCATTCACCTTAATTCCACCTCCCTCAACACTTCCTTCTCCAACATGCCCGCCAACAATCCTAACAATAATCTTACCTCCTTCAACATTTTCTTCTCCACCTACAGTCCCACAAGCACACCATGACCTTTGATTCTACTCAAATACTTCCCAAACTTGAACCATCACAGATACCTCCTCCCGCCAATGAGGTACAAGTCATACTGACAAATCAACCATAGAATCACACAATCACAAGCCATGAGATGGTACATATAAAGCAAATCTTTACTTATCAACAAGCACTAGTATCTCTTGCTACATTTACTGGCTTTATCCCCATCTTTTCCTAAGGAACCTTTCACATATTATGGTAACTAATCCTTGGGTAGGAAGCAGCCAAAGAAAGAGTAGGGCGAGCTAGGAGGATTAAATTTTGAAACAATGTACATGCTAGGCTAAATCAAAGTATTTTATTGAGTCCTATAATGATCTGTACTATGAAAAATATCTCTACATTTCATCCGTGTAGTAAGATCTTAGTCCGAACAACTAACGGACTCCTAACTATATGTTTCCCATCAGTCCAAGTCAAGCTCCCAAATTGATAACCAGTGCTAACGGTATGGCTGGTTGAGACCTTCAAGGCAAAAGAAGCATTTCTGACATTTGAGTCGAATACCAGCGACCGAGGTGTCACCTCTACATATATACCAGGTGGAGCTTTGATGTTCACACGGTACACAGAGTCCACAGGTCCCACATTGGTCACAGTTCTTGTTAGAGTCGCAGACTTTATCAAATTTGGGACGACGATGGAGGGAAGATTCATATCAAGAAATGAAAATTGTTGGCTCGGGCAAATAAAATCGTTCAACTTATAGCCACCAATGGAACAAAGATAGCGGACGTAGTCTTCAAAACCCATATCATATAATAGACCAGGATCTGCTGCAGCATTGGGATTTGCAATCCCCCCTCCATAATCGAATGCATCGGCAAGCTTCATAGGGTTCCCCTCAGCGTAAATGGGCTCACCCCATGGATCACTCGTCCATCCTGCAAATAAATTTCCGTTTACTCTAAAAGCTGAAGTTCCATGAGGCACGGAAAGCAGTGACATAAAACTTACCCGTTGTGACAATTGCAGATTTAATTGCCGCCGGGGACCAATCAGGGTGCAAAGATTTTAATAATGCTACTATTCCACTCACATGAGGAGCAGACATAGATGTTCCAGATAAAAATATATAGCTCGATTCATTTGATCCTGCTAAAACATTTACACCAGGTGCAGCAATATCTGGCTATGTTGTGTAACCAACAATAAGACGGGATGATTTAAGTCTAAAACTTTAGTCGGGAAAAAACAATAATTAATTAGTACCTTGAGAATTTCAGGTATCATAGGATGAGGACCTCGAGATGAGAAGTAGGGTATCTTTGTCGAAGTAGGCTTTCCAACAAGCGTTGTTGCAGGTCCGATAGATATATGAGGCGAACTTCACCAACACAATAGATAATGAGAATTTCATAATTTAAAGAATATACCAAGTAAGCAACACAAACATCGATCATAATAATCGAAAATTGGGAGGACTGTATGTGGTTTACCTCATTGAATGAATGTAGTTAAGAATCTTCCATCCAATCTCATAGTTCACTGTGACAGCTGGAACAGAATAATTTGCAACCATGCCAGAATATTCTTTATTGGCAACAATCAAGCCAGCAGCGCTAAGATTGAAGCTTTCAAGATAATCCTCTATGTCGAAACTTATTGATTCAGCATAACAAAACACAACTTTTCCTTGAATCAATTTTTCAAATTCTATATCTTCGCAGAAACTACAAACAAAATCATACATTAACCAGTCTAGTAATGCAAGATTATATTATTAGCTATTATTATGTATGAATTAAAAACTTACCCAGAAACATTCTCTTGAAAGTAAAGTCCAGCGGATGACACTGTGTTTCCATTACGAAACATTTGTCCCTGTTCAGAATAAAAAAATGTACATAAACAAAGAAATGACTGTATTATACAAAAATAAATTTTAGTTTTAGGCTTACCCACAGTATTGTTCACATAGATATTCAAAAATAGATCACAAAAAATTTATAAAACATTGTTTGGACATCTTACGGCAAGTGTTTGATTGTTTCCTAGTGTTAGAGGCACGGGGAAAGATCTGTCTATGCTGTTGGCTGCAACTGTTAGTATCCACGGTGCAGTGTTTATTACGGTATGAGCTTGAGGACCACCGTTTCCATCAGAGCACACAACTGCAATCCCCTTGTTAACGGCATGGAATGAGCCTAACATAATGGCATTGTCGAAATCAGATGAAATTCCATGTTCTCCAAGGGAAATGGACAAAACATCCACCCCATCATGTATAGCCATATCAATTGCCTTCAATACATCTACAGACGAGCAATCTCCTCCTGGAACGTTCCAACAAGCTTTATAGACAGCCAAACGAGCTTTGGGTGCACCTCCTCTCACATTGCCATTAGCTAGGCCAGAGTAGCTGACATTTTTCACAATCGAACCTCCTGCAATTGTTGCAGTATGTGTTCCATGTCCTATTCTATCTACAGGTGATAAGTCGTCAGTCATTTGGATAGTCTCTTTTCTCAGTCCAATCTCGGCAACAAGACCATCGACAAACCAACGAGCGCCTATCAACTTTCGGTTGCAATTACTTGTGTTGAACCTCTGTCCTTCTTGGCATATGCCCTTCCAACGAGTCGGAATCGGTCCTAATCCTTCATCACTCAAAGATTTTGACCCCGGCGAAATACCACTATCTATGATACCAATTATGGCCCCATCACCCATGTTGGTACCGTGCAAAATATTATCATTGATGGTAGGAGAAAAAGGAGAAGAAGAATCAAGAGGAAGACCAAGGTAGTCCCAACTTCTTGTGGTATGTAGCTTATACATTTTGCTCTTGAAAACTTTGAGGACCCCAGGGAATGCTGCAAGACATTAAACTCATTAAACTCATATTAACTGAACTATGTAGTATTAGTTCTTTAATTACGTGCATAAATGGTAGAAAAATTTTGAAAAAAAAAAGGTTCCCCAAAGTTGTTGAATGAAAAAAATTAAAAATACAATGGAAGAAATGGCTAACATTACCTGATAGCTTCCCGGCATGAGATTCGGTCATCTTAGCTGCAAATCCCGAGAACACATGTGAGTACATATGGACCATATTTTTCATGGCTGCATCCTCACTGCTAAACAACCAAATGTTTCCATTGTATACATAAGAATAAAAATTAATAAGCAATATATAAATAATGATAAGAATGTTGTTATGTTCATAAATATCACCTCTCTAGCACAGAAGCCAGTAATTGAAAATGAGAAAGATAAGTTGAAGCTTGGCTAATGAGGAGTTCTCCTCCTCCTCTGTATACAACGTATACATTCTCCTTCCCTTGTACAATAAAGGGGAGGAGAAAACTTAAACTGATGAGAAACAAAAGATTCAAAATAGAGGAAGTCATTGCAGCAAGATGGAGAGATTAAAATTGTTATCTTGTGCCTATTTTACATTGATTTCAATTGGGTCCAAGTACATGGACATTTATATACAGAAGATCAAACCTTTGAAATAAATGAAATCTGGTGAGATAAACATAAATATATTCTTAACAAAATCTACTAGTAATACAAATATTTATCAACATACATAAATATAAAGATTACAATTTTATCTTTCAAATTAAAAGAAAATCTCTAAATTAAGGGTATCTCTGTCTTCATTTATGTATTCAGATTGGAAGGAAATTAGAGATTTTAGAGATCTCAACAAATCTGACTTACTATCTCCAAGATAATTATGGAATAACTGTAGTTTTGTCCAATTTGATTAACCTAAGATAGTAAAAACATTTATTGAGAACTTTTTAGGAAACCCATTGCCATGTGACAAATCTAGCTTGAAAATGGACAAAGCTATGGATTAAAAAACTTAAGGTCACAGCATCTTGTAATTCACATTTCTTCGTAACAGAATGAATTTATAAGAAAATGTAATGTCATTTTTTTTCTTGTATTCTGGCATTGAGAATGTTAAATAAGCTGAGTTGCAATATAACAAGGACTTACAGGTTCGTTTTCTATGTTGCTGCAAACATTAACCACCAAAAGCTAGTTTAAAATGGTTGATTAAAGGAGAAAAATCAAATGGTTCATGTCTGACAAATGGGTTTAATTATATAATGGATTAGCACATAATTATCTACAACATTTTTATATTTGCATTTATTTTGGAAGAACAAAATAGTCGATTAATATTTCAAAAGAATAAAATAGTTGACGAAAATTTTCTAGATGTTGAGTAGGAGCAAGAACAGTTAAGTTGGGATTGCACAGATCTGGGAAATTTCCTGAATTAATGGCTCTAGAGTGTACTTTCAGAAAAACACTATGAAGCTCAAGTCAATTTATAACAAGAAGTGTGCAAGCGTAAATGGGGAAGTTTGCATACCTTAAGACTGTAATTGCCCATGTCGTTATCTTGAGTGTTCTGGGATTCAAGTCGTAGTTGGGGAAACTTTCGTGATGTGCCATGCCTTATTCCGCAATTACACAAACATAGATTGTGTGACCAGGTCCAACAGTCAAATGGGAATTCCCTTGTCGGTTGTCATGGACGATTGGCAACAACATGACTTAGGTCGATACATGTTAATCAGTATATATCCGTGTCCATGTTTGTTCACTTGTCAATTATAGGCAATGCTCATCCTCTTGTCACAGACTAGTCAATGTTTGTCGGTTAATGAGTAGTCAGTGTTCGTCGGTCAACTACTATTGATGCTCTAGGGCTAGTCAACCGTTAGTCACCGACTACTATTGAAAACAGTAATGATCTTTTGACGATTTCTTAGACAAATCAAGTTCTACACTTTTAACAAGCTTATACAATAGTATTTGGAATGTATATAGTTTGTCGTTATAATTTTGCAAAACTAATTTCAATAAATTATTTCATTTTATTTTAGAACAATATAGCAAAAAGCTTATAGTTTTAACCAATGGAGAAATTAGTCAATTAGGTGGAATTGATCCAAGAAAATACCCAAAATCTCAGGGATGGTCCTGCTACAGTCTATACATAGATAATGCACTGGCTTCTAAAATCACGATTGTGTAACAGTCAAGGGAGGCACCTGACTTTGAGAAACTGAAATTGGACAAAGCAAAAACTAGAAAATGGACAAATTCTGTGATGAAGATTCTAAAGTAACTATAACTCTTGTCAGATAGCATTCCTTGTACCCAGTTCAACATAAATCAATTAGAAAGTAACTTTGATATTGAAAATACTAAGCAACTCGTACCACCAGAAGATAGAAAACTTTTTGAAAGGTTTGGCATCCCATCTTCTGTATCTTGACCTGGACCTCTGCACAAAGTAAACAAAAAATAAATTTCAAAAGGATGCATGCAACGAATTATAACCAAAATTGTAAAGGTTGAAAAAAACTACAAAGATCAACTCAATTAGGAAGAAATCAGTTGCATGGTTCTGTACCATCTCCCAATATTGATGCTATGGCTATTCCACGAGAATGGTCAAGTAGAATAAGCTGTCAGAGTTCAATTAAGTAAAACATAACTCTGACTTGAAGACGTGTGCATATAACAGCAGGCATAAATCGCAAGGGAAACCAGAAATGGAAGAATTGCAAATTCACCTGTACATGGAAGAAAAAAAAAAGTATACCCAAACATAGAGAGAAAAAGAAAATGAGTAATGAGCATCAAGTGAATATAAAATACTTGTCTTGAAGATTCAAGTCACTGCAATCCAAAAAGATTCAACAAGAAAAGACATTTCGACTCAACTGCAGCTGAGAATGCCATCCCTATACCAAGAACCTAAGTAACCTGGAAAACTCATTTTTATAAACGCAATATGTATTGGACACTCAGATACACACGGACACCAATTTGGATCCATCAATGGACACACACCAGTCTCAAATCATAATTTTTTTTATGTATCTATCAAAGATTCTAGTTGTACTTCTCACGTCTATGGCTGGAAACTGGAAAGATAACAATAGTGTAACTCATAGACGTGTTCCCGTGTTGGTGGATTTCTAGACCACATGTCATACCCCCGTACCCATGTCGGACACCTATACACATTTGTGATGTTGGTAGATAGACAAGAACTAATCCAAATAATGATAAGTACCCTCTGTGTCTCCTCATTGATATCAGACAAATGAATGTCAATATCTTCATCCCATAGTCCCCAACTCCTTAATCCCACCGTATCATATCAAACCCCCTTAGTTAAAATGTGCTTAGGGGTGTGACTAAAGCGCAGGGCACAAAAGTACTCCTAATTACAATCCAGGCACACCTGTGTTCAAGAGGCACTCGAAAAGCAAGCTTTTTTTCATTTAGGCGCAGAATGCAAGAAGCTAAAAAGGAACAAATTTTGCACAAAAATAACACAGACACTGTTTGGGTACTATTTTGGCATTGTTTGGGTACAATTTAGGGGCACTTTTAGCACTGTCTCAAATTGTGAATTTTCATTGTTTTCACTATTCATACACCTAGTCCTAGTGCCTAAGATAACATAGCTATGAATTTACTTTGAACTCCATAGATTATAGATTATATAATTGACTATTTGACAGTTAAGTTTGAAATGTGGGTGCAAAGTTTATAGTGACTTGAAAAGTTGTTGCTTTCTTTTATATGAATCTGCATGCTTAGATATGAACTTAGTGAGTGAATGTACCATTTATATTATTTTCAAGTGTTCCAATTGGCATGCACCTAAAGTACGTTACATTAGGCGTCTGTCCCGCCTTGTGCCTGAGTCACAACAAGGGTGTTGCGCCTTGAGTGCGCATTTAACTGTTGAAGTTTAAACTCAAATATCTGTTTGTTATTCACCTGTTGAATCAGTCTATGTTTGAATAAGTCTCAGCTGATTAAGTCATTTACTTGACTAACAAGTTGAGAATAAATGTCATATTAGTAGGAGTTAATTTAGGTTTGTTTTGATCATTCTTTTACCAGTTTCTACTGCTGTAACAGCTATAAAAGGCACAGCAATTGCATTGTAAAAATAAGCTTGGTTTTTCAGCAACTTTTCTTAATCAAAGTTCTTGTTTGCTACAGAAACCTATCTGTTTTGTTTTCTGTTTTGGAGTTAAACTCTGATTTCTTGACTTCATTTGGTATCAGAGCAGGTTACAATGATGAATGGACTGATCCAGCCCCAGCTTCCAAGGTTCAGCGGAAATAACTTTGATCAATGGTGTATCCAGATGAAGGCCCTGTTTGGCTTTCAAGAGTTGTTCAAGATCATCGAGAATGGGTATGATGAACCAAAAAATCAGGCAGCAGCTGCAGATCTCTCTCAAGTCGAGAAAGACAGATTAAGAGAAAATAGAAAGAAGGACAAGAAGGCCCTGTTCTTTTTGTACCAAGCCGTAGATGAAGTTGTGTTCGAGAAGATTTCTATTGCAACGACGGCAAAGTCAGCGTGGGAGATATTGCAAAAATCCTACAAAGGCGATGAGAAAGTAAAAAATGTAAGGTTGCAAACCTTACGAGGTGAATTCGAAACTCTAATTATGAATGATTCTGAGTCTATTTCAGATTATTTTGCTTGAGTTCAAACTATTGTTAATCAACTACGTGTTAATGGTGAGAGGTTGAATGACCTGCGTGTGCTTGAGAAAATTATGAGATCTTTAACAGGTCAGTTTGACTATGTTGTGGCTGCAATTGAAGAGGGAAGGGACCTATCAAAGATGACGATCGAGGGGTTGTTGGTTGTGCTCTCACAAGCATAGAATGAAACAGAGAAGAAAGTGCCTTCCAAAGCAAGGTGACTGTGAATGACAAGAGTAGCGTCAACGATGAGTTAACTTCTAAGCACAACACAGGCAGTCATGCGAGTTCAAAGCAACTCATAAATCAGCAAGCTTCTCCAACTCAATGTTATGATAAGTCCAGAATCCAATGCTTCCGCTATAAAAGGTATCACCATTATCGATCAGAATGCAAGGTTAAGCTGCCAAAGAAATTTAATGCAAATGCTAATTTTGTTGAGTTGGAAGAGGAAGAAATGTTGTTGCTAACTTGCAGTGATTTTGAAGAAACCAACCTCGACAAATGGTATTTGGATACGGGTTGCAGCAATCACATGTGTGGAAACAAGGGGTTGTTTTCTCATTTAGATGAAACCATACGAGGAGCAGTGAAATTCGGGAATAAGGCGACGATTCCCATTATGGGCAAAGGTAATATTCTCATTCGATTAACGGACGGATTTCATGAACATGTCTCTTCTATTTTCTATGTTCCAAATTTGCATTAGAATCTGTTGTTGAGTATAGAACAACTATCTATAAATGGTCTTAGATTTGTCATTGAGCGTGGAGTTTGCACAACTAAAAACCGACATAATGAGTTGATTGCTAAAATTATGATGACAAAGAATCGTTTATTTCCCTTGCCTTTACAAACAAAATCAGTATGCTCTTTTAGTTCCATTATTATGAATATGAATCCCAATTGGTTATGGCATTTACGGTTTAGCCATTTACACTTTAATGGTTTAAGGTTGTTGGCAAAGAAGGAAATGGTAACGGGGTTGCCTTTGCTAGAAAACTTTGATCAATTATGTGAGGGTTGTGTCCTTGGAAAGTAACACAGGGATTCTTTTCCGATTGGAAAGTCACAGCAAGTAACACAGTTGTTGGAGATAATGCACTCAGATATTTGCGGCCCAATGGAGACTGCATCGCATGGAGGTAATCGGTACTTTATTACTTTCATCGATGATTATAGTAGAAACACTTGGGTATATTTCATAACTTCTGAAGCTTTTGTAGTCTTTAAAGAATTTAAAGTCTACGTTGAAAAACAGTCCGGCCATTATTTAAAGGTGATTCGTAACGACAGAGGAGGAGAGTACACCTCTAATGCTTTTTCTGATTTTTGTAAAAGTCAGGTATTAAACATCAGCTTACAGCGAGCTATTCACCTCAACAAAATGGCGTCTCTGAGAGAAAAAATAGAACTATTGTTGAAATGGCCCGTAGTATGTTGAAATACAAAAAATTGCCTAAAGTATTTTGGGCGGAAGTCGTTTCTTGTGCTGTCTATATCTTGAACAGGTGTCCCACCAGGAACGTCCAGAATATGAATACTGAAGAAGCTTGGAGTGGTCATAAACCGGATGTTGCAGCCCTTCGCATGTTTGGATGTGTTGCATATGCTCATGTACCGGCAGAAAAGCGGAGGAAGTTTGATGATAAGGGAGAGAAGTGCATTTTCATAGGCTATAGCAGTCGCACTAAAGGTTATAAATTGTTCAATCCGGCAACACATTCAGTCATTGTAAGCAGGGATGTTGCGTTTAGTGAAGATGACACTTGGCCTTAGACAGTTGATGAATCAAAAATACAACAGCCAAAAGTGAGTTTTGCTAATGAATCAAACAATGAAGAAATTCAGCCTCAATGTACCTTTACAAAATAGTCCAACCTCATCTCCTCTTCATGTTGCAGTCCCTCGAACATCAGCACGTACCCGTGTCTTGCCAACATACTTAAAGGACTATGCTATCACCAATGACAACGACTTGTCTAATGAAGAACTTGTTAATTTTGCTTCATTTGCAGATTGCGATCCTCTCACGTTTGCAGACGCAGCCAAGGATGATGGTTGGGTTCGTGCAATGGATGAAGAAATTCATGCTATAGAAAAGAACAACACTTGGGAGCTGACCTCTCTTCCTGAAGTGAAGAAATCGATTGGTGTTAAATGGGTTTACAAGACACAGTACAAACCTAATGGGGAGGTAGATAGATTGAAGGCTCAGTTGGTTGTGAAAGGCTACAAACAAAAACTAGGTGTTGATTACTATAAAGTCTTTGCACCTGTTGCTAGACTTGAAACTATACGTATGGTTATTGTCGTGGGAGCCCAAAACAAATGGAATATTTATCAAATGGATGTTAAATCCGCATTTCTAAACAGGTTTCTAGAAAAAGTATTCATTGATCAGCCGATTGGCTATGTGAAAAAAGGTCAGGAAGAAAAGGTACTCAAGATAAAGAAAGCTCTATACGGGCTAAAACAAGCACCGCGGACGTGGTACACTCGCATTGATTCCTATTTTAATGAAGTTGGTTTTCGAAAGTGCCCTCATGAACCAACGTTGTATGTCAAATCTAACCCACAAAGAGATATGCTCATTGTTTGCTTATATGTTGACGATTTGATATTCACCGGAAACAATCCAAATATGTTTTCTAATTTCAGGGATGCAATAACTAGCAAGTTTTAAGATGACTGATCTAGGACTTATGTCCTATTTTCTTGGTCATGAGGTTATTCAAAGTGTTGACGGGATCTTCGTCTCCCAAAAAAAATATGCAGGTGATCTGTTGAAGCGATTTAAGATGGAATCTTGTAATCCAATCAAAAGACCAATTGAAGTAAGGCTACAACTGAATCTCCATGGTACCGATGAGCTTGTGGATTAACATACTTTCGAAGCTTAGTTGGCAGCTTACAATACTTGACATCAACAAGACCTGGCATTGCTTTTGGTGTCGGTATTGTCGGTCGGTTTATGGAACAGTCTAGGAAAATACATCTCCAAGCCGCCAAAAGAATTTTGCATTATGTTAAAGGTACTCAAACTCATGGTATTCTTTATCAATCTGTTCGCAATTATGCACTGGTTGGCTATACAGATAGTGATTGGGCACGAGATTTAGAAGATCGTAAAAGCACTTCAGACTTTGTTTTTCTTATGGAGTCAGGAGCCATATCTTGGTCTTCGAAAAAGCAACAATTTGTTGCTTTATCCACTACTGAAGCAGAGTACACAACAGCTTGTACTAGTGCTTGTCAAGCTGTTTGGTTGCGGAGTCTTCTGAATGAATTAAATCAGAAACAACTATCTCATTCAAAAATATATTGTGACAACAAGTCAGCTATTGCTCTCACAAAGAATCCAGTGTTTCATGGGAGAAGCAAGCACATCGATATCAAGCATCATTACATTCGTGATCATGTTAGGGAGGGAGAAATATTGGTGGAATTTTGCAAATCTGAATAGCAAATGACGGATATCTTCACAAAACCGTTGAAAGCTGAGTCGTTCTACAAGTTGAGGGAGATGATGGGACTTCGTAGTTCAGAAAGTTTGAGTTTAAGGGAGGTTGTTGAAGTTTAAACTCAAGTATATGTTTGTTATTCACCTGTTGAATCAATCTAAGTTTAAATAAGTCTCAGGTTTAAACTCAAATATTTGTTTGTTATTCACCTGTTGAATCAATCTATGTTTGAATAAGTCTCAGTTGATTAAGTCATTTGCTTGACTAACAAGTTGAGAATGTGTTTATCCACTCCAATTATCCATGGATCTAAAATTGCTCACGTGCTTATACACGGTAGTACCGTGGAAATTTACGGTGTAGTTGTACGATTGGTACCACTGATATAGTTATAGTCCCACGACTCCGCTCTCACTTCCGCTTGATATATGATTGAATTCACATTCTCTACAACTTCGAGCTTTTAGAGAGTTGGCAATTTATCATGGTATCAGAGTATTGGTCCTCGAAGGTCGTGGGTTTGAGTCTCGTCCAGCGCAATCGCTGTGAGAATTTTCAATATTTTCCTCGCGCTTGCGCTGAGGAGGAGTGTTGAAATATTAAACCCACTCCAATTATCCATGGGCCTAAAATTGCCCATGTGTTTATCCGGTACGATTAGTACCCACCGATATAGTTATAGTCCCACGACTCCATTCTCACTTCGGCTTGATATGTGATTGAATTCACATTATCTACAAGTTCGAGCTTTGGCAATTTTTCACTAACTACACTGATCAAGCCACTCCAACCAGTCAACAAATTTTCGTTTATCCATTTCGCTGATGCTCTAGTGACTATTGTCAACAGCTAGGAGTTGCAGGTCTAAGCTTCCCAAATTTTATATGGGGAAGGAATGAAAGCCCAAGAAAATTAGAACAGCATAAACCTGTTAATTACGGAACAAAATAAACATGATACATATAATATAATGAAATAATAAAAAAATATATATCTTACTGAGGTATGTAGTGTTCGCTAGTGAGTGCGGCTCGCAACTTTTATCAAATGTCAGTGACAAAAATGTTACCTCCAACTCTCAGCAACAATTCTTCTAAACGTTCTTCCTCTTCCATTTCTGCTCTTTTTATTGGTTTGGGTCGAAGAAAAATTCAACCCCAGAGACCCATCAACACATAAGAGATGAAAGAAATTGAGAATGAGAAGTGTTACAGAGCAGCAGAGGAGAGAAGAGTAAGGAAGTGAAGTGAGGAGAATGAAAACCTTAATTGCAAATGCTTGCGAAAAAATAATGAAAAAATGGTAATTCTTATTATTAACCCAGAAGCACAATGTCTAAATTTCTATGGAAGCTGCTAAGTAACACCACCACTTCTCTGATGGACACTACTACCTTTTTAAAGAACACCAACACATGCTGAAAGACACCACCAATAAAAGAAAAAAAAATTAATAATAATAATAATAAACTTACCCTAACCCCTCTTTTCCTTTATTTTTCTCTTCTCCTCTCTCCCTTTCTTCTCCATCAACCACCATCGCTACCTCCATCCTCTTTCTCCTCCTCTCTTCACCACCACCACCTCGCCACCGCCACCTTTCTTCCCCCTCCCTTCACCACCACCACCTATCATCCCCATGTTCCTCCTCCCTTCTTCCTCTTTCCTTCTTCTTCTTTTTCTTCACCACCACCACCTCACCATCGCCACCTCTCGCCCCATTTTCTTCTTCTTTTATCTCCCTGGTGGTGGTGGTGATGGGGAGGTGGCAGTGGTGAAGTGATGGTGGAAAAGGTGAGGAGGATGAGAGGTGGTGGTGTCCCTCATCCTCCCATCTTTGTTTTATTCTTCTCCTCTATTTTTTCTCCTTGGCGGTGGCGAGGTGGTGGTGGTGGTGGTGAATGGGATGAAAATGAGAAGTGGCCTCCTCCACATTTTTTGTTTTATTTTATTTCCCCCTGTTGCGTGATGGTGGTGGTGGCGAGGTAGTGGTGAAGAAGAGGAGGATGAGGGGTAGTGGTGGCCTCCCCTCCTCGTTTTTTTCCTCTTCCTGTTGCATGGTGGTGTGGTGGTGGCAAGGCGGTGGTGAAGGGGAAAAGGATAAGGGGTGGCGGTGCCCTCCTTCCCATTTTTTTAATCTTCCCCCTCGCGATGGTTCCTATGAATGGGGAACCCAAACTCGCCAAAATTAATACGGGTTTGGGTTCTCAATTCGCAAGAACCACCGCGTGGGCAAAAAAAATTTTAAAAATGAAAAGGAGGCCACCGCCACCCCTTCTCCTCCCCTTCGCCAACATCACACCACCGCACAATATGGAGAGAAAAAAATGATGAAAATGCCACCTCTCCTCCTCCCCTTCACCACCACCATCGCCACCTTGCCATCACCACCACCACGAAATAGGGCGAAAAAATGAAAAAATGCCACCGCCACCCCTCCTCCTCCCCTTCATCACCACCACCACACAACATGGATAAAGAAATTTTTTTTAAAAAAAAGGAAGAGACAACCGCACATGAGAAGTGGTGATGTTATTTAGGGGTTAGAGTTATGTTTTTTTGGGTTTATATAGTAGTGGTGTCTTTTAGGAAAAAAAAAAGTAGGTATGATGTCCAACATGAGAAGTGGTGATGTTATTTAGCAACCACCATCTTAATTGGACCCATGATTTTAATGCTTTAACCCCAAACAAAAAACCCAAGCTAAACAATAATCCTTGTTGCTAGCGTGTCATGATCATAAGCCTGTCACCAATGTCAAATTAAAAGGCTTTGACAAACGCACAATCTTCCTTTGTCACTTTGTTTCTTTCGACGTCTCATTGTATAGATTTTTATCGTTTTGTATTTACTTTTTATCACAACTTCTTATCAATCACGACTTTGAGTTAATTGTCGATCATTAATTATGTCATCGCATTGTAGCTAAGAATATAACCGCAAATGACCACAACATTGTGAACTGGTGGATGATCATGACACTACAATAAAAAGCTATGTGTGAGTGAATAAGAAATTTGCTCATAATGTTTCAATGTATTATTACGTTATTGTGACTCAATGTATAGCCAAGACGTCGCACGAGAGTTATATATTAATAAGTATATTTTTCCACATTCCATTACAAATTTTATTGGAAGTAATCAAATTTGCCTTTTGAACTTTTCAAACTAAAAATAAAAATAAACAAAAATTAAAATTAAAAGTAATACTAAAATAACTTTTCTAAAGTGCACTCTCATACACTCGAGTTTGTAACTTTTTTTTAAATATTATTTAAATGATAATCATCTAGCAAGGGATGCGACCAATGCAATCTCAAACTAACATAAACAAACTAAATGAAAACTTTTATCACTTGTTTTTCCAATGTGTGGTTTCTTCTCGGTGGTGATCGTTTTCTCCGTGCCCCATCTTTTGGTTTCAATCAAATTGCACGAACATTGCAAATTTTCTCTTTTATTGGTGGTCAGTTGCAATTCTCTTTTATTGGTGGTCTGTGACAATCTCCTCGCTGGAATTGAGTTTCATATTATTTTCTCAATTCAATTGTTGTTTTACAGCCCATTTAGCAAGTTCGAGATGCTCATATTTTTTAAAATAATTATATTTTAACATATCAATTCCTTAGAGTTTTCAAAGCCAAATGGTTCTATTGGGATACTAAGTTTGTTTTGAATTATCTAGGGGTGGGCATTTGAGACCGAAAACCTGGTCCGGACCGAGCAGTCCGGTCTGGTCCAGTTTTCTATTGTTATTTTATTAGTCGGTCCAAAGCTCGGCCCGACCCGAATACGTCGATCCGATTATCGGTTCCTATTCTCAAAGCCCGATGGATAACCGGCCTTGCCAAAATATTTAAAAAAAAAAACTAAATAATCAATTTCCTCAAAGCCCAACCCAAATCCTATTCATATGTACCTACACAAAGGACTACCATAACTATCGTCTCTGACAATCTTCATCATTTCCCCTGTCATCCTTGTGTTCCTTTAATGAAAATGATAATAAAAAAAAATAAAAAAAAAAGTTGACTACTCAGCAGTGTACTTTGACAAGAGGAATGACTATGAAATGAACAAAATAAAAGAAAAGCTTTCTTCAATACTCTCTCTCCAATAACCATATAGATTGGATTGCTCATTATCTCTTACACCCATTTCTTATTTCAATTTGGTAATTTTTGTTTACTCTTTGGGTAACATTTTTTTTCTTTTATGTCTTTCTTTCCTTCTCTTTACGGATGAAGGTCTACACTCTCTCACTTCTCTCTGATGCACATGTTTTAGGCTTTTGACTCTCTCTCTATCTCATATTCTATAATAACCTGGTTGAGACAACAAAACCCATCTATCTTTCTCCCCCTTGTCATTCAATACCATACACCATGACTGACCCCTATGCCAATTTCTACACTGGACGGTTCAACTTCAACCATCATAAGCGTCATCCCCACCACCAACACTACACCACTTCCAACCACCCATCTCACCATCATCACCACCATCCTCTTTCTTCCCTACAACTTCTACTCATCCAATCATCCCAACAACAACATCAGCACTATTACTCCTACTACTACCAGTACGAAGTACCAAACTCCACCTCCATCTCCTTTAAGATAAGCTCTTCCTCTTCTAAGCTTATCCCCAACAAGACATCGTGATGAACCTGAATAACAACCCCCGTGTAGTGCCATGGAAGTAGACAAGATGAACAAACCACCACCAACATAGAAGACCACCACCATCATCATACTAGTCTTTTATCCTCCTCCTCCACAACCACCACCACCACTTGTGATGATGATGATGTTGGAAACTGTGACTGTTGCTCTACGCATAGGGCTTCCAAACCCTAGCTATGTTGATTTGTTGTCCATGGTGTTTCCTTCCCCAATAGATACTAGTACAACAGGAGACAAAGAGGAAAAGGGATAAGGGAGAAAAAAAAGAACTAGGTTGAAAGAGATTGGACCGAGACCGGCTCGACTCGACCCAAGAATTCGGTTAACCGAGATTCGATTAACCAGCCTTATTCGTTCCAGTCTCGGTTCTCAAATTTGAGTTTTCAAAAATCCGGTTCGGGCTTCGATTTTAGGTTTTCGAGCCGGTTACCCGGACCTGCCTAGCCCTAGAATGAACTATTACATACTTCAACTTTTTTTTTTTTTTTTTTTTTTGCATCAGGACTCAGTTTTTGGTGTTTATCTGCTTTTGTTATTCATGTTGTTGCGTTATTGGAAAGTCATCTGTTGACTGTTGCTATTGGGTTTGTGCAGCTAGTGAGCAATAATATCTTCGCGGGTGCTAGTCTGATGCAACCTCCGTGTCTATTGAGATGATGTCTACTTCTAATTCTTCAACGCAGTCTACCTGCTCCAATGAATTCATTGATTATATTCTTGATAATCTTAATGGTTGCATTGAAACAATCCAAAAAAGAATCATTCCAATGGCATTGAAAGCACATTTTAGTGACTCGTTTTTCCAAAATGGGGTGATCATAATTTTACCCATGGTCCAATGAAATGTTATTGCATTTGTTGAGACATATTAATTTTTTTTGTCTGTGGTGCCTCTTCAAAATAAAAAAAATTTCACATGGTTCCTCTAATATCACAGTGTGAGCGTTTTTATCGGTTATTCCATTGGCCTTTGAAAAAGTAAGTAGAAGGTGAGAGGACATGCTTTATTTTCTCCAAACAACAAAACCACTTGTTTTTTTTGTCTCAAATCTCCCTCATCAACTCCCGAACTTTTAGAAAATGGGTAATTTATCATGGTCTAAAATGCCCATGTGTTTATCCACGGTAGTGCCATGTCAGTGACTTTTATGGTGTAGTTGTACAATTGAATTCACACTCTCTGCAAGTTCGAGATTTTAGAAAAGGCAATGACTTTTTGACACCACCACTTTTATTGAAGAACACCACCAATTTTAAATGTGTTGAAGCATACAACTCACATAAACCCCCACTCACAATTGTTGATCACCTTCTCCACATTTTTCTTATCTTTCGACAACAATGACAGAACAACATCACCCTGCCCCTGACCCACTACTGCTTGTCGTACCATCTTTATTCTTTTCATTTTCTCATTTGTTGTCGTTGTTCTTCATTTGTGTTATTCTTATAATTCTTCTATTTCTTACTTTTTTTTCCCTTATCCATTTGCACGAATCTGCTTGAGGGTAAAAAAATAGAAGAAAATAAGATGAAGATAAGAAGAAAGAGGCTGGGGCATGGTGGTGATGCTAACGGTGGAGAAGAACAGAAGAAAAGAGAGAATGAGAAGAAAAAATAAAAAGAAATGAGAAATAATAATAATAGTAAGAAAAAGTGATCAGTTGACGAGCATGGCGGTTGTGGCAAAGCGAGGCAATGCAGTGGTAGTTGCTCTATTAGAGAGAATAGATGAGAAAAAGAGGTAGTGATGAATTTTTTAAAATTTATATTGGTGACGTTCTTCAGTAGGTGGTGGTGTGCTTTAGAGAAGTGGTATAGTGCCTAGAAAGCAGGGGTGATATATTCTTTAGCACATTTGATGGTGTCATTTAGTCACCACAACTTCTTCTTCTTCACGTTCTCTCTCTTCGTGTCTTTCATCTATCTATAGTCTCTTTACCTTTCTCTTTTACTCGAAACAATTTGCTTCGGCGTTCTGTAAGAGTTGTGATGACGTTTCTAACAAAAATATATCCAATTTCTAACAGTCCAGATTAGATCACCAAGAGCCTTGCACATCTAAAGAGATCTAACGTTAGCAAGATCTAGGGTTTTGAGTTTTTATTTGAAGCAGAAATGGCAAAAGAAGAAGAAGATGAAGATTTGGAAGAGTTGTTGCTGAGAGTTGGAGCAAACCCAGCAGCTGAAGCATTCCTCAACCTACCGGTCGATATCGTTTTCGATATCCTTTCGAGGCTTCCCATCAAACCCTTGGCGGTTTGCAGGTGCGTATGTAAAACTTGGCGCGAAATAGTACATCATTTTGGTTTCATTACAATGCATACTATCAAAGCAATGGCACAACAACAACCCCATATTGTTTTGGTTCATACAGTGGAACATTATGTATCTGGGTTGGAAAAGAATTACATTCAGATGTTAGAATATGGTGTTTTTGACAATAGGGTTACTGTTAAAAGGCAAATCGAGTATGAACCGAACTTTGAGCTGGTTGGCTCGTGTAATGGGTTGGTATGTTTAACTAATTACTATGACCCCATTTACGTTTGCAATCCAGTTCTTGGAGAATATGTTAGGTTGCCTCGAATTAAGAAGTTGAAGAGTTTGGGCTACTTTATTGTATCTGGGTTTGGGTTTGATCGGGTTAATAACGAGTATAAGGTGATAAGAATGTGTCATTACAATGAGGGTGAATCCAAATTGGTGGCTGAGATTTATACACTAGGTTCTGGGGGATGGAGGGATCTTCAAAATGTCCCGTGTATGCGGCTTCAGAGGAATTATACGCAGAGGCAAGTGTTTATTAATGGAGCTCTTCATTGGCAGACGAAGGAAGATGTACACCTTCAGACTCCTTCAGAATTCATTGTTGCGTTTGATGTTAGTAGCGAGGGTTTTCGAGTTATCACACACCCTCCTGTTCAATACGGAAGCCATTTGGGGGATTTTGGAGGTCGTTTATGTTTGATCGATCATCCTTCTGATGACCGGTGTGTGGTGTGGGTAATGAAAGATTATGGTTCAAACACTTCTTGGACCAAAGAATACGTCATTCTACGAAATGTGCCTTGGTACAGTAATGGTAAAGCGAATTTTAGCAGTATCATGTCAATCGCGAAGAATGGGAAGATTTTGGTGGTTCATGATTGTAAGCTCACATGTTATGACCCTGTCACAAAAACTTTTAGCGAACCATGGCATGGGAAAATTCCATCAGGTGTGGCTGGAGCGATCCCTCACATGGAGAGCTTTGTATCACTCAGAGACATTGTTGGAACAACAAATAGGTGAGACTCCTTGGATTTCTGTATATCGTTCATTTGGGTAGACTACGATCTGCATTTTTGTTTGGAAGAAATTATATTAAATATTAATTTTCAAGCCTGCTCTTTATTTTTAATTTTCTATAACATGAACGACAACAGTTGGAAAATGAACTTCATTCTTTACTGTTTTGGTTATCATTTACGACCGTGATCATTGTTACATGTTTCCGAAAACAAGGATGGGACAGCATTGATCCTTAGATTTCTCTTCTAATGATCATGGTTATGTGAATATCCTATTGAAAACAGTAGCTGCATATTGTATACGGTGTGTGCCTCACTGACTATCAAACCCTTAATCATGGTTACACGACATGTTTTTTTATTTTATTGGTAGGACGTTTCCTAGTTAAAGATCATGTTGAACTGAGAGATGTTTGTCCATTGGAAGTAACCAACTGAACCAAATGGTAGCCAGAGCCTATTGCGTTGACTGAAGAGCTTGATCGTGGGGGCAACCATCTCATATTCTGTAAGATTACAGAGGTCGTTTACATAAGTCACGACCTGAATAATATAAAATATACTGATCCGCCGACTATAATTGCCTATTTAATTAGTATTGTTATAGTACAAAAAGTTCAATATTAAGTGGTAAAATGCAAAATAGCATTTGGTTATACCCGACAGTCTAGTCTGCTGTAGAGCTATATCTGAATTTGCCGTTATGGTCCCATGTTGATCTCCATTAATATGTTTATTTATTTCAGACTAGACTGTTGCATATGTGTTACTCGTATTCCTCAAGGGAAAAAAAATTTGTTGTGCAGTAAGACTATTTTAAAGTTGTTCCTTCTTTAGATTCTACTAGTTTATTTATTATCCCATCCAAGTCTTTCCCTTTGAAGTGTTAATGGTAAAATTTCAGAGAATATGGTGAGCATCTGACCTTGTTTGTGGTTTGATGGGTGTGTATGCTTGGGGACTGTAAACAGCTGGGGCAGAGGTCACTGTTTGATGTTTAGAAGGCTAAGCCAACTTATGATCATTTTGTTCAGGAAAAGGGGGTGCGGATATGCCCTGAAAGTTCACTGGTTTCTCGCATTTGTTATTGATGTCCTGTCACACAAAGGTGGACAGCTTCAAAATGTTGAGGGACGAGTTGTGCACACCTCCCTCAAAGGCAATGCCTTCAGTTGTCTTCGATTTAGATCTTACACCACGTGTTTTACTTTTTATCCGATACTCTTTTTCTTCTGTTCATATATTTGCTCTCTATTTTATTTTTTATCCTACTATTTTTTATTAGTTTATGTAGGGAAAGACATTAAATGTATCTTTGCCCTCATAGAATTTATCAAATGAAAATGAATCCATACAATAAACTTGTAGTGACTAGTGAGTCTTTCATTTTGCATTCTCAATAGTTATGTTATGTGTGATTGACTTTGACTACTTATTCTAATTCATGTACAGCAACCGTAGCGCCAATACTGGTAGATGGTATAGAAAATTTCAACCGATTTCTCTCCAGTTAAGTTTGATCTGGCACAAACAATTTGCCTTTTTCATTTTCACAATTTGGGTTACTGAATTGCTAATGTATTTCTGGATTTACTTTGTGTAGACATCCACAACAAGGTATGGCAGATGGGATACTAAATCTTGCATTAGAATAACTCAAAGCTTCTGCGAATCCAGAAAGGTAGTTTCAATATGAGTCTCATGATCCTTTTAATCTCAGAGTTGCTGCCTGATTGCTTTGTTTCTAAGTCGATACTTTTCTCTTATGGCAATGAGTAATTCTATTGGGTAAATCGTTACCACATACGATTCACTTGCCTAATAGTTTATGAGTTTTTAGACTTACTCCTGGCATAATCTCAAAATTAGACACTGCTTTGTTTTCAAGGAAACTGTCCTCCAAGTGTTAGCAGCTTCTCAGTATGATGAAATATACTTCCCTCAGGTGATCCATTTCTAATCAAGATGAAACAAGATATACTTCCCTCAAGTGATCCATTTCTACTCAAGATGAAACAAGACTGGCATATTTTCAAGATGTGGTATGATGCATCCCATCCACACTACATTGGAATTGACTCACCAACAATAGAAAACTACCACTACCACTTCTTGCGACCACCACTAACCTCCATTTTTATGGTGCCACTTGTTGATACCTATTACATATAATGCATACCCAAAGTCAATAACCCCAAAAAGAGATTGTTCTCTGCAAAAATATCATGAGGAGTAGGCCTTGGTTTCCCATTCAAGTGAAGAGAGGGGGGAAAGGCATGTCTTACAGAAATGGTTTTTTGATAACTTACAAGATCTTACAGCTACTTTATCATACATTTCCATTGAGAAATATCAACATTTTTGGTTTCATGCTTCACACACCAAAATCTCCAATTTTATTCTAGTCTACAGACTCCTCTAAGTCTGGGGTCTTTAATTGATGCACATTTTAGTCTTGCATGGATGTAAGACATATTCTCAAACTTTCCCCACGCTTCGTTGATCTTGAAATTTTTTTATGTGATATGCATAGCCTCTATTTTATATTGTATCACATCAAGAGTAGTGCCTGAAACCTTTTAAACAAAAGCATTTGTTAACTGTTATTTTCTCCTCGTTGTTTCCATTGCTAAATTAGATGGAATATGGATGTTGGTTTTGTTGAGTAGTGCCTGAAACCTTTTAAACAAAAGCTTTTGTTAACTGTTTTGAGTACTTTCCAAAACAAATACAGTAAAAATCCAAATAATGTTCTGTTGTGCTACAATTTCTTGTACAAGTGACTACCATTTACGTTGTTGTGATTTATACTGAACTTTTTTATGTAACTCCTATATTTGATTGTTCAGTATAGTCTCATTGCAACGTGTTTGAATTGATCAAATCTGTAGAAAACTGTGGATGCTAGCTGTTTATCAGATTTTTTGCAATGGTATACTAATCAATATGATTCTAGCTTAATATTGACTGCGCCACTATTACTTTGTACACGATCTCTTTGACAATAGCATGAATGGTGTTACAAAATGATTGTAGCAGTTGTTTGGGGAGTATTGTAATACCAGTGCAGTAGTGAAGACACTAGGAAAGAATATAGAAGACATAGTATTGTGCTTACTAATTTTATTTGTTCATAGCTATTGTAAGTTGTCTCCTTTTGAATCCTCACTTGTTTGTTTATTTTGGTGTTTGCAGCGACAAAAGTTACTTTCGATTACGATGAGAATCAACAGGAAGTTTTTGTATTTGGGAAGCAATAGTACATATGATGTAATCAAATGGGGAACCCAATTTTGCAAAACTTTTGCGAGTTTGGGTTCCCGATTCGCAGGAACCCACTACAAGAAATACTGTCATTAATAGCGTTTCAAAAACGTTATGGTAGGCTATCATAGCATTTTAACAAACGTTGTGTTTGCCAATGTCTATTATAGTGTTTTTAAAACGCTATTGTAAGTTAACTACGATAACGTTTCAGAAACGCTATGGTAGGTCTATTACAGCGTTTTAAAAACGCTATTGTAAGTTGACTACTATAGTTATAGCGTTTTTAAAACGTTGTAATAGATCTACCATAGCGTTTTTAAAACGCTATCGTAGTTAACTTACAATAGCATTTTTAAAATGCTATTGTATGGCTACAAAAATGCTATTGTGAGTATAAATAGCAATTTTTTTTATATTTTATTTATTTGTTATCAAATGACTTTTATTATATCTTATAAGTTTTATTTCTAGAAAATAAAAATTTTAATGTGTCACACTTAAAAATTTTCATGAATGGAGGCAAAGTAATATAATTAATGAAATAATGTATTATATCGAGTCACAAAATCTATCAAATTAATAATAAAGATCAGCTCCTTGTATTACATCAAGTCACAAAACATTTTCAGCTTTTCAAAATCTAAATAAAAAACTAAATATAAAGTACCACAACTCCCTGTATTAACACCTTAACTACCTCAACAGAACCAATCATCTTCATTAGTTCACCTCAATAGATAGTTCCATTTTTTAGCAGGTGTTTGACCAATCAGCAACTTGATCACAATGCCTCTTCTCTGCCATCAAGGGGGCACGGGTGTGCAGTGCGCGCAAGTCGATTGTCGATGCAGAGAAGGACCTTATAGTGCACCAAATGGCAAAACGGTCTGAGACCTCAATTTCCAAGTGAAAATAGCCAAAACTCCCGACCAAAAGGACCTTAAACAAAATCATAACCAAGCCAACACCTTCAAAAGATTAGACAAGAAACTGCCAAACAAATAATTTGTTCCAAGACTCATAGACAGAAAATCCAATCTACCTAATCAGCCACAATAATAAAACAGAGACGCATTGTTATTAAAACAGACTTTTATAAAAACACTGTAATTAAAAATAGACTGTTATTGAAGCAGAGATGCACTGCTTTTTGTTTTGAAAATATGAAAAGTATCAGATCTTGACGTATTTGTCATACAGTTGAAAATCAGATAGATATTGCCAATATATCACATTCTTTGATATCAATTCAAGAGTAAAAACAATTATATAAAATTTGGTATTAACCAAACAAAGATAAATGAATATGTCACCAATTAGTAACAAACCACTGAAGCAACAAAACATATTGCTGACAGTTGACGTAAACAATGCATATTGTCAATTTAGGTGAAGAAAATCAGACATATCATATAGAGAAATTCTAAATGTCGAGGGAAAGGGCGAGGAAATCAGCGAGGGAAATGATCTGGCGAGGTGAGAGCCGTTCATTTCCCTCGAGATCCGCGTGAAAAAAGTCAACACACGGATCTCGAGGGAAATGAACGGCTCTCACCTCGCCAGATCATTTCCCTCGCTGATTTCCTCGCCCTTTCCCTCGACATTTAGAATCATAGATCTTAAGGAGATTGATAGCTCCACACTCCAATCCACTATCAGACTCATCAGAAATGGAAACAAACAAATATATTGCAAAAAACTAAAACAAATTGAAGGCTAAATCAAAATGGTTAAAAGACTTTACCATCCAAAAGTAAATATCCCTAGATGATCCACCTCCAATGATGTAGGTTCTCATAGTTCCTGTTTAACAGTATAATAGGATCTTCAATTGCTAGTCATTGTTAAAACTCGCTAAACAAAACTAGATACCTGCAACATCACTGATTTGTACACCATTTCACATTAACAAAACACTTTATTAAAAGTATAAGGGCAACCTACATATACAACACAATGCAAGAAATATATCAATGTGATTTACGACTTCTAGGAAGCATGCAAATGAGTTTGATATGCAATCTGCCTTGGTGCATTAGAGTGAATCATACAAATACAATCTAACAGATCTCTGAAATTTCTAATCTAAAAACAGTAATCATTCAAAATGGGCAAAACCAAGTAAACTATTGAAGAAAAAAAAATCTCATGTATAGTTGTGTATAAATCCGTGTTAGAATATATCAGTTACACCATTTATTTGCTTACACGACTATCTTGAATACCTAATCTTCTTCACCAATGACTTGCATGCACTACATAAAATACCTCCATTTGAATAATACCCATTATTTTGGAACCAAGAAATGAACAAAATCTAAGGGGAAGAAAGGGAGGGAACATACCATATAAGTCTCTGTGAGATCTCTATCAACATATGGAATCACAATAGAAGACATTCTTAAGCTGCCAATGAAAAAACAAACAATGTCATTAACAGTGACAAAACCGAAGCTAACTGAAAACATCAGTAATTTAGTACTCAATAGCTTTTTTTGCTCCCATTTCAATTAGTTTAAAGTGATCCTCATTCAAACCTAGCTCTCTATAAAACACATCGTAATAAAAGCCCTACAGGAAAATTAGAACACTTATAAGAATCTGCAACCACAAAAAATTTTAAACTGGCAATATAATAAGCAAATCAACTTCACTACTCATTTTAGAAAATCCATTGACAAAAAGGATAAGAATCACAATGGAGACAAGGACCCCTAAAATCGATAGACTTGGAGTAGCCATGAACTCCTTAAGAGATTGACGACAACAGAGAAAACAAAAGTAGCACCATGGTGAAATGGAAATGTTCAAAGATGAAAATGCATTTTGATCTTCACTTTTTATTTTCAAAATGACGTATACCACGACTTTCATTTTTTGTTTATATATTTTTGTAGGAAAAGTAAATGTACTATTGCATTCAAAAAGAAAATACAAATGGAGCGATTGGTGGGGGGGGGGGGGGGGGGTTGATGAATTGTTTAATAAAAAAGATAGAAAAGTCACTGTTTCCATCGCGTGAATGGGGATGCCTTGACAGTCAATGTATGTATGTTATATATATATATATATGTGCTCACAAAGTCACAACTCAAACAAGATATTACTGTTGAATCCAATATTTTTCTTATAGGCCACAACAGCTTGAAGAAACCTTGCCTTCAAAAAACAAAGAACATGTTAGTTAATAAGCATTTACAAGTTCAATTTGGCATTTGTCTCACATAGTAAGAATATACAAGGAATGATTATGACGATAAGTAGAGGACATACACAATACTTCTAGGAGCTAAACGATTTCATTTTGCAAAAGAATAAATACTCACAAAGCCCTCTCTATTCATATACCCTACCAAAATGCTAAGATTATATCCAAATGGGTAGTCCATTAAAAAAAAATTTGGGAAAAACCACACTGTATCAATTTTAACAACAAATGCAGTAAAAGATGCAAAAAACACCAAGATTAGTCCATTAGGAAAGAAAAGAAAACAACTCTTGCTTTAGAAATGAGAGATATCAAAGAAAACAATCACACATCAAGTGCTCCTGAAACTGAAAACCTCAACTAAAAACATACAATGCAACATTTTATCTTGAAACAAAAGTAGATAAAAGATGAGTGATTAAAAAGGGCATAAACAACAAAAGAAGAGAAAAAACTAATGGAGGAGGATTAGTGATGCAGTAAGCACCTTCACGGGATGTGGCTGCAACTCATCCTGTTTAGGGGTTGGAGCTGCTCCTCCTGCCATTTTCTAAGAATTTTCCATCCCAAACACAACCAGGATGCCCATTGCTTTGCACACACACCACAACAGACATACCAAATAATAGGCAGAAATCCAACAATCACATCACTGAATGCGATAAGAATAATCAAGGTATATGACACAGAAGTACAAACCTCCTGTCTGTGATACATGTTCCACCAATGTTCCACTCTTTTGCTAAGGTAGTCTGTCGCTACTCTCAGGCCAACTTGTCCAGCCTCAATGCCTTGTTCAGAGCCAGCTACCAGAATTTCCCAACAAACTTCCTTCTGGAACTCAGTTCCTAATAGACAAACTGGTCCTGACTCAGGTTGAATCATTGTTGCAATAGAGAAACATACATTTTGACTTCCACAAACACTTGGATCAATCTCACCATAGTGTTTACTAGCTGTTCTTGGTTCATCATCAAGCACACAAATTGCTCCTGCAATTCCCTTCTGTCGAGTAATTGAAAGTTAAAATTTTGAAATAAATATGAACATAAGATATAAAGTTTGAACTCTGAACTGTTAGAATAATGGAAATCATTCGAAGGTAGAATAATGGAAATCGTTAGAATAATACCAGAAAAGTCAGAACTTCAATGAATGACTAAAGAAGAAAACATACTTTGGTGTCAGACCGAGAATTTGCCAGACTAAACATACTTTTGTTTTCGAATGATTGGCCCATAAATCCTCTGGTTTCTACAGAAAGCTGACAGAGGTTACTATAGTTACAATTCAAGGTCTTATAAAAAATTTATGCAGCCATTGACATACCAAATGGGCATCTGAAAGTTCTCAGACTGCTTCATCAACGATTACTGCAGTCTCTTTCACCTGAAAATGGACATTGGTAGATATATGCATTATTAGATCAGATAGATGTCAAGATAGAGTGCTAAAATGGGATTTATATAGTTTGTAGAAAGCACACAGACCAGTTTTGCACTCGCGTTAACTGTAGTTTGTGGAATGCAGTTGTGAAGTGGTTCCACGTGTTCACTACCATCTATTTGGGTGGTACTTTTTTTTATTTGTGATTCCGCTTCTTTGATTCAAGTGATTGTTTTTATGTTTGTTATTCGATTATGACTATGGATGCTTTTATGTTCACGTTTCTAGTGAAATTGACTTGTGAAATGATGTATATGTATATTCTTCCAAAAATTCCTATAAAGTTTACAAAAGAAAACCTTGCCTAGGATGCTAAGCGAGGCCTAGGCAAGCTAGGCTCCTAAGCCACCCTCCTTGCCTCCCCTGCGCCTGGGATAACATAGCCCTTTACATAGATAACTCCGTCAACTTCTAATCCTCCTAAAACATTGAAAATAAGCCTCTAAGCAATCTATAAATACTGCTTTTTTAAATCTGAATTTAAACATTGAAAATACTGCTAAAATAGTATAAATTTGAATTTTCTGGAAATAATAAAAATACTGCTTTTTTAATCTACTGCATCAAGTGATAATGAAATTTAGTCTGGGATAAACATTTAGTACAGATTAGAATACATGGTAACCATACTGCTCTTTTTTAATCTACTGCATCAAGTGATAAAGAACATACCCAAGGTGCACATGCCAACCCATACAACACCGCCTGAAAAGTAAAAATATGGGAATTATAATAAATTGTGAACTTGAAATCTGGACAACTGAAGATCTATGCTAAAGGGTTTACAATATGTCTTAACACAACTCACATAACTGATTGATGCTAGTATTGCGATGCACAATATAACCCTCTCCCCAACCAAAGGATTGATAAGTGGAAGCACCATAATTTGAAACCAAGCATGGGTTCACAACTTTTCAGATGGTGTGCAATTATCTCAAGCATGACATTACTAAAATGACACTAAGCAATTATAACAATTCATTGAGACAAATGTATAAATAAAAAGGGAAACTGAGTTTTAGATTAGCATTGCGTTATTCTGCCTAATTAGAAGTCCGAAGATAAGAAATCAAATTTTGACCAGCCACCAATGCTCTTTCTCCAGTCTAAATTTTATTTCGAAAACTGAAAACTAACGTTGTCCGTCAATTTTTCCCAGTCTATACCGCTTCTTTAGCAAGGCAATGTTCTAATGCATATCTCCCAATGGTTTTGAGCAGATTTATGCCTTACTATTCATAGTCGATGCTAAACTACAATTCTAATTTCTCAAACATCACGCTGTCCAGGAAGACATTATCTAGAAGCGCTGGTACAACTTTGGAGTACACATTAAGATTTATTTATTCTCTTGTTCACACCATCTTTTGTCGATTTCCTTAATGTACTAATTTTTCACCTTATGGTTTTTGTAACCAAAAAGTATCCAAGTCACAACTTCCAGACGCATTTGAATTTCGAAGTACGAAATTTTGAGTAAACAATAACCATCATTTTTATATTGAATAGCTTGAAAGTTTAAGCTATGTCACGCTCACATTTGTTTAAATCGATGGAGAAAAGGATGAGACTGGGTAGAGTAGTACCTGAGAAAAATAGAACCTACTCCCACGAGCATTAGAATTTTTGAAAATTGGTTCTTGTTGAAACCAAAAGATGATTTCAAGTAATACTGCAATGCAAGAAAACATCAATTGAAACTACTCAGCAGAGCAAGTCACTGTATTCAGGAATTCAGATATCTCTATGGTAACAAGAGACTCATCATTTGATTTAGCATCTAGCAGTCACTTAAACAAAATTTTTTAAGACAAATGATTACCAGTAACACGCTGCTAATCCTGGACATGCCCAATTCATAGAAGAACAAAACATAAGCAATGCGCATAAGTGTTGGGCTGCATAGTAAAACGAAATTTTTAAACCATAAATATGAATCAAAACCAGCGATGAAAAACCAATTCACTGCAAGAATAATTCAAATTCATATAAGACCAACCTGCTCCTAACAACAGACACTGCACTACTCATAGAGTTGTATCGTTCCCGTACGACAATGAAGATTTTAGTTTAAAAAGATGAGCTTTGATTCGGTCTTGGAGCTGTTGTAACTGTCTCAAATAGAAATAGCTTCATGTAAATTGGACAAAATAACAGCATACATATGGACACCTAAACATAAAAATTGTCAGCATAATACACATGGATAGATAAATATTAAAAGTATCTAGTGAAACGCTGAAGGAAACATACCGCAAAAATATAATTTTCAGGGAAAAACGTGCCAAGAGATTTCCTAAGACGTGTGAAACAGAAAAAAGCCTGTAATCCATGCAAACATTGCAGCTCCTTTGATGCCCTCAACAATATCAGCCTACTAAAAGAACAAAGTTAATCGTATTTTCACAATGCTGAGTGAAACAAGCAGAAATAGATAAAAATATAAAATATACTGAAAAAATTTACCGCATAAGCAACAACAATGCAAAATATACTCCCTTAAATGAAATTGTACGGATCACGTAGCATGTATACACAACTTCCTTTGAATCATTCCAAGCAAGCAAGGCTGCATGAAGAATACATGATATGAAACAAAAAACTAAAGGAAAAAAAATCTAAATAGTAATATGAAACAACAAAACTAATTTAGGGAATTACTACAATACTTACAACAAAGAAACTGTTTGGCATTGAAATAAAACAAAGCTTATTGAACAGGAACATTCAGTTACAATTGTAAGATTTAACTTTTCAGCCAAGAGAACAAATTTTTTAGGTAGTTAGCAACTTAGCATAAAGTGAAGCACCGAAGAAACAGTAACAAATTTCAGTGTCCTCCCATATAAAGCAGAATATACACATAATCTTCTCGCTTAAAATGTTAGGATGAATTGCTAATCCTAAAAAACACAAAGTTCCTCTTTGAGATTAGCTTGGTCTAGACTTATGTACCCTCTCCAGGCAGGCATTCTTGAACATTTACTTCGAAGGTTTGGACCTCTTTTCTTGTTTATATGTTTCTAAGACGGGTGATGCCAGCATGACAATAGAGCTCTTCTTCCTTTGGAGAATTGATTATCACCTCCAAAGGGCAGAAGATTGGAATTTAATCTCCTTTACAATTTTATGGGAAATATGGTTCTAGAGCAATAAATTATCATTAAGCGGAGCCTTGGTTTGGGTCAGTAGAGTCAATTTTTAAGATCAAAAGCTTTATGTTCAGCTGGTATCGCGTCTATCAGGTACTTTTGAAGTTCGCCAGTATTCATTGTGAGACCATTTTTTTCTTGTGTTCTACATCATCTCAGCCTCGTCGTGTCTTCAATCTTTCTATAGATATTAAACTTAACATGCTGATACAAATACATAATTCAAACATGTGGATAGCAGTAATGAACCATGCCTTATGCATAAAAAGTTTATATTACAAAAGCTCGTTATAAGCACATTGCAACTTCTCACTATTTGTGTTGATTTCTATCAGCTCGCCTTCAAGCTCTCCAGTTTCATCTATTCAAACAAACAAAAGTTTAATAAACATAGGACACTTGATTCACATACAAACCAAACCGTTGAAGTAAGCACAACAAAATACCTCCAAGGTGTCCAAATCAATATTAACTCTGGCTGGGGGCCTTGCAGAAAATGACCATCTAGCCTTATTCATTTGATCCTTAAAATATCGCGACTTCCTTGCCATCTCTCCACATCTCTTTATCTACAAGTTATGGGCATACAAACACTCATGAAAAACTATATACCGGCTATTTTTCATTGGTTGGCGACCTTTATAAAAAGATGAATAATGCATATCAACAGGGGATCATTGTTTATTATTGATTCTAACTACGTCAATGTAATTTCTCTCGGGTATGAACCCTTTTTTCCAAGAAAATCATAAAATTTCCGTCTCATAATGATGTAACCGCATAAAAGTAAGCAAGTTGAAGATCATCAGAATGTACCTGATTAGCATATGTCCTCTGAAAGGGGCTCTTCTCAGCATTAAGCTACAATAGATCATAACATAAACAAATGATTTATGCTTTAAAAAAAGTGCATGAACACCAATTGGGGAAAACTGGTTTCTGACTTGAGACAAAGCATGGAAAAACACTAATTGCCCAAAAATAATTGGGGGAAAACAAAAAGAAATGAAGGAAATCATTAAAAGGGTTGAGAGAAATCTCATTTAAAGACGGGAAACACCAAAAGGGCATCTCTAAAAAGCTGAATTCAAAATTTTATGACACGATTAAAAGCAAATAGCGAATGAAATCCAAAAAAAAAAAAAAAAAAAAATTTAAAAACATAAATTTCTTGAAAAATCCAACAAAAATAACCCAAAAAAGAAGAAGAAGCTAACCTTGTTGTTGTTGAAGAGATGGAGGTAGAGCCATGGTTTGCTGCAAAGAAGAGGAGAAAGGAAAAGGGGCATTCAATATAAAAATTTAGTAACATTCAACATAAAAATCGAAACTTTATTAAAGGATTGTTAGGAAATCATACCAGTCATGCAAGACCATGCCTTTTTAGCAACATAGTCTTCGTCAGGGACGGAGAAATCGATCCATTTATGGTGTTGATGTGAGAGGAGCACTCCAGAAAGACAAGAACAACTAATTACTATGTTATTTTACAACCCATTTAGCAAGTTTGAAATGCTCATATTTTTTAAAATAATTATATTTTAACATATCAATTCCTTAGAGTTTTCAAAGCAAGATGGTTCTATTAGGAGACTAAGTTTGTTTTGAATGAATCATTACATAACTCTGTTTTTTTGCATTAGGACTCAGTTCTTGGTGTTTATATGCTTTGTTATTCCCGTTGTTGCACTATTGGGAAGTCCTCCGCTCACTGTTGCTATTGGCTTTGTGCAGCCAGTGAGCAATAATATCTTCGCGAGTGCTAGTCTGATGCAACCTGTGTGTCTATTGACATGATGTCTACTTCTAGTTCTTCAGCACAGTCTACTTGCTCCAATGAATATATTAATCAAGATTCATTGATTATAATTGTTGATAATCTCAATTTTTGCATTGAAACAATCCAAAAAAAAATCATTCCAATGGCATTGAAAGCACATTTTAGTGACCATTTTTCCCAAAATGGGGTGATCATAATTCTGCCTATGGTCCAGTGGAATGTTCCCTGCATTTTTTTGAGACATATTAATTTTTTTGTCTGTGGTGCCTCTTCAAAATTAAAAAAATCAGAAATTCTAAATGTCGAGGAAGTGAGCGAGATGGCGGGGTGAGAACCGTTTACCTCCCTCAAAATGCGTGTTATCGATTTTGGTGCGCGTATCTCAAAAAAGGTGAACGATTCTCACCCCGCCACCTCCCTCCCCTCGCTCATTTCCTCGCTCGTTTCCTCGCCAAGTAGAACTGTTTCACATGGTTCCTCTGATATCATAGTGTGAGAGCCTTTATCGGTTTTTTTCGTCGGCCTTTGAAAAAGTAAGTAGATGGCGATAAGATGGTGGTGTGTTCTTTGATACAATTGGTGGTGTCATTTAGTCAACACATTTATTCACCACAAGTTATTTCTTATTAAGACTTCCCAACCGCTCCGTGAAGCAAATAACAATTAGATTTGGTATTGTGTAAGAGTTGTGACGACGTTTCACCAAGAGCCGTGCGCATCTAAAGAGATCTCACGTTAGCAAGATCAAGGGTTTTGAATTTTTATTTGAAGCAGAAATGGCAGAAGAAGAAAAAGAGGAAGATTGGAAGAGTTGTTGCTGAGAGTTGGAGCAAACCCAACAGCTGAAGCATTCCTCAACCTCCCGGTCGATATCGTTTTCGATATCTTTCGTGGCTCCCCATCAAATCCTTGGCGGTTTGCAGGTGCGTATGTAAAACTTGGCGCGAAATAGTACATCACTTTAGTTTCACTACAATGCATACTATCAAGCAATGGCACAACAACAACCCCATAATGTTTTGGTTCATACAGTGGAACATTATGTATCTGGGTTGGAAAAGAATTACATTCAGAGGTTAGAATATGGTGTTTTTGACAATAGGGTTACTGTTAAAAGGCAAATCGAGTATGAACCGAACTTTGATCTGGTTGGGTCGTGTAATGGGTTGGTATGTTTAACTAATTACTATGACCCCATTTACATTTGCAATCCAGTTCTTGGAGAATATGTTAAGTTGCCTCGAATTAAGAAGTTGAAGAGTTTGGGCTACTTTATTGTATCTGGGTTTGGGTTTGATCGGGTTAATAACGAGTATAAGGTGATAAGAATGTGTCATTATAATGAGGGTGAATCCAATTATGCGGGTGAGATTTATACACTTGGTTCTGGGGGATGGAGGGAGCTTCAAAATGTCCCTATGCGGCTTCGTAGGAATTATACGCAGAGGCAAGTGTTTATTAATGGAGCTCTTCATTGGCAGACGAAGGAAGATGTACACCTTCAGACTCCTTCAGAATTCATTGTTGCATTTGATGTTAGCAGCGAGAGTTTTCGAATTATCACACACCCTCCTGTTCAATACGAAAGCCATTTGGGGGATTTTGGAGGTTGTTTATGTTTGATCAATCATCCTTCTGATGACCGGTGTGTGGTGTGGGTAATGAAGGATTATGGTTCAAACACTTCTTGGACCATAGAATACGTCATTCTACGAAATGTGCCTTGGTACAGTAATGGTAAAGCGAATTTTAGCAGTATCATGTCAATCGCAAAGAATGGGAAGATTTTGGTGGTTCATGATTGTAAGTTCACATGTTATGACCCTGTCACAGAAACTTTTAGCGAACCATGGCATGGGAAAATTCCATCAGGTGTGGCTGGAGCGATCCCTCACATGGAGAGCTTTGTATCACTCAGAGACATTGTTGGAACAACAAATAGGTGAGACTCCTTGGATTTCTGTATATCCTTCATTCTCGACTGTTTTGGTTATCATTTACGACCATGATCATTCTTACATGTTTCCGAAAACAAGGCTGGGACAGTATTGAACTATTGATCCTTTGATTGTTCTTCTAATGATCATGGTTATGTGAATATCCTATTGAAAACAGTAGCTGCATATTGTATATGGTCTGTGCCTCACTGACATCAAACCCTTAATCATGGTTACACGTCATGTTTTTATTTTTTATTGGTAGGACATTTCCTAGTTCGAGATCATGTGAACAGAGAGATGTTCGTACATTGGAAGTAACCAACTGAACCAAATGGTAGCTAGAGCCTATTGCGTTGACTGAAGAGCTTGATCGTGGGGGCAACCATCTCATATTCTATAAGATTACAGAGGTCATTTACATAAGTCACGACCTGAATAGTATAAAATCCACAGACTATAATTGCCTATTTAATTAGTATTGTTATAGTACAAAAAGTTCAATATTAAGTGGTAAATGCAAAATAGCATTTGGTTATCCCTGACAGTCTAGTCTGCTGTAGAGTTATATCTGAATTTGCCGTTATGGTCCCATGTTGATATCCATTAATATGTTTATTTATTTCAGACTAGACTGTTGCATATGTGTTGCTCGTATTCCTCAGACTATTCTCAAGTTGTCCCTTCTTTAGATTCTACTAGTTTATTTATTATCCCATTCAAGTCTTTCCCTTTGAAGTGTTAATGGTAAAATTTCAGAGAATATGGTGAGCATTTACCTTGTTTGTGGGTTTGATGGGTGTGTATGCTTGGGGGTGGGGGGGGGGGGGATGGGGGCGGAAGCTGGGGCAGGGAGGTCCCTCTGTTTGATGTTTGGAAGGCTAAGCTAACTTCATTGATCATTTTGTGCAGGTAAAAGGGGGGTGCGGATGTGCCCTGAGAAGTTTCACTGGGTTTCTCGCATTTGTTTTTGATGCCCTGTCACACTAAGGTGGTACAACATGTTGAGTGGTTACGAGATTGTGCACGACCCTCCTCAAAAGCAATAGCCTTTAGTGGTCTTTGGTTTAGATCTTACATCACGTGTTTTCTTTTATCGAATACTCTTTGTCTTCTGTTCATATTCTTGCTCTCTATTTATTATTTTTATCCTCCACTATTTTTTATTAGTTTTATGTAGGGAAAGACATCAGATGTCGTATCTTGCCCTCAGTAGAGTTTATCAAATGAAAATGAATCCATACAATAAACTGTATGTGACTGGTGGAGTTCTTTCAAATTTGCTATTTCTCATAGTATTTTTGCGTGATTTACTTTACTACTTATTCTAATTCATGTACAGCAACCGTAGCTCCAATACTGGGAGATGGTATAGAAAATTTCAACTGATTTCTCTCCAGTTAAGTTTGATCTGGCACAAACTTTGCCCTTTTCATTTTCACAATTTGGGTTACTGAATTGCTAATGTATTTCTGGATTTACTTTGTGTAGACATCCACAACAAGGTATGGCAGATGGGTTACTAAATCTTGCATTAAAATAACTCAAAGCTTCTGCGAATCCAGAAAGGTAGTTTCAATATGAGTCTCATGATTCTTTTAATCTCAGAGTTGCTGCCTGATTGCTTTGTTTCTAAGTCGGTACTTTTCTCTTATGGCAATGAGTAATTCTATTGGGTAAATCGTTACCCATATGATTTGCTTGCCTAATAGTTTATGAATTTTTAGACTTACTCCTGGCACAATCTTAAAATTAGAGACTGCTTCGTTTTCAAGGAAACTGTCCTACAAGTGTTAGCAGCTTCTCAGTATGATGAAATATACTTCCCTCAAGTGATCCATTTCTAATCAAGATGAAACAAGACTGACATATTTTCAAGATGTGGTATGATGCATCACATCCACACTACATTGGAATTGACACACCAACAACAGAGAACTACCACTACCACTTCTTGCGACCACCACTAACCTCCATTTCTGATGGTGCCACTTGTTGATACCTATTACATATAATGCATACCCAAAGTCAATAACCCCAAAAAGAGACATTGTTCTCTGCAAAGATATCATGAGGAGTAGGCTTTGGTTTCCCATTCAAGTGAAGAGAGGGGGAAAGCATGTCTTACAGAAATGGTTTTTTGATAACTTACAAGGTCTTACAGCTACTTTATCATACATTTCCAAGAAATATCAACATTTATGGTTTCATGCTTCACACACCAAAATCTCCAATTTTATTCTAGTCTGCAGACTCCTCTAAGTCTGGGTCTCCAATTGCTGCACATTTTAGTTTTGCATGGATGTATGACATATTCTCAAAGTTTCCCCACACTTCGTTGATCTTGAAATTTTTTATGTGATATGCATAGCATGTATTTTATATTGTATAACATCGAGAGTAGTGACTGAAACCTTTTAAACAAAAGCATTTGTTAACTGTTCTTTTCTCCTCATTGTTTCCATTGCTAAATTAGATGGAATATGGATGTGGTTTTGTTGAGTTTTACCGTGAATCCTCCAAAATATAAATACAGTTGAAAATAATTAAAGCTGAAAATTGACCCCTTATGTCGTACTTTCCCAAACAAATACAGTAAAAATCCAAATAATCTTCCGTTGTGCAACAATTTCTTCTACGAGTGACTACCATTGACGTTGTGATTTATACTGAACTTTTTTATGTAACTCCTATATTTGATTGTTCAGTATAGTCTCATTGCAACGTGTTTGAATTGATCAAATCTGTAAAACTGTGGATGCTAGCTGTTATCAGATTTTTGCAATGGTATACTAATCAATATGATTCTAGCTTAATATTGACTGCGTCACTATTACTTCGTACACATCTCTTTGACAATAGCATGAACGGTGTTACAAAATGTGTAGCAGTTGTTTGGGAGTATTGTAATACCAGTGCAGTAGTGAAGACACTTGGAACAGAATATAGAAGACATAGTATTGTGCTTACTAATTTTAATTGTTCATAGCTATTGTAAGTTGTCTCCTTTTGAATCCTCACTTATTGTTTATTTTGGTGTTTGCAGCGACAAAAGTTACGTTCGATTACGATGAGAACCAACAGGAAGTTTTTGTATTTGGGAAGCAATTGTATGGTCATTTTTTGTTAGTCCGAAGTAGGCTGACTAGAGGACAGGTGCTTTAGTTTGTGCTTGATGTAATCAAATGACTATATTGGATGGTATATTATGTTAATCACTTCGTAAGTAGCATGTTTTGCATGTGTCTTTCTTTAAATATTGCGAGTTCTATGCTTCAGGGAGAGAATTGTCCAATAATTCTTGGAAAAGTTAAAAAATGATTAGCTTTTCAAACTTGTAGCTATGAAAGTGGTGGTAGTTGAGGTGGTTACGTTATGATGGTTGTATTGGGTGGCTGTCGCTTATGAAGGTGGTTGCGATGGTCACACTATGTGGTTGTGTGTAGTAGTAGTTGATTGGATGGGTGGTGGATGTAGGCTCAATATTTATTCAGATTTGCTAATTTAAAATTCAAATCCTCATATTTCTATAATAGAATTTGTTAGTATTCATGTTGGTCACAGATCTCCAATATCTTTCCAATGTAGTTGCAAAATGAAGGCTGAGATGGCCTTTATTTAGACATTTCTTTAAATTTGAAAAACAAGTGTAGTCTTTGTTTATCTCACCAGATTTTATTATTTCAAAGTTTGATCTTCTTCGTTATATAAATATATATAACTTGACTGCGATGAAAAAAAATGTGATAAGAGGTAAAAAAATAAACAATTTTATTTTTATCCTTCTATCTTGCTGCAACGATTTCCTCTATTGGAATCTTTTACATCAGTTTGAGTCTTTCTCCCCTTTTAAGTACAAGGGAAGAGAACGTGTATACAGGGGAGGAGGAGAGCTCCTTGGCCAAGCTTCAGCTTCTCTTTCTCATTTTCAATTACTGGCTTCTGTGCTAGAGAGGTGATATTTGTTACCATAAAAATACTCTTATCAATGTTTTTGTTTTTATTTATAGAAATATGCAATTGTTTGGTTTTGCAGTGAGGATGCAGCCATGAAAAATATGGTCCTTACATATTCACATGCGTTCTCGCCTCTCGGGAATCACAGCCAAGATGACTGAATCCCATGCCAAAAAGCTATCAGGTAATATTAGCCATTTCTTCCATTATACATTTTTTTCATTTAACAACTTTGGTGAACTAAATTTGGTGTTTTTATTTTTTTATTTTTATTTATTTTCATTTCTGAGATTTGTCTACAATTTAAGATAGGAATTAAAGAACTAATACTACACAATTCAGTTAATATGAGTTTAATTAGTTTCATGTCTTGCAGCTTTCGCTGGGGTCCTGAGAGTTTTCAAGAGCATAAGTGTAACGACCTACGGCTTTAAAAAGCCTCTTTCAGAGTATGCACAGCGGACACTGGGCCCCTCTCTGGCCCTACTCATCCAGATATTGTCCTCTTTGGCCTATTGGGCAACATTCCGCACCTCCCTCACCTCAAGGATTTGTTGCTTCCACCCAACTACTGGGGCTCCACAGGCCTCTTACTATGGGGATCCAACCTCGCACATATATAACACATAACCATCCCGCACCCAGGCGATGTAGGACTATGATCCCCCTTGGTAGCTAGCCCAACCCCTCTTGGGATCCACAGGCCTGTTGGGCCTATTGGGCTCCAACCCTCACCCTCAGATCCGCCCACACAAGGGTCTCACAATAAGTGTATAAGCTACATATTACAAGAAGTTGGGACTACCTGGGTATTCCTCTTGATTCTTCTTCTTTTTCTGATAATGCTTTGCACTATACCACAATGGGTGAGGGAGCCATTATTTGGCATCATAGATACTGGTATTTGGCCAGAATCAGCATCTCTGAATGATGACGGACTAGGACCAACTCCGAATCGTTGGAAGGGCATATGCCAAGAAGGAGTGGGGTTCAACACCAGTAATTGCAACCGAAAATTGATAGGCGCTCGACGGTTTGTCAATTGTCTCATTGCTGAAAGAGAAATTAAAAAGGAGATTATCGCAAAGGGAGTACTTATCAGTTATCACCCAGAGATAAAAATGGGCATGGAATACATACCACAACCACTGCAGGAGGTACAATGTGAGAGGTGCGCCCAAAGCTCATTTGGCCATCTATAAAGCTTGTTGGTTTGGTGAGGATGCTACCAATACCATGTGCTATGGACATTAAAAAAAAAGTCCAAATGTGAGAAACGACATTAAAATGTGAGAGGTGCGCCCAAATGTGAGAAACGACATTAAAAAAAAATGTGGTCGTTAAACTCCACTGACTGCATGCAATGAGACCCCTCTTGGGGAGATTGACAATGGTGAGGATGCTCTACCAATACCATGTGCTATGAACCACAAGAGAAATTAAGTCAGGGAGGAGTTTGCTTCAGCCACAGTAACTTTGAACAACAGATGAAGTCTGTGGAGGGGCAATGGGAGGCAGGGGAGAGAGAGACGAAAGAAAATCATAATGCAAAAGTTACTGGAGTAGTTGCTTTTGTCGGCCATACCAATTGTCGTCTTCATCCGAGTAGCTGAAGCTGTGAAGAAGCGAGAAAAGGGTGAAGACCTGATTCAGTTCCCAATCATTGAAACAACTACGAGGAGCCAAGTCCAATGGCTGTCTGTGGCTAGTTATGGTGCAGAATTGATTGTGGTTTCTCCCAATTTACCCTCTATTTAGAAGTGGAATTGGGAAAGAATCAGTTAACAAAAGCAAATTTAAGATCAATGAAAGTTAACCAGGGAGGCTTTGATGTCATTCTCCAAAATCAAGTCTTTAGAGAGTACTAAATGTTCTTCACAAATGGTAGGACCAAAGCCTGCTTGTCTTCATGGCCATTTTTGTGGATAACTATGTCTCCTTTTGTGGTTACTGAAGAAGGGCATCGTCGCTTACAATCTCATTGTGAGATAGGGAGTCCTATACATTTTAAGGTTAGTAGGTGTCAATCAAGATGTTTTTAGGATGGGAGCATGTCAAAACATTTCAACCATTAAGCAAGTGAAGGCTATGTGGTAACATTTTACAAAATGGAAGTACTCATTTTCATAAAAGAAGATAACTGCTTTCAAACAAAACAATCAGGAAGCAACGAACTCTGAGATTAAAAGCATTAAGAGACTCGCACCTTTCTAGATTTGCAAAAGCTTCGAGTTAGTTTAACTAAAGGTTTAAAATCTCATCTGCTACATCTTCTTGTGCATGTCTGCACAAAATAAAGCCAGAAAAAATACATGAGAAATTTCAATGGAAACTATAACCAGAATTTGAAAAGGAGGACAAATTCTGCCATATCAAACTTAACTGGACAGAAATCGGTTGCATTGTTCTATACCACCTCCCAGTATTGACGCTGCGATTGCTGGACATGAAGCTCTCCATGTGAGGGACTACAACATTCAATAGCTGCAATTTGGGAATCCAAGGTCTGCTAAAACTCTCCCTTGTAGGGTCATAGCAGATGAGATGTACATCATCAAAATGTTCCTATTCTTCATCAACATCAAAGGGGAAAAATACACCCTGCTGAGACTGGGCGCGTTTCGTGAAATGACATATTCCTTAGTCCATGAACTTGGCTGCCCCGTATTCCATCATTACCCATATCTCACACCGGTGGATGTATGCATGATCAAGCAAACATAGACTACCTCCTAAAACCCCCAAACAACTTCCATCCTGTACTGGAGGGTGAGGGATGACTCCGAACTCCTCCCTAACCACATCAAAAGCAACAATGACCTCTGAATGAGTCTCATCAATGATATATCGTCCTTCTGCCAATGAAGACCTCCATTAACAAACACTTGTGTGTCATTCCGACGAAGCCAGATAAGGAACATCTTCAAGCTTCCTCCATTGACCAGACCCAAGGGTATATACGCTGCCACCCGAACTGTAGCCAACTGAGCCTCACAGTCCTCTTCATCGGCACCACTATCATATTTCAACATATTGATACTGCATTCTTATCACTTTATATTCATATTAACCGGATCAAATCCAAACCCGGATACATTTTGGCAATCACAATGCTTCAACTCCCACATTCTAGGTAACTCGATACATTCCCCAATAACTGGATTACAAATGAAAGTGGTTCATAGTGAAAATCATCAGCCAAACATACCAACCCATTACAAGATCCGACCAACAAGAAATTAACATCAAAATCTACTCGAGGATTAACAACAACCCTGTTTTTGAAAACATCATTAACATTTTCATCATCATGTTCTAACATGAAAATATCATTCCCGCGTGTTGAGATAACAAGATGCTCTCCTCTGTACCTAACATGAAACAGTGGACTACTTGTGCTGTGGGGTGTTGTGCCATTGCTCTAATGTAGTTCGAGTGCATTGTAGTGAAACGTGGGCGGTGTACTATTTCGCGCCAAGTTTTACATACGCACCTGCAAACCGCCAAGGGTTTGATGTGGAGCCTTGAAAGGATGTCGAGAATGATATCAACCGGAAGGTGAGCAATGCTTCAGCTGGCATGGCTTCCTCCAACTCTCAGCAAAAGTCTTCTAAATCTTCCATGTATTCTGAGCTTTGTTTTGGTTGACTACAGGATCCCATTTGATCTTTTGATCGATTTTGCTTAAGCAAGTCACCTTCATCTCGCATGGAGACTTGCTTTCGCTCCAATTAATCGCCTCCACTTTGCATGAAGATTTGCTTTCGCTTCGTTATGATCTAGTCGTGAAAACTCACAAAATTTTAATTGGTGAGTCTCGAACCTGCTCTCACAGGGAAAATGAATGTCGTTGAACTTCACTAAATGTATAGATGAAAGTATTTTTAAATATAATGAATAACTGACCTTCTCATTTGACGACTTAGTTAATGGGTAAATGTGTTTTTTGAAATACGGAAGATGCCATTGAAAATTGAGAAATGGTCCAGGGACCCCGATTCTAACATGGACAAATTGAGGACATAAACAAACAAAGGGTCCTAAAGTCTAAATATTCCTTAGAAAACTATAACCTGACTTGTTTTTGTGCTCTCATTTTTTGTTCAGTTATACAGCTACATTGATCTTTGTAAATGGTGTTTTAGACGTACGTGGTTCCAAGTTAATGCTAATAAAAATGATTGTAGTTATAATTTCCTTGTGACGGTCGAGGACGAGGTGGTACTTGTGATATTTCAGCTTGGCTCGCATTTTGTTTGGCAATTTTCTGAATGTTAAATACCCTGGATCTAGGGGTGGCACGGGAAGGGATGGGACGGGATGTACATCATCCCTATCCCATCCCATTTGTTAGAGATCAAATGGGATAGACCCCATCTCAACCTCGTTCCATCCTAACATGTTCGGGACCGGATGGGATGAGCATGTACTAAATCTTCAACTATATAATCATAGTGCAAATCTAACCCAATATCATTTGCATTTATATTTTACAAAAACAATTGTCATATAATCAATCTAAAATATGAAAAAACACATCAAATTAAGCTAATGTTTTTATCTAAACAAATAGTACCAAATCAAATAAGTAAATTTTCATTTAGAAGATAATTTGATTAAAACTAATAATAAAATATTAAATAAATAAGTTCGGGACGGGATGGGATCGACGGGATTGAAAATATCCATCCCCGATCCCATCCCACTCTAGATCGGGTCGGGATGAGATCAGGATGGGTTGATCAATCCCAAAAGGACTCGAAAAAATCAGGTCGGGACGGGACCGAGACCGGGATGGGACTGGACGGGATCAGGATTGCGGAATGAGATGCCCACCCTAACTGGATGAATCCTGTGGTACTCTTTATTAGTATATAAGAATTAAAATGTTAAAATTTATTGATAACTTCAAAATTACAATAAATTTTTTACATTTTTCTATACACAACGAAATTATTTTTAAAATCAACTTATCCAAATTACCTAAAATACGAAATCACAATCCTTGGTGCAAGTGATGTTTCACAATTTAATGAATCCTCTGCCTATTTGATGGATTGTTAAGAGTATGGTTAAAACTCTTCACAACTCATCAATGGTGTCATATTACATTGTAGTTCGAGGGTCTTGTATCCTTTGAAACTCTGTAGTAATCCAACAAACCATTCATTATGATCCAAGTCCAGTAGATGCAAAGGGAAATTTTAGTCGAGCCTTTTTGTATAAATTGATAACTTGACAAGAGATATGATCCAACTAAAAACTAAAAACTTACAATCAGGTTTGTCACAACACTGCCAATTTAAGTACAAGCATCAGCTGTAATTTCTGGGGTATGATTTGCCAGGAACCAATTAGTATTCAGCATAAGACCAGTGCAATCCCTTTCAAGTACTAGAATGGTTGCTACTAAAGCTGATAGTTAACCCTCGAAACATAGATCCAACCATAATCACATATAGGCAATGATCTGCATAACTAGTTTGAAATGCAAAGATAGGAAACAATATGCGGAACAGGGTACATAATTACGCGATTTATATTTAAACCATGATCATACCATGAGCTTCACTTGTTTATCGCTCTTCATAAACACAATGTCATAGGTAAATAACAATTGGATGACCCTCCTTTACAGCCATAGTCACAGTGGTAGGATCACATTCAATCTGCTCTAGATACCTGTCATACATTTTCAAGTTCTTCACCTCATTCGGATCAGGCTGAACACTGCATGGAACCACTTCAAACACATCAACAACCATGTATTCAGGCCCTTGAATGCAGCTTCTCCATCAGGGATCATTACCACCCCATCCCTAAAGCCACATTGCTCTCTTGATACTCATGAACCAAAACAGTACTTCAAATGATTGAAGACATAGTAAGCATCTTTGAAGATATGCTAGGATCGTTAGTAGACTTTCCACCATTATACATCTCTGTCCTTGAGAGCTTAATGCATATGATCATTGACCAACTCCATGGTATCGTAAATTGTATAGTATTCACAATTTGACAAGGATTGTGATTTTGTGAAATTATACGACCAAATTTCTTTGAAATTACGAAAAGAAAGATTACATTTTTTCGAAATTTTTTGAGTTTTTTTGTAAATTTCGGGATTTTTTCGTAAAAATACAAAATGTACATTTTTTCAAGATTTTTTTTTTGTAAATTTCGAGTTTTTTTCTTTCTAATTATCATTTATTATAATTATTTATTGATTTTTGAAACTACCCCTAATTTACTAATTATCATTTCTACTTATATATTGATTTTTTAAACTATCATTTGATTTTCTAATTATATGTTTTTTTATTTCATTTAATATGTTTAATAATTTATTTACTTTCATATTTTTTTCACATATTTAATATACATTCAAAATTTATTATATATTTCATTTATTCTCAAAATTTTAAGTTTTTTCTTACATACAGAAATAATTTCTTAAAATCAAGAAACCGAAATTAACTCGAAAAACAAAATCAGAATCCTTGCAATTTTATTGACACTGACCACGGATATAAGGAGCGATGTTGACTTTCTTACTTGAGCAAGTCTAGCCAGTCTGTTTGATATCATTTTTTGACTTATTTTTGGTGTTTTTACATATTTTACACATTATCTTTAACACAATCACAACACTATCTACAGAAGGAGTAAAATCATAAAAAAAAAAACAAGAAAATGCTAGCAAATAAGGGTAACTAGAATTCTTGTTCTTACAGTTGTATTTAGCATTACCTAAGACAAAAAAAAGTACATTAAAGGTAAAATCTTCAACATATTAGCTAGTGTAAAGAAAGAATTATGTGAATACTCTAAAAATATTTTGACAGTTCAAAGATGAAATTCAACTTGTTTCGAACTCATGACCAAGTGGTACCATTCGTCAAACTCCAATCGTTAAGCTGTCATACCATTAGTTTGCTAAACCAATATTACATTATGGAACCCTTGACATCATATGTTATATTACGAACATGAATTATCACTACTATAAGTGCAAGTGAGAATTTGTCATTTTAGCATGCCAATATTCGAGTATGGGAAGCTCAGATCAATGAAGATTATAATTACAACATTTGGCTATTGAGGGTATGATCTTTGAACTTGTATAAGCAATCTGGTACATTATTTCCAGTTTATTAGTTTTGTGCTAGTTAATTGTTTGATGAATTGCTTAACCGAACTCTAACTTCGGTAGTTTCTTTGAAAGGTGATTGTAAAAATCGAGTTGATAAACAATGTAATCAGTGTGACTGTGCCCTGACCTTCTGTGTGTTTATCATTTAAAAGGTAGATTGATGTTAGCAACTCACTGAATTTGTCTTGGATCAGATAGCTAGGCTGAACATTTGTTGAAAAAAGCAAATACAAATGTTTGAAAGAAAATTGTCAACACGTGTAAGTGTGTAACCCAAGGTGGAGGATAGACTTCACTAGGAATTGCCACCGAAACACCATATCCATGCATGGTGGACACGTTTAGTTGTGTTTCTACTCTCTTCTTCTTCTTCTTCATAAATACCCCATTTGGAACCAAAACAAGAACACAACATATCCCTTTGTTGGTGATAGATGCAAAGAGATTGATACATGGGAGTCATTAAGATGAGATCTTTAGCAAAGTTGGCATGTTTCTTCTTTTATTACTCTTGTTGGCAGGTCCCATTGTGAAGGGGTACAATGAAGGTGGAAGAGGAGAAGGTGGTGGTGATGAGGGTGGGCTATAGGAAGAAAAGGAAGAGAAGGTGAAGGTGGTGATGAGAGGGGGAGAGGAGAAGGTGGTGATGAGGGTGGGGCTATAGGAAGAAAAGGAAGAGAAGGTGAAGGTGGTGATGAGAAGGGGAGAGGTGGTGATGAGGGTAGAGGAGGAGGAGGAGGAGATGAAGGAGAAAGTAGAGGAGGAGGTGGAAGAGGAGAAGGTGGTGGTGATGAGGGTGGCAGAGGTGGAAGAGGAGAAGGTGGGGCTATAGGAAGAAAAGGAAGTGAAGGTGAAGGTGGTGATGAGAGGGGGAGAGGTGGTGATGAGAAGGGGAGAGGTGGTGATGAGGGTAGAGGAGGAGGAGGAGGAGGAGATGAAGGAGAAGGAAGTGATGATAGGGATATATTCTTGTTGAGGAAAGCAAAGATGGTAATGAGGGGTGAAGCTGGGGAAGTGAGTGTGGTGAGAGGTTATGCAGGGAGGAGTCTATTGAAACCAATGCACATTGGGTTCATCAACATGGAACCAAAATCTCTCCTCATCCCACAATACTTGGACTCCAATCTCATCATCTTTCTTCGCGCAGGGGAAGCAAAGATTGGGTTGATATACGAAGATAATTAGTGAAGAAGGGGCTGAAGATCGGAGATGTGTACAGAATTCCAGCTGGTTCACCATTCTACATTGTGAACACAGGCCAAGGTCAAAGACTTGAAATGATTTGCAGCATCGACCCTGAGGAGAGTACAGGTATTGGGCTTTTCCAGCCATTTTTCATCGGTGGAGGATTGAATCCTAAGTCTGTGCTTGCGGGCTTTGATCAACAAACATTACTAACGGCTTTCAATGTAACCTCGAGGCTATTGGCTGATGTTCTGGCTAACCAACAAGCTGGACCGATTGTATATGCCAATGCAACAGATGAACCAGGCAGATTGGCATCTCTAATGGAATTAAAGCATCTCATTGGACTAGAACAAAAGGGCGTTGAAGAAGATGATGACGAGGAAGAGCTCACAATTTGGGGTAGGCTTACGAATTTAGTCTTTGGCAGTCAGAGTGAGAACAAGAAAACTGTAAAATTGCCTGATCCCTACAACATTTTTGATAGGAATCCGGATTACAGGAACAATTATGGTTCAAGTTTAGCTCTAGACGATACCGACTATGAAGCTCTAAAACATGCAGGCATTGGTGTTTATTTCGTTAATCTCACTGCGGGATCGATGATGGCACCACACATGAACCCAACAGCAACTGAGTATGGAATAGTACTACGAGGATCTGGAACTGTGCAGATCGTCTACCCAAATGGTACTAGGGCAATGAACGCAGAAGTGAATGAAGGAGATGTGTTTTGGGTTCCAAGGTACTTCGCATTCTGCCAAATTGCATCACGTAACGGACCTATGGAGTTCTTCGGCTTCACTACCCAGGCTAGAAAGAATCGACCCCAATTCCTGGTGGGACAAAACTCAGTACTGAAGACCATGCTGGGACCGGAGCTTGCAGCATCATTTGGTGTTAATGAGAAGGAGTTGGATAGGCTAGTCAATTCCCAGAACCAATCTGTCATTCTACCAGCAGCCCCTGCATCCCCTCCACCAGAGCACAAACACCAAGTTCCAGGGAAGGAAAAGAAGAAGGGTGGAAAGGGTGCCTTGATCAATGTATTGTAGAGGGTTGGAAGTGAGATTAGATGATTGTGGAGTTTGATTAGAATTTATATTTAGGTGTGTGTGGTGTATCCAATGGTGTTATGTCGAGGGCTGTGTGGGTTATCCTTTACGTCCTAGGTTTGTGACGTGTTAGGTTTGTGGTCCGTCGGCGGTATGGTTACTTTATTATGGTGTTGGGTGTCCTAGGTTTGTGACGTCTTAGGTTGTGGTCCGTCGGTGGTATGGTTACTTTATTATGGTGTTGAGTGATGTCGGCGGTATGGTTACTTTATTATGGTGTTGAGTATTGGGTGTTGACTCTGTGTGTGTGTGTGTGTGTGGTGTTTGGTGTATTTGGAGATGTTTTACTACTTTGTTTTGGTCCAAAAAAAAAAAAAGTGCAAGTGCAATTATATAGACCCGGGCATTGACCAACTCCGCCATATTTATTTTGCATATATCTTGACAATGATCTAGACATGGACCATGGTAAAAGGGAGCTATGTTGACCTTCTTACAAATGTATTTACCATGACCTGATTCAAAACAAATAATACATTAGTAATTAAATTTAGATTAAAAAGAGAAAATTGAAGTTTGTAAACACATTGAGTTGGGAACATTGAGATTACTCATAATATTGAAATAATTGTCTCCTAAACTTTTAAATTAGATTAGTACCTTCAGGTGCTTCTGCAAGTCTTGCCAGACCTGTCCAATTAACAACAAATTTCATGAAAAAAATGATTCAAAAAGTTTGGTTTTTTATCATTTCAAGAGCTTTTGCCATAAAAACATGTTTTGCTGTTATAAGCAATTGGTAAGATTTCATGTTACAGAACTAAAGATCAAACTGAGAAAATATATATACCTGATGAAGAGATGTGACTGCAAGAATCAAGAAAAGAGTGAATACAAAAGCTTCATGGTTAAGAGTTTGTCAATTCTAGAGTGAATTAACTCAAAGTGCATTTGCTTTATCCTATACATTTTTATAGATGGGGGAGCATTTTTTTTTAATGGTTACAACTAAATGACCTTTGACTTTGCATTGACATTAAAACTCATTAATTAGATTTGACTCAGTTTATTTTGACCGTAGGCATTGGATAATATGGTTGATATTCTTCTTTCCCTACAACACCTTTTATTTTAGAAAAAAAATTGATTGATCACATTGGTGTGTCCACCTTCTCTTAATCAAACTAGTGAACCTTGAGTAAAATACCCTTGCTACTTATTACTAAGTGTCAGTCAATTTGCGATGTCTTTGGGTGTGGTAGCTCTCAGTCACACCCGCCATCGCATATGTGAAAAGTGGTATCTCTTGATGGCATTATGAGATTGTAACTGTGTTGCTGCTTGTGGCCATCCTCATCTGCCTTCTTCTAAGCCCTTTGAAGAGGTTGGATGTCTCTTGAAGGAGATCAGCAACTCGTCAGGAGGTGTTCAACGCTGTAGTACGAGACCACATTTTCGGAGTGATTTGACGGAGCAATCTGACTGCTCAGTCGTTTCAATCCCTTCTGGAACTTCTTCTTTGTCTTGGGAAGGTTTCGAGGTCTCCTATTCTCTCATCTCCATGTCGTCCTCTGAAGGGGTCAGGCAGTACGAGCAAGTCCTCACTCCATGTTGATCCGATGCCTGCGGTGCATAGTTTTTTGTATCCCACCTTAGGGCGCTCGCAGTATATAGTTTTTTGTATCCACCTCAAAGTGCTTGTTGTTACATTTTTTCAATAATCAATAGAGTTTGTTTCTGTAATTCTTGTTTTATTTCTTAAATGATCGAAAATCACATAAGTCTCTTAAGAACTCTAAACTCAGTATTGACTTTGGAAAGGGAAACAAACAAATTAAAGCAAACTAACTCTTGACGGAGATGAAGAGATCCTGGCTTGAAACTAATTTGGATAGCTTTTGCGGATTATTGTCGAGGCGTTACGTAGGTCACTGAAGAGGAAACCTTGCAAAGGGGCGGATCATCGGACTGACATAATGTCGTGGGGATGTGTTCCCGCTTTCCATTACGTTCCGACTCACTGGGCGGGAGAGTTGATTGCTCTTGTACTGCTAAAAAATGGTGCCCTTTTTGTCTTTAGGCCTTGCACTAGGTCAGGCTGCTCTGCATGATGTAGCTGGATCTGAAAGCACTCTATCTGTTTCAGTGCGGCGTAGTGGCGGCCTCGTGCCGTTGGTTGGTCTCCACGTAGTGTCTTTGGAGCAGTTAGCAGTATACTTAACACACCCACTACCTCCATTTGATGGAGGCATGGTCTTCTCAGGATGAGATTGTAGGATGATGGTGCGTCTACCACCATGTAGTCCAGAAATATGACCTTCCTTAACTGTGTCTCTCTGGTTACTGTGGCTAGCCTTATCCTTTCGACGGGGAAGCACTTTTCCTTGCTGAACCCGATCAATGGGTGTTCTGATGGCGTTAGGCTTTCATCCTTGAAGTCCATGCGGCGAAAAACATTGTAGAACGGAACGTTAAGCGAGCTTTCTGTGTCAATGAGGGCTCTTTTTACTTCCCACTTTGCGATGGACACAAAGATGAAGGTCGTCAACGAGGGCTCGCTTCCTGTGTGAACAAGGGCTCTCTTCACTTCCCACTTTGAGATGGACACAAAGATGAAGGCCATCAACGAGGGCTCTATTCATGTGTCAACGAGGGCTTTTTTCTCTTCCGCAGTGAAGGGCGTCACCGTTGTATCGTCGTTGCACCCTTGATGAGGGTCAGCTCGTTGTTGAAGCGCGTGACATACTCTCGGAGTGTCTCGCGCCAAACCTCTGCCTTAGAGAGCCATGATGGATTCGGATCCTTCCTTGAGAGCCATCATGTGCTGATAGTGGCGTAGTTGATTGAAGGGATCATTGGTCCCATCGTAGGAATCTAGTTTTGGGGGAGTAAACTTCCTTGGGAGGGCCTCGTTCATTATCTGGTTTACGAATGGTGGGATGGAGAGGCGATACAGGACGTTAGGATCATGTGCTCCTCTACGGAGGGGATTCCCGGGGTCGAGCCTCTCTATCCTGGCGGCGAGCTCGGCGTTAGCCACATAACCTCCCTTAGTTCAGTGTGAACTAACGGGGGCTTGGCTCTCTTGCGCCTTGTTCCCAACCATCATCCGGTAGCGGAGGCTCGTGTTATTCCTAGTCTCCATTAGCAATGGGTAGATTCTGTTGTGCGAGCGTCTCCGCCGCCTTGATGACCTGCTGTATCTGGGACGTTAGCACATCGATTCTGGGGTCCACCATTACTGTCATTTGGGTGAGGAGGGGTGGTGAGTTAGCTGCCCATGCGCGGCAGGAAATGCTGAAAGAGGCGGTATAGGGACAGTTTGAGTAGTGGATGTGTGATATCTACGTTTTTCAAAAAAAAAAGATTTTGAGCGGGGTGTACTCAGTTAATGTGGTGGGGGCGCATAGCCACCCACCACTTAAAACACGACCCCCCTTTCTTTCTTCTTTCTCTTTTCTCTTTTCTTTTTCTTCTTTTTTTCTAGGGAGCGAAGCAGCGAACTCTTCGTCTCCAGCGGGATTTCGTCAACCGTTTTGGGTGATTTCTTCCCCCACAGCTCACCTCCTCCTGCTCATTTCTTCCTCTCTGCATTCCCTCTTCATTTCTCTGTTGATTTTTCGAAAAAAAAAATCAGTTTTCATTTGGGTTTGGTGTTGAATTGATTTATTGGTTTCCATAGCTCCGATCAGCCATGGAGGGGCCTTGGTGGCGTCATTGGAAGCCCTTAGAACCGACATGCAAGGTTGATTTTGGAGTTGGCCGAATTAAAAAAAAAAAAAACAGGGTGCATGTTTGTTTGGAGGGTTCTTCGGCGTGAATCCGGGCTTTGGGTGCATGGGTGAGCCTCACTTTCGTGCCGTTTGGAGGCGATCAGACCGGAGTAGGGAGGGTTTCGGCGCGTTTTCGCCAAACTTTGGGTTGCGGCGGGGTGTTTGCCGAATTTTTATTGCCTTTTTAAAAATTTATGTGGTCCCGCATTCGTGGTTTTGTGAGTTAGGAGCTTCGATCGGTAGGAATTGGATTTTGAAAATCCATTCCGCTTAGGTGAGTGGAACTATAATTTTTATTTTAAGAAATAAGTATTTGAAATCCTGAATTTAAGTTTTACATCATACCGTGAATTATGTATTGGGTTTCCTGAAAGTATGATATACTTGAATGAAATCGAATAGTGAAGGAATTTTGGTGTGATTAGGCTTTGGTGTAATGACATGAGACTTGTATGCTTTGTTTTCGAGTTTGCATAGTATGTCATGTTTTATCGTGGATTTCTGAGTCTTGAGCATGTATGATAATCGACTCGAATAAATTTATTGAGGTGAATTGGGTCATGTTGGGACCCTGGCATAGTCGTGGTTTTATAAAAATTGCCGAATTGTTTATGATTGCACGTCTGTTACCTTTGGTTATGTACAGACTCGTCATTTGTGCATGTAGATAGTAGTATAAGTGTCTTTACACCGCTATAATGTCTGTTGTGTCGATGCTTAGGAGCTTGCTCGCATCGTGAGTTGGATGATGCTTGAAATGACTCGCACTTGACATTGTGGACGCTATTGCATGTGACAAGCTTACTGAGGTGCGGTGAGCTCCTGCACGCACTTGCCACTATAGAGTGCAGTAGGACGGGTCCCGGAGGATTTGATTTGGAGATTACTCGCTTTCCCTCCCAGCGAGCTTGAGTTTGATTGTGTTAGGTTGGTCGTGTTAGGCTAGTCGTTCGGGATGTTGGAGTTTGTATCCTGGCAGATGACACCCCATTAGGATACAAACAAGCCCGAAGTGGTACTGGTGCACGTTGTGGGATGTGTCTGGGTGAGACACATTCGTAGGGTATGCGAATACCTACGATATGAGACACTTGTACAGAATTTTACAGGATTTTTGGTTTTAACCTGATTGCTATACCTAGGAGACTAGGAAAAATTATAAGATTGTCTTTATTTCCATTGCTTGATATTTACCATGTTTGAATCACGTGTAATGATCGGCATATATCGTAAATTGGTAGTTATTGTTGAATCTGAAATGTTTGTGTTGTTGCTTGAACTTAGAAATATTATTTTTAGAGACACGGTGTGATTTAGTCTTTAGAACTTGTTATTTTATCATTTATTGTCTGGCATGAATTTTTCTGGTATAGTATTCCGTTATTTGTATTTAGTTCGCTCGCACCAGGTAGTTTTGTGCTTTGCTAACCCCGCAAGGGGTGTGCTTCTATTGGAGTGCAGGCAGTGTTGGCGTTCCCGCTGATCGTGGCGCGTAGGCCCCGGTTTCCGTTGTAGGCGCGTTTTATGCTTTTTGGTTGTGTCCACCCTGTACGGGTATGTTTTGCTTCCTCTGTGTTTCAGATGTACTATATTGCTATACTAGATGTTTGTATACTGGTTTTGTCGCTATGACTCTGGCAGGGCGAATCAAATATATTTATTTTGTTCAAATTTTAGCGTAGTTTTATTTCCGTTTGATTCTCGTATCAAGGATGTGTTATATTATGATGTTGTGGCCGGTTACGATCCGCGTGTGTACGTGTTAGTTCATGCATCGGCACGTTGCGATTCCCGTGGCGGGTCGGGGCGTGACAGGATGTGTCCCCTGGTTCTTCGTTGTTGCATGACCTGGTGGTCATCAAATCTATGAGTTTTGGTAGGAGATGACAATTAGTGTAAAGTTAATAACTATGTCGTATCCACGGACGGTGCCAAACTGATGCAGTCATTTTTCGTTCCCTACTCTGACTTAGTCCCGTTGACCTGTTTGGCCCACACAAGTAGCACACGTGAGCCACAGACCACCGTGGGGTGGCCGATGACACTCCGATGCTAAAGTTAAACAAGGATCTGAGGAAGGTGTAATGTTGTAACAGAAAATTTGTAGCGTACCAACCTCATGTCTTATTTATAGTGCAATGAGTCCTAGTTTAACTAGGCCGTCGTAGGAGTGGATTAGGGAGGATATCTTCATGGATACCCCTTTCTATTTAGGAGTCGTGTTGTAGGAGGGAAGTTCTCTGTTAGCTATGTGCTCCTAGATACACAGGAGATAATTTCCAATCTGAGAGCATTCCATGGAAGGGAATTTTCCTGTGTGGAAAATACTCTGGTGTTTGCTTCCTAGTTGGGAGCAAATAACAACTTTAGTTGCAAGTCCGAAGTAGATCATCGAGATACTTGCCTGAAAAGGGCTTACGGGTATTGAGGATAGCTGTGAGATGTGTGGGCCTAACATGCTGTGAGAGTCCGGATCCGTCTGGCGGGCTGAGAACCGCTCTGGCTGGATCCGTATTTGGTTGTTGCTTGAGCCCGTAGTTTCTCGAGATCATCATGATATGTGCACCGCTCAGTGGTTTGACCATTTTTATGTATCATCACAAGTAATAAGCAATACGTAATATGCAGAAAATAAAGATCACACCAAGATATACGTAGTTTGGCTTTGCCTATTCCATGGACAACGACTCTGTAACTATCTTATTAATATGAAAATACTTACTTGAAGATTACAACGTTGTCAAGCAACGATCCTTGAGATTACGCAATTTCAAGCCAACAATGCCACCAAGTAGTAAGAGTCTCTCCACAATCTTCCTCCCTTCACTCATCTCTACAATGGAAGTAGAACCCAAAAGGAACCCCAAAGATTTGATGAAACTCGCAAATGAAGAATATCCAAATAACCCGATTCCAGTCCTTCTACTTGTCTATTGTTTCACACTGCAAACACACGAATTCACACTGAACTCATAACTTGTTTCACGCTGAACTCGCAATCGTTTAATGTTGTATTGATGCTACTTCCATGTTGTGTATGTTGTTGTATAAAATAGAGAAGATGACTTGAAGTCCTTGTTTGTGAAGGACTTTAAGTCCTCTGATTCTCCCAAATAAATTGGGAGCCAACAAAGGACTTTGAGTCCTTGTCCAACAAAGAACAAAGGACTTTGAGTAATTATCTTACAATTTCCATCAGAGAACCGTCGTCATGCCCTTAAGGGCCCTGCCCCCTTGGGGCGTCAATACTGAGAGAACTTGATCAAGTTGAGATAATGCTCAAACTTGATCCTTGGAATTTCTTTTGTCAACATATCAGTTGGATTGTCTTGATCAAGTGCACATACACAACGCCTCAACAAGTGGTATCAGAGTCGACGGTTCAGCTGAGACTTGGCGAGGTGGAGGTGCAAGCGACACATTGTTCAAGGGATCAAACGGGTGCGCGGTCCGCCAGATGAATGATCCAGATTAGGCTCTGAATCCTTAGCCAATGTGGTATCCTACAAGTCCAGATGAGGTTGAGTTAGTAAGGTGGTTGCAAGTAGGTGGAGCCAACAACGCAGATAATAGTCGAGCTCGTATACCGAGTGTTACCCATGGGATCGTAGTCGCACATGAAAATCGATGAGGAGGTGTACTTCGAAATATTGCAGACCGGTGGATGGATTGTAGGATGTGTGACGATTGGAGCCAAATGTGAAGATTGTTGGGATAATGTTGGTTTGAATAGTCCCACATCAAGTAAGGAAGAGTTGTCACAAAGGTTTATAAGGAGATGGTCCACTCCCTAATAGTAACGATGCCTTTAGGGGAAAATTCCACACCACTAGCTAGGCCCCGATGGAAGACCCGATAGGTGGTGTTTAAGTTGGGGATAATATTGTTGCTATGTATAGTGGATCAAGGGTGCGTGTAAGTGCACGTGCACGACACCCTAGCAATCTTTAGTCAGTGCCATAGATCCATTATGCGAGCACCACATATCCATCGCCACTTTTGATTCCTCCTCTCCATCTCCCCTTTGTAAACATAGAGCCAACGCAGTCTCTCTGGCGCACACGACAACATTCCATTACACAAGCCATTCACATCCTTTGGTGAAGCAAGTTTATTGAGGAGGAGATGAAGTTAACCTAAACCCCCCGTGATCATTCTGCCATACGTTTCTAAATCCTGCACAGAGGCGAAGATGAAATCATGGGTTTCTAGAGTTTGTTTAATTTAATTTACTGTTTTCTTTGAGCTTCATTGTTAAATACAATCTTTTCTAAATATTGGTGAATTACTTTCACCTATTATATTAGATTTGATATCTAGACTAAACGATAGTTAGAATACTCCTTGTTAATATTTGAAGCATGTTTTACTTGATTATGTTAAACCTGTGGCTGCGTGTGTTGTTGCAAGACACTTAATGCTAGAGGTTTAGACTTTTGCTGAAATTGATTATGAATTTAGAAAAATCCTAAGGTTATTAACAATCACATCATCGATGCAAGTAAGGGATTGTTCATCCTTAGCGTTTCTCGTTTTATGACAACAGTAAGTTAGGTTTAAACAATCCTCGAAGAACTTATGGTGGATTTGATGTCTTGGTTCACTTTCCAATTGCCTTTACTAATTCGACTTTTAGTTGTTTAATTTTATTCCATTGGCTTAAAAATTTTCAATTGCCTTTACTGGATTGAAGATCTCATAGACATAATGCATATCACGAAAAGCTTTAGAAAGTTATAACCAAACAAATGGGGTAAGATGTTTTCTTTAATTATAGTTGCATGGCTGTATATATACATATATAGTGTGAAATTGTATCCACACATCTCGAGCCCTTGATGCAAAGACTCTTGGAACGAAGTTCTGCATAATATGCATGCAATTGTAAAAGGAAAAGCAGGTGGGGGGTGATTGGATGCTCCAAATATATCCCAACATATAGCTTTCATCAACATACTTGTTTCAAAGGGAAACTCCACTTATGTTGCATTTCTACATCATCTTCTTAATTTGCCTGATATGGCAGGACACATTAGCTTTCCCCATTAATAGCTTATTTCCCTCATTTCAGGCTTATTTCTGTATTCTGTAGCGAGAGTCGAGAAATATAGGAGATAGGAGGGGAGTCACCTAAAATTTTAAATTGGAGCAATATAAAAAATATGAGTAACGTAGTGTATATTTTAAAAAAGTTAAGGAGGGTAATTGCTGCTTTACCAAAAGCATAGATCCACCCCTGCCCACAGTTACAAAACTACTTTGTCTTTGTGAGTTCTTTGTTTGTTCATCGTAGGGAGTCTTAAATATGGCCATTTTTTACTATTTGAGCCCATGCACTGACTTTACTCTTAATTGAGCTGTTGGCCATATTTTAACCGCCACTCCAATAAGAACTATTTGAAATGAAACTCTCAGTCTCACTGTCACTCTCCCAAATCAAGTACTTATTCACCCAACCTGCAAGTCCTCCGGAAACGCTCGTCGTGTATCAGTGTATATCTAAATGTCGAAGCTCGAGCTTTTCATAGCTTTGTTTCTTGCAACAACTATGGTGTATGCCACCAACTCGAAGACTTCTTCATGGCAAACCTTAAGTGGTTAGCCTCCCCTTTCTCTCTTTGCTTCTTTGTATTCATTTTAGTTTCTTTGAAATGTGATCTGTTACCTTACTTTCTCAAGAAGCATTTCTGTTTTTGGTAAGTTTTCTTTGAATCAGATGAACTCTTTGAGATATTACTCTCACTTGTTCTTTGATTTATGTAATGAAATGAAAATACAAGGATACCTAGATATACGTGGAAAAATCTTCAACATGACGGGTAAAAAACAAGCAAAATTTTAGATTATTGGTTTCCTTCCATGGTTTTAGATTGTAAAATCAGTAGATTATTGGTAAGAAGTTAAAAAGCAGGTGATGAAATAATCTTATTATTTTTGTTCTTAATTTATTTTACAGGAGATGCCCCGCTAGTCATTGCTAAAGGTGGCTTTTCGGGGGTATTTCCCTCATCAAGTGATTCTAGCTACAAACTTGCATTGTCTACAAGTTTGCCAAACACCATACTATGGTGCGATGTGCAATTGACCAAGGATGCAGTTGGCATTTGCTTACCAGATTTGCGGCTTGATAACGCTACAAATTTACCCATGAAGCAGTTCAAAAAAGTTCAAGGAACAATCTAGCTACAAGCACATGTATAGGGTTGATAAGGCCATCCGCAGTGTTGACGACTCAGCTATTGAGGAAATCAAGAGTTTTGCTACTTCTGTCGCCATCAACAAAGAATCGGTCTTTACGAGAAATATTGAGTTCCTCATCGGTGCTACTGATGTTGTGGAGAAGCTGCACGCATTCAACCTTTCAGTCTATGTATATGTGTTCAAGAATGAGTTCCTATTACAGGCGTGGGATTATTTCTTGAACACATGTACATAGACTGAAAGGTTGAATGCGTGCAGCTTCTCCACAACATCAGTAGCACCGGTGAGGAACTCAATATTTCTCGTAAAGACCGATTCTTTGTTGATGGCGACAGAAGTAGCAAAACTCTTGATTTCCTCAATAACTGAGTCGTCAACACTGCGGATGGCCTTATCAACCCTATCTTTTGGTTCTGTAACTTGTATCATTCAGAGAATAGATGCTTGGACATGGCAGACCGACCTGTGTACATGAGTATTGTACATGTCACCTGGTTATCAGAGCAGCGACGATCGTAGGGGCGGTCTTGCTGAAGTTGCGTTGTGCTAGTTGCTGTGTGTACGGAGATTAGGTGCGGAACAATCTTATCATGTCGGGAAACAAAGAGAGTGCTGTTGGAGGGTTCGTGGTCGAGGAGACTGGAAGAAAGACTAGTCGGACCAGCATGCTTGAGGATCGTATGGCCAAGGTGGAGCTGACCGTGGGTGATCTCCAGGACAACGTCGGGGAGATGGAACATAAGGTTGAGTCCTTCAATGGGACGTTGGCTAGCGTCACTATGGATATCGAGCAACTCGATAGCCGGGTCCATGACCTTGAGCTTGGCACTGTGGAAGCCAAGGACGAGACTCAACTTCTTGTCAACCAAGTTGCGGATGCCATGCGCAACGAGATGAGCCAGCTAAAGGACACGCTGATGGGGCAGCTCCAAGCCATCCGGGAGCACGTTGAGTCCTTGCAATCGGACGTCAACCTATGCAAGGCGGTTGTGGCAGGTAGTGCTACCATACGAGAGGGGCCAAGGATGAAGGTGCCCGAGCCGCCAAGGTACCATGGGAAGCGCGATGCTAGGGAGCTCGACAACTTCCTATGGAGTGTTGAAAAATATTTCAACGCTATGCGCTTGGACGACGATGAGTCCAAGATCACCACCGTCACCATGTACTTGGGTGATGATGCCATCCTTTGGTGGAGGAGGCGTGAGTCGGATATCAAAAAGGGTCTTTGCTCGCTCAAGACTTGGGACGAGTTCAAGGCGGATTTCAAGCGGCAATTCTATCCGGAGAATGCGGAGGAAGTTGCTATGAAGAGGCTGCGTGGACTGAAGCATACGGGGTCGATCAAAGAGTATGTCAAGCAGTTCACTTCTCTTATGCTTGAAGTCTCGGACATGCCGGAGAAGACTCAACTCATCTACTTCATGGATGGACTACAACGATGGGCTGAGCAAGAGTTAAAGAGACGCAATGTTCAATCACTTGCGGAGGCCATCGCAGTTGCCGAATCCTTGTTCGAATACAAGGCTGATTCGAAAAGCCACAAGGGCGGCAGCATGAGTGGTGGTGGTAACAAGGGAAAAGGTGGGGGAGCAAAACCCACTGAAAGAAGCAGCAGTAGCAGCGGCGGCAAGCAGTTCGAGAGGAAGGACAAAGCCAAGCAGTCCTTTTCAGATAGCAAGGTGAAAAACCGCGACTGCTTCTTGTGCGGAGGGCCGCACTGGGCTAGGGAATGCCCACAGCGACAAAAGCTCAATGCGATGATCGCTGGCAAGAGTGGATCGTCCGGGGAATCATCGGGGGATGAGGCGCAAATGGGGACTTTGCGCTTGCTAAGCAGCGCCAAGGCTACGGTGGAGCAAAGCAACGTGGCTAAGGTAAGTATGCTGCCCCGTTCGAAGAAATCTGTTCTTATGTTTGTGGAAGCCAAGGTAAATGGCAAGGCTTCAAAGGCACTCGTCGACACGGGTGCAACACACAACTTTGTTGCCTTAAAGGAGGCAACAAGGCTGGGCGTGCAGTACACCAAGGAGCCAGGCACCTTGAAGACCGTCAACAAAGCACCGGTGCCTATCCATGGTATAGCACGAGGCGTCTCCCTTCATTTGGGCGAATGGAAGGGGATGGTGGACCTGACTGTCGTCACGATGGACGACTTCTCATTGGTGCTGGGCATGGAGTACATGGATACGGTGAAGCCATGGACATTAGAAAGGGACGGGTCGATGACTATTGCAAAGGATCGAGAATCATGCTCTGTCCCTGTCACTCGGGAGATCGTGGAGGCCAAGATGTTGTCAGCCATTCAAGTGAAGAAAGGCATGCAAAAGGGCAAGCAACATTTGTGGCCACGTTGATCGAAGATAAGCCTCAACCCAGCGAGGTTCCGAAGGAGGTAGCTACGGTTTTGAAAGAGTACAAAGATGTCATGCCTCCAAAGCTACCCAAGAGACTTCCTCCAAGAAGGGAAGTCGATCATATGATCGAGCTGGAGCCAGGGGCTAGGCCTCCTGCCATGGCGCCTTATCAGATGGCACCGCCAGAGTTGGAAGAGCTACGCAAGCAACTCAAGGAGCTGCTGGACGCGGGTTTCATCCGGCCATCCAAGGCCCCATTCGGTGCACCAGTATTGTTCCAACGCAAGCACGACGGGTCCTTGCGTATGTGCATCGATTACCGAGCACTTAACAAAGTAACCATCAAGAACAAGTATCCAATTCCTTTGGTTGCTGATCTTTTCGATAGGCTCGGTAAAGCCAGGTACTTTTCTAAACTAGATCTCCGATCGGGGTATTGGCAAGTGCGCATAGCCAAAGGAGATGAACCAAAGACGGCATGCGTCACTCGCTATGGGTCTTATGAATTCTTGGTGATGCCTTTTGGTCTCACCAATGCCCCGGCTACTTTCTGCACTTTAATGAACAGAATCTTTCAGCCTTTCTTGGATAAATTTGTAGTCGTCTATCTCGACGATATCGTCGTGTATAGCGACAACTTGGAAGAACATGTGCATCACTTGCGACAGGTTTTCCAAGCATTGCGGGAGAACGAACTGTACGTGAAATTGGAGAAGTGCTCGTTCGCCCAAGACGAGGTGTCTTTCTTGGGGCACCGCATCAAGGCTGGAAAGATCATGATGGAACGGGACAAAGTGCAGGCTATCAATGAATGGGAGCCACCCAAGAACGTTTCAGAGCTACGTTCTTTCCTTGGGCTGGCCAATTATTATCGGAGATTCATTTTGAGCTATTCGGCGAGAGCAGCCCCACTGACCGACTTGCTGAAGAAGAAGGTGCAGTGGCATTGGAATGAGAAATGCCAAGAAGCATTCGATGATTTGAAGAAGGCAGTCACCGAGGAACCTGTCTTGGCCTTGCCCGATTATGCTAAGTCATTCGAACTTCACACCGATGCATCAGACTTTGCAATCGGAGGGGTGCTTATGCAAGAGGGGCATCCCATAGCCTATGAGTCTCGCAAGCTCAATGATACCGAGAGACGGTATCCAGTGCATGACAAGGAGATGACAGCCATCATTCACTGCTTGCGAACTTGGAGGCATTATTTGCTTGGGAGTCGGTTTACCATCATGACCGACAATGTGGCTACGAGTTATTTTCAAAATCAGAAGAAGATCAGCCCTAAGCAAGCTCGGTGGCAAGATTTCTTAGCGGAGTTCGATTATGTCATGGAGTACAAGCCGGGCAAAGTTAATGTTGTTGCTGATGCTCTCAGCCGAAAGGCCATGCTCGCTAGCGCAAGCAGCGCCGCTAGCAACCTTCTTGATCGGATCAAGGAGGGGACTTCTCAAGACCCCTTGGCCAAGGGACTCATGGAGATGGCCAAGGAAGGGAAGACTCGACGGTTTTGGGTAGAGAATGGGGTGCTCTACACCGTCGGTCGTCGCATTTATGTGCCTAAGTGGGATAATCTTAGGCGAGACATCATGGAGGAGTGCCACGACTCAATGTGGGCTGGCCATCCGGGGATGCAGCGGACATTGGCACTCTTGGAGGTAGACTACTATTAGCCTCATATGCGGGATGATATAGAGGCCTATGTGAAGACTTGTCTTGTGTGCCAACAAGACAAGATAGAGCAGCGTGTACCGGTAGGACTATTGCAGCCTTTGCCAATTCCGGAAAGGCCATGGGAAAGTGTATCAATGGACTTCATATTGGCCTTGACCAAGTCTGATGGGTATGGCTCTATTATGGTCGTGGTCGATCGCTTTTCCAAGTATGGGACTTTCATACCTGCCCCACGCGATTGCACGGCCGAGCAAGCAGCCAAGTTGTTCTTTCAGCATGTGGTGAAGTATTGGGGCTTGCCTCGGAGCATCATAAGTGATCGGGACCCAAGGTTCACAGCAAAGTTCTGGACGGAGTTATTCAAGCTCTTGGGTTCGGGTCTACACTTCTCAACAAGCTTTCACCCGCAAAGCGATGGGCAAACAGAGAGGGTGAATGCCTTGTTGGAGCTATACTTGAGGCACTTTGTGGGTGCCAACCAGAAGGATTGTGCCAAGTTGATGGATGTGGCTCAATTCTCATTCAACTTGCAGCGGTCTGAATCAACGCAACAAAGTCCGTTCGAGATCGTCATGGACCAGCAGCCCTTGACTCCACAAGCCGTTGCGTCAGGCTACACGGGTAGCAGCCCCGCTGTGTACAAACTTGCACGAGGGTGGCATGAGCAGCTTGATATAACGAAGGCATACTTGGACAAGGCATCTAAAAAGATGAAGAAGTGGGCAGACAAGCATAGACGCCCTCTCGAGTTCCAAGTGGGCGACATGGTCATGGTTAAGTTGCTGCCACAACAGTTCAAGGTCTTCCGCTCAGTGCACAAGGGACTAGTGCGGAAGTACGAGGGGCCATTTCCCGTCCTACGGAAGGTCGGGAGAGTTTCTTACAAGCTTGAGTTGCCGCCCAAACTCAAGATTCATCCGGTGTTCCATGTGAGCATGCTCAAGCCCTACCATGGTGATAAAGAAGATCCAATGAGGGGCGAGTCACATCGGGCACCAACCGCGGTCGTGACTTCCTTTGATCGAAATATCGAAAGCATCGAGGCAAAGAGGCTCATCCGACGGAGGGGTGTGCCAAGCTATAATGAGTATCTCATTCGATGGAAGGGACTACCGAATAGTGAGGCCTCATGGGAGAAAGAAGGCGACCTATGGCAATTCCCGGGCAAGATCGCGGAGTTCGAGGCACAGTCTTGACGAGGTCGTCAAGGACTTGGGTGGGGGAGAATGTCACGAGCCATCTAGCATAGCTTTCTCTAGATGCCTCCGGAAGGTTCTAGAGTGCTCTTGGACATTCTAGCTTAGCTTTCTCTAGATATCTCCGGAAGGTTCTAGAGTGCTCTTGGACATTCTAGGTTAGCTTTCTCTAGAGTGTTCTAGCATGGATGAGTCTAGAACACCCTTGTACATATTTATGTAGCATTTTCTAGAAGCCTCCTTGTAATTTATGGTTCCTTTGGAGGTGGGAACTTTCTAGATGCATAGAGAATACTCCTTTGATGGAGGATTGTGGAAGGTTCTAGGCTAGAAGCCTCTAGGACTTTAAGGGCCTATAAATAGGCCTTGGCATTCATTTGTACATATCATCAAACACTTGTACAACTCTCTCAAGCACTACAAAGCATTCTTTCAAAAGCCTAAACACTTGTGCCTTAACATTTTCCTCACTTAAGCTTTCGTAGCATCACTTAGCATTAGCCAAGCATCGAAGTGCCTTGACTAATTAGTCCGACGGGAGTGTGACGCTAGTGGGCAGCGTGTTAGCCAAGGGAAAAAGGTCAGCACGTGACATGGTGGTCTGTTGCAACACGTAACTCCAATATATAGGCCAGCCCCAGTGACTCCGAACCCTATACTCGGAGAAGGTGATGTTGCTGAACCACCATTGCCACCTGTCTCCAAGGCAACGCTGGCCTCTCACACCAGTTCTGCATATCACTTCAAACCTCACTGTGTCCAAGATGCCATATCTTCATGTGTTCCCTGTGTATTCTTCTGTTACTCTAGAACCATTCTATTATGATTGTATCTTCTATTATTCAGTTGCCTCCTGAATTTCTTCTATGCTCTTCTAAGTCTCATCTAAAAGACTCGAGTAATTGTATGAGCTTATTCTAGTTTGTAATTTCCTTTAAAATTTATGAAAGAGTGATTATGATTATGGTCCAATCATGAAAATTCTTCTGATACATCTCATCCAATTCCAAATTTGAAATGTTCATGATTGTGATTGGGCTTTGAACCAAGCTCCTTTGTGATAATACAATAAACTTCTTTGTTGTGCAACGTCGGATCAAAATAACAAAGATTCGTAGGAATTGACTTAGAAATGGAGATGTTTCTGTCAAGGGGCCTGTCTGGGTGCATTACTACATCAATTTGAAAATGTAACAGGTTCAGTCCAATCGTCAAAACACAAAATAATTCGCCATATCTGACCTCGATCTAACTGGTCAAAATAAATCCCAAGTAATACTGTGTCAAATTTATACTTGTTCAATGTACAAGTACAACTGCTGAAGATGACCTACCAATAAAATCTGCAATTCTAATATAAAAATAACATTGACACTTAAGATGGAGTTGAACAATACCAAATGGGGTTATTTTTCTGGATTGAATTCTTTAACTTCATGCTTAGGTACTGATCCCCTTATTGCCCATTAGACCATTAACTCCGCACTTATTTCTCTAACTACTAAATAATTGTAATAAATATACACGAACAAAAGACCGACATATTTCTGAGTTGGACTAACAGGGACATGAAGTGCAAGAATACCTTCTCGCCATCAACATTTAAACTAGGCAAAAAGACTGAGATGAACAAAGCAGATAGATGATGTTACTGTATTATTTTTCTTAATTTTTTTTTTAAGCTATAAACAAATTTTGAATGTATAACTACTGAAGGTTTCATCCTCATTCATTCATAGAAGAAGTTGGTGTCATTGGTGATTTGAATTCAGGGAAATGGATGTCTCGTTCTTCACCTCATCTTTAATTTCCCTTCCTCAAAGTAAATCTTAAAATGTTTCAGTTCCCAATCTCCCTTCTTATGAAATTGTTTTTTTAGTTCCTAGAATGTGCAATTGAGCCATAATGTTTCTTTGAAGGAGCTTTTGTACAACAGAACACCAATTTGTTCAAGTACAAGAATAGGAGGGACAGAAAAAAAATATAACATGTTTAGACAATTTGGGTGCCTAGCTCATCACCCCCATTAGGTCCTCTGTTTGTTTGTTTGTTTTTTTTTTAACAAACTACATAGGCAGCTCTTTAGGGATTTTTTTCTCTCTATTATTTGAGATCATAGAGGTATTTTTGTTTTGGCATAATTTGAGAATATAATAAATGTGAAATAGGAAACATGTTTGAAACAGGAAAGTGTTTGGACTCCTATTTGAAACAGGAAACTGTTTGGACTTCTGGAAATTGTTTTTTGAACAGGAAATAAATTCTAGGAAACATGAAACTGTTGTGAAACAGGAAACTACTGTGAAACAGGAAACTGCTGCCAAACAGAAAACTGTTGTCCCTATATATACTAGGAACTATAGGTGTTTTTATTAAGATGATTGCACGTAAAAAAACTGTGAAGCACAGGGAATAGAGAAAGACAATTGCTGAAATTGTTTCATCTCTTGTTGAGAGATTGTGTGAGAATTGTCATCTTCTTGTACCTTGTTTTTTAATATAGTGGAATCACCTCACCGTGGACGTAGGCAATTTGCTGAACCACGTAAACCTTGTGTCTCTTGTGGTATGTTCTTAATTTTCTCCAATTTATTTCATTGCTAGTTGCTCTATTTAATTGATTGGATCCTTGTGGTACTTGTGTGCAATTGTTGGTGTCTATCCACTTCCGCAATAAGGCGCAACAATAATAAAAACATTGGAATTGTGAGATGAAATTGAAATTAGTCAGAGATAATATTGTCGATAATAGTGTCGATATGAAGGACATTGTATATGAAGACAAAACAAGCAAGGCTTAAGTTCGGATGTAACAACCTTTTTATTTCCATGTTTGGGAATCCTAAATACCCCTGCTCGCTTTCCAAAAATAATTATTGTCGATAAAAGGGGTTTACTAACTAGTTAAAAACTAGGAACAGATATCTAACATTAGTCTAAAAGAAAACACACTACCTACATAATTGCTACTTACATGGGATTTCAGTTAACGCTCTAATTAAGAAGAACACAATCAAATTATATCACTCGGGTCTCCAGTCTCAGGTCTGCCTCATCCTCCAACAAATCAAGCTAGTACAAACAAGGAATGGATGTTACCCCAGTCTTGTTATCCCAGGAATTTATAGGACCTTGAGTTTTTTTTAGTAGACAAATAAAGGTGTTCTTGTTATCGTTAGCAATCAAATAGATCTTTCCTGCGAAAACCAATTATTAACATAGTAATAAACAAGATTTCAATTATGCAAGGTCTCTACAACACTTTCGTCATTCATTGAATGAGACTATATGGATTGTTAGTATGCTTGTTGTGAGACCAGGGACTTGTCTTATATTTGAACATGGAATAAAACCATCAAGTAACTGCCTATCACACTTACCACAATGGCATTAAAATGCTATCCATTTACTTGTTGATTAAAACCGCATTCCCACCATAATTAAGGTTTCCCAAGTCCATTAGGATTCCTATCACTTACGTAACTTTAATTACTCTTAGGCTCTGTTTGGTTGCACAAAAAATAGACATGGAAATTGAAAACCGTTTCCGAGGCTCGATAGAAAGGTACAAGGCTCAATTGGTAGCCCACGGGTTCTCACAGCAATATGGTCTAGACTATGATGAAACATTTAGTCCAGTAGCTAAGATCACTACAGTTAGGGTTTTGCTTGTGCTAGCAGCAAGCAAATATTGAAAATTATGGCAGATGGATGTGAATAATGCCTTCCTGCATGGAGAAGTTGACCGAAAAATATACATGGAGCAACCTAGGGGGTTTGAGAGTAAAACTCAACAAAATTATGTTTGTAACTTAAAAAGGCATTGTATGAATTGAAACAAACGCCAAGAGCCTGGTATGAAAAGATAGCAGAGTTCTTAGTTCGGAGCGGGTACATAGTTGCACATTCGGACTCAAGCCTGTTTATCAAATCCCAAGGAGGCAAACTAACAATAGTGCTAGTATATGTAGATGATATGATTGTCATCTGGAGATAACAATCCAAGTAGTATGAAGAAACTTGGCAGTCCAATTCCAGATGAAAGAGTTAGGAGAACTAAGACACTTCCAAGGGCTCGAAATTGAATGAAGTGACATGCTTATTCCTTTGTTAGCAGAAGTATGTTAGAGATATTTTGAAGAAATACAGGATGCTCGAGTGTAAGCCGATCTCAACACCTATGGAGGCTAATGCTAATCTATGTGCTGAAGAAGGCAAAGTCTTGGAAGATACAACAATGTATCGCCGGCTTGTCAAGAGTCTAATCTACTTGATGCTCACACGACTATACATAGCTTACGCAGTTGGAATAACAAGTCAATTCACGCAGAAGCCAAAGAAGCCTCATCTCAAAGCGCCCTAAGAATATTAAGGTATGTGATCTTGGTATCTTATACAAAAAGGGCAAGGAATGTAAAATAGTCAGCTACTGTGATGTTGACTATGCTGGAGATCATGACACGCGAAGATCAACTACCGGATACGTGTTCAGTCTTGGTTCAGGAGCAATCACTTGGTGTAGCAATAAACAATCAAGTGTATCTTTCTCGACCACAGAAGCAGAGTTTAGAACAACAGCTATGGCAGCTCAAGAAAGTACGTGGCTGATACTATTAATGAAGGATTTACATTAGTCAGTCGAATATGCAATACCATTGAATTGGGATAATCAGTCTGCAATACGCTTAGCTGAAAATCTAGTGTTCCACACAAGGAAAAAGCATGTAGAAGTCCACTACCACTTCATAAGAGAGAAGGTACTTCAAGGAGAAAATAGAGATGCAAGCAATCAAAACAGACAACCAAATGGCAGATATATTGACTAAAGGACTTAGCACTATAATGTTTGAAGAGTTTCGAAGGCAATTTGGCATGACTTTCAAGGGAGTCAGTGATGAGGGAAGAAACATCACAGACTCACCTTCTCCAGATAGCTCAGTGTCTAGAAGCTTTATCACCACTACCACCCATTATCTAAAAACTCCACCACTGACTATCTAGAAGCACCATCACCGACGATCGTGAAGCTTCATTAACGTACAATCGTGAAGCTTCATTCATCGACTATCTCTTGAGTGATTTGTCAAAATTTGTGGTTGATCCACCGACCTTAAGCTACTATAAATACATGTAAGAATTGTATTGTGAGTGGGTGTAGAATCATAAAGTCAATTGTGAGTTTAGAAGTTATACTGGATCCGTGTGCTTGATTTTGTGTTTTTGATTTTGTGTTTGTACACAGCTTTGGTGTACTTCCATTTTTGTGAAATCAATAGACATCAAAGTGTTATAAAGTCCTTATTCTTCCTCAACATCACAACAACAACCTCATTAAACCCAGACACAATCTCAATTTCAGGTAACTCCACATACTCACAAATAATAGGATTACAAACGTAGACCGGATCAATGTAATGCGCATCAGACAAATATAACAAACTATTGTTAAGAAATCATCACTGATCTAGAAGAACAAAAACCACATACTTCTAGATATCGGAGAAAAGTCTAGAAAAGCAAAACATGTGGTCCAAATTGCTTTTCTAGAAATCTTTTTAATAATATCTAAAATTTTCTCATAGCTCCACTGATCTAGGGCCAATATAAATAGCAGATATTCCCATTGTTTCAGGGCATAGAGGCAAAAAGCTCAAATAACTTAGTGAAAGTGACCATCTAGTTTAGTAGGTTTGTAAGGAGTGTGAGTATCAACTCTTGTATTGACTCTCGAGGAGTTGTTCTTGTTTTAGAGTAAAGTCATAGAGAAATTCTTGTCAACTTTGTTTGTTGGCCTTTTTTTTTTTTTGTCTTGTTTGAGTTTTTTACACTTTTACCTCTTATATAGATAGTGTTTGTGGTTGTGTTTTACAGATGAAAGACAAAAAATGTAAAAACACCAAAAAAATGCCAAGAAAATGTCAATAAAAAAGGCTGACTAGAATTACTCAAAGTTATATTTGTAAAATAGTTTAAGAATATCAATAAAGCTAAAGCTCTATATTCATGCAATTTGAAAAAAATAAAAGAGTAGGTTTGGATATTTTTTCACAAATTTAACTTTGTATAAAGTACCCATTATGACCAACTTCGGTCATTTGAGTTTTAATAAATTTTGCTTATGATTGTTAATTTTTCATGTTTTTAAATTTTGCATATGTATCTTGGCATTAAATTGGATATAATTGATAAGGTATTATGCTTAACTTTTGTAAATTATTAGAGTTATAATACAAAACCTAAAACCGCCTAGGCCCCTGGACGCTAGGCACCTGCTCGCAGCCCACCCACCGCCTAGCGCTTTTTAAAACACTGCTCACGCAACAACACATATCTCGCCTGATATATCTCCATTCCTCTTGTATACACAATCGATCAACCATCAACCTTGTTCTCATTCACACCAACCCCCCCTTTTCTCTCTCGTACACACGTTAGACATCAAAATCTCTCTTTTTTCCTTCGGCCAAAACACACACAACCACCAACATGATCTCCTTGATCCCTCTTTTACTGGTTGATTGAGTCAACCCCAATCACGAGGCAAAGAAGAAGCCACTATTATGTTATGTTGATAAGGTTATGCACACACATTTCAAAATGATAATGATGTTGAAATTTATTTAACCTTGGATATTATTAAATTATTGTCAAAGTCTGTTAATATACTATAATGACACTGTCATTTGTTGCTTTTCTTAAATCTTTGGCAACTAGAAGATTACTCTGAGGAAAATAGAGGAGACTACTTTATAACAGAGATATTTGATATTCACGTAATTTATACATAAGTTTGGGTGCCTAGCTCATCACCCCCATTAGGTCATCTGGATTTTTTTTTTTTTTCTTTTTTTTTTACAAACTACATAGGTAGCTCTTTAGGGATTCTTGTTTTCTCTATTATTTGAGATCATAGAGGTGTTCTTGTTATCGTTAGCAATCAAATAGATCTTTCATGCCAAAACTAATTACTAACCTGTAGCCATAGTAATAGATTATCAACCATGCAAGTTCTTCCAGTCTCTACAACACTTTTGTCATTCATTCAACGAGACTAGATAGATTGTTAGTATGCTTGTTGTGAGACCAAGGACTTGTCTTATATTTGAACATGGAATAAAACCACCTAAGTAACCGCCTATCACAGTTACCACAATTGCATTAAAATGCTATCCATTTACTTGTTGATTAAAACCGCGTTCCCACCATAATTAAGGTTTCTCAATTCCATTAGGATTCCTATCACTTATGTAACTTTAATTACTCTTAGGGCATGTTTGGTTGCATAAAAAACAGACATGAAAATTGAAATCGTTTTCGTAAATTCGATTCTAAGGCTTCCCTCTTGAATTTGAATTCCTATGAGTAGTGGGAAAATAATCTTATAAATAATTGGTTCTCAGTTAGTAATAGACAACCAAAAAATGAAAATCTGCATAACAAGGGAAGCGGATTCGGCTGACCAAACATACCCTTATAAGAATAGGATAAAATGCTAACAGTTCTTTTTTCACTTCATGTTTTACTAGAATCACTCAAAAAAAAAAAAAAAAAAAAAAAAGAGCATCAACATATTGTTCTAAAAGCAGTTTTTTAAAACACCCCAAATGAACTCATATAACTAAAAAATCTCTAACAAACCAAATACCCAAATAATTCAAAATATTAAAAGTGGGCAAACCGATGGCTGTTTCAACCTATGTTTCGTTTTAACTAGTATTCCAACCCTTCTATGTGGCTCTTTTGTGATGCTTATGATTATTTTTATTTGGTTTGCGATTGATATGCTTATACAATTAATATGCTAGTTTTATTGAATAATCACTATCTTGTCTAAATAACTAACTTGTCAATTCGTTAGAATTAATTGACCAACCCTGGTAATTTTTTAGCATCGAAATGACTAACTCTGCTATTTTTTATGAAATGACTAAACCGAGCTAATTTAAGATTGTCAAAAAGACTAAACCTACTCATTTTTTATGCCTGAAACGACCAACTTGGGTCATTAGAGGAGAACAAGAGTAGGGATGGAAACGAGGTGGATTTGAGCGGATTTGGGCAAATCCATCCCCGACCCACAGGAGATCGCGAATCCCCGAATCCGCCCCGAATATCCATTTATATTATTTTTCAAAAACCATCCCCGCTTCGATCAGATTGGCGGATATCCGCACCGCCTTGAAGATCCGTTAAAAAAAAACAGTCTTCTTCAATTCTTCACAATAACAAAGAAGCTGAAGATTACAATAAACTCAATCAAAAATCTTTAGTTGTAGTTGCATATAGTCAGATCTTTCATTCTACAATGCTCTTTTAAAGCCACACCACAAACATAGCAACAAAACAACACAAACAGACCAACAAACCGAACAAAAGCAACACAAATTTCAACAACAAAGTAAGAGTGTGAAGAGGATGCGCATGTTAGCAAAGTGACACACGTGACGCATCGTCCACACTCGATTTCACCCACCTGTACTAATCTTCACTTCTCTTCTCTTCTCTCACGGCTTCACCTTCCTGTCTCACTATATATATTCCCCAAAAAATCGTCAAAAGGAAACATGGATGAGTGTTTCGAAACCACCATTCCATTGCTAGCTACACTATACATGTGTTGTTCTTGACGACTGTAGTAGAATCTTCGATCAAGATTTGCAATTTGAGAGGAAATCAGTGATGTATCTCAGCAAAAAGAATAACAATTCGAACGCATCTGATATATTATTTATGAAGAAGAAGAAGAGATTTGAAGAATTGGAGAACGAGCAGGAGAGTGAAGGATCGTCGTCGACGGAAAGACGAAAAAGACTAGCTACTCCTCATCGATTGTGCATCATCAGGTATTGAAGATCGGAGAAGAAGATTTCGGGAAGAATATGCATTGCGACACTGATGCATGCATGGAGGAGGGAAGGAGGCGTGATGGAGACAGAGGCGAAGTGAATTTGTTGTGGAAAGAATTTGTGAAGAAGATATTTTAGGATTCAGGGTTTCTATTATTTTAAGTGTATTTTAATAAATTTTACACATAAACGGATATTTGCGGGGCGGATATGGTCAAATTCATATCCGCCTTGAATATTTGACGGATGTTATTTGGATATCTATATCCGTCCTGATATCCATATAGGCACATCCAAAACCGCTCTAAACATAGCGGATCTTCGTAAAAATCCGCCTCATTGTCATCTCTAAACAAGAGGTTGTATCACCCTTAATCATTAGAGATAGAGGAGGGCATCGTGAGAAGTTTTTAGGTTTTCAGTCGTAAGTTGTTAAAACTGGCCGTTTGGTTTTAGTAGAGGACAGGGTTTGAATAAATAAAACAAAAAATATTTAATTTAATTTGGTGTAGTTTGGATAATTTTAGAAAACAGAAACTCAAATATGTGATGTTGTTTTAGTAGCTAGGTGATTCTAGTAAAACACGGGGTGAAAAAACACCCAAAATAAAAATAAAAATAAAAATGATAGGTTATTATTTGTGTCTTAATGGCTGGTTCAAAGCACAAACCAACAATGTCGAGCTTTGGGTCCAATCATATACATACTTTGGGGACAAAAAAATTTGGGTTATTAGGTACTTAATTTATTTCTTATGGTTTTTTTTTATTTTTGGTTGGTGCTAAAACTTGTGCTGATCATTGTAAATGGGCAAGTCCACCACATTTTACAATGGTGGTGTATGTTCTACTTATAAAGGAGATGTCTTACAATCATGTGGAGAGGTTTCCTCTCAATAATATTGCAGAACAAAATAGGAAAAGAAAATAATACAACTACGATAAGTTACAACTTGACATTATATAGTTGCTATGAATGGGGGATATTGAATAATCTTTGGTTCAGGATCAACAACTGCCACATAAGATTTTCATGTCTGGTCATATTGAATATCCTTGATTGAGGATATATTGTACAACAATTCTAGTTAGCTAGGGAACATAGTTAGGTTTGGGTTTTTTTACATTTCTACCTTCTATAAATGATGTTTGAGATTGTATTTTAAAGAGAAGGGGTAAAAGTATAAAAAAAACACAAATCTAACAAAAAATGGTTGTATTTTCTGAATGCCTAGACTTACTGTATATTGAATCTTTGATTGAGGATCATGATTTTGCTATCTATGGAACTTGAGAATCCTTGATCTATTGAGAATCTTTTGATGATCCATTGTGAGCTTCCTATTGGTTCAGTAACCTTATAGGGTGTACACATTATATTCAATAAATTAGCTATGGGAATATCAGGTTTTGCAATCAGGTTCTATCATCAGATGAGGTTTTTACAATCTTGAGATACACAAATACATTGAGGATTTCACCATTCACTCGAGATCGCGTCACGTCCCCCTGATTGTAAAACTAGTTTTCCTAGTATTATCGTATTATTCGATCTTCACACTTTCACCAACAATACATTGCCTTGAGGAAGTCAATCACCTTGGAGAGGATCTTATCGAAATGGGGTGTGACTCAATTAGTGTTTAAAATAGGTGCCAGAAAGAGTATCATATAAACTAATGGGGCCAAAATCAAAATACTCCTTTATTTTTTTATTGATTATTTTTTGTTTGCTTGGTTGATAAAACTTGTGCTATTCAATATCATCATGGCCTGGGTGTATACATTGTATTCAGTATTCACACTGGCTATGAGATATGATGCCAATCTAATCTTCAAATACACATCAAACAAGAGACATCATGAAGACGCCAACATGACCTAATCATCAAACAAATCCTTTTCTTCTCAAGGCAAGTTATTAATCTTCAAACAAATAAAAATGCTGTGATCAGTCAGCCACTCAACATTGACTATTGGTTTCAAATACTTTCTTATTATTCAATTCCCATTCCCATTAGAACCTTCTCCATTGACTTCCCCCCCGGCCATCATCATATCCTTCCATCTTCTCCTCCTATAAATAAATACTCTTTAAACATCTCTCAAAGCACACCAATCTCTACTTCCAAAAAAAAAAAAAAAACCATCTTCTCAATCTAGATTAAAAAAAATGTCTGAAAGGGAGGTCTGTAATGTTCTTGAAAAGCCCCGCAAAGTGGTTAGAAAGTTTGAAGCTAAGGCTCAACATGAAGGAAAAGGAGCTGTTGTTAGAAGAAGCATTGGATATTATTAAATTGTTGTCAAAGTCTATTGATATACTATAATGACACTGTCATTTGTTGCTTTTCTTAAATCTTTGGCAACTAGAAGATTACTCTAGGGAAAATAGAGGAGACTACTTTATAATGGAGATATTTGATATTCACGTAATTTATACATAAGTTTGGGCGCCTAGCTCATCACCCCATTAGGTCATCTAGATTTTTTTTTTTTTTACAAACTACATAGGTAGCTCTTTAGGGATTCTTTTTTTCTCTATTATTTGAGATCATAGAGGTGTTCTTGTTATCGTTAGCAATCAAATAGATCTTTCATGCGAAAACCAATTACTAACCTGTAGCCATGGTAATAAACGAGATTATCAAGCATGCAAGTTCTTCCAATCTCTACAACACTTTCATCATTCATTCAATGAGACTAGATAGATTGTTAGTGTGCTTGTTGTGAGACCAAGGACTTGTCTTATATTTGAACATGGAATAAAACCATCAAGTAACCGTCTATTACAGTTACCACAATTGCATTAAAATGCTATCCATTTACTTGTTGATTAAAACCGCGTTCCCACCATAATTAAGGTTTCTCAATTCCATTAGGATTCCCATCACTTGTGTAACTTTAATTACTCTTAGGGCATGTTTGGTTGCACAAAAAACAGACATGAAAATTGAAATCGTTTTCGTAAATTCGATTCTAAGGCCTTCCTTTCGGATTTGAATTCCTATGAGTAGTGGAAAAATAATCTTATAAAGAATTGGTTCCCTGTCAATACATTACCTCGAGATCGCGTCCCGTTCCCCTGGTTGTAAAACTAGTTTTCCTAGTATTATCGTATTATTCGATCTTCACACTTTCACCAACAATACATTACCTTGAGGTAGTCAATCACCTTGGAGGGGATCTTATCGAAACGGGGTGTGACTCAATTAGTGTTTAAAATAGGGGCCAGAAAGAGTATCATATAAACTAATGGGGCCAAAATCAAAATACCCCCTTTTTTTTTTTTGATTATCTTTTTTTTGCTTGGTTGATAAAACTTGTGCTATTCACTATCATCATGGCATGGGTGTATACATTGTATTCAGAATTCACACAGGCTATGAGATATGATGCCAATCTATTCTTCAAATACACATCTGTTAGAGAATAGAATAGGATGTATTGACTTCTATTCTCTAACAACATCAAACAAGAGACATCATGAAGACGCCAACATGACCTAATCATCAATCAAATCCTTTTCTTCTCAAGGCAAGTTATTAATCTTCAAACAAATAAAAATGCTGTGATCAGTCAGCCACTCAACATTGACTATTGGTTTCAAATACTTTCTTATTATTCAATTCCCATTCCCATTAGAACCTTCTCCCCCCCCCCCCCCCCCCCCCCCCCGGCCATCATCATATCCTTCCATCTTCTCCTCCTATAAATAAGTACTCTTTAAACATCTCTCAAAGCACACCAATCTCTACTTCAAAAAAAAAAAAAAAAAACCATCTTCTCAATCTAGATTAAAAAAAAATGTCTGAAAGGGAGGTCTGTAATGTTCTTGAAAAGCCCCGCAAAGTGGTTAGAAAGTTTGAAGCTAAGGCTCAACATGAAGGAAAAGGAGCTGTTGTTAGAAGAAGCATTGGAGGGTAAGAAAAACATCATTTATTTTTCTTATTCTTGTTTGTTCTTCTTCTTCTTTATTTTCGATTTTTTTATCAATGTATGTTCATTGTTATTACCTTTTTTTTTTTGCAGATTCGAGTTGAAAAACTTCGACCCATTTCTTCTTTTGGATGAATTCACAAGTGGGTATCTTTCCTTTTTTTTTTTTAATGTTTCTTGATTGGATTTGAGTTTGAGATATCAAGAACAGTGTTTGAAGATTGTTGTTGTATTGAATTATTATGCAGTTACTGCTCCTGCTGGGTTTCCTGATCATCCACATAGAGGTTTGAATTTTTATTTTATTTTTGTATATTTTTTCTCAAATTTATGAGAATTTATTTTTTGTTGGTTAACATGAGTGTATATGTTTCTTCTTGTTTGCAGGCTTTGAGACAGTAACATATATGTTACAGGTAAGATATCAATTGTATGTTGTTAGTTTATAAAGTACCTTCTGAAAGAAATGTTTAACTACCCATTCTTAAAGTTGATAAAAATGTTATAAGATCATCCCCATTAGAAATATAGCCACTTTGTTTTTGAAGATTTTGCGTAGATATGTCACATGAGAGCAAATACTCCAACCCAAGACTTCGAAAACTTTTTGAGTTATGGAGGAAGTTTTAGACTATGAAAGGCCATTAAGACAATGCTATAAAGTAGGTTGAGTTGAAAATCAAGAAAAGGATGATTTGTTGTTGTAAAAGTGTCCTCATGAGGTAGTATATAAGTGCTTCATCCACCTTATAACACACCAAGTGCTCAATTACAAGCACTACCAAAATGGTGTTGGTGAACCATTGACATTTTTAAAACTTTAAGCTTATTTTCTAACACTTTATTAGCTTAATTAAAAGACACTTTGATGCATACATGCTCAAAGGTGGAGTGCTTTATGTATGTAAACTTTAATGTGATGTATAGGGAGCTGTGACACATGAAGATTTTCAAGGACATAAGGGGACCATAAAAGAAGGAGATTTGCAGTGGATGACTGCAGGAAGAGGAATAGTCCACTCAGAAATGCCAGCAAAGGAAGGAACCCAGTTGGGTCTACAATTGTGGGTCAATCTCTCATCCAACCACAAAATGTAAGAGATCCTCTTCACACTCATTTTTCTTATGTTCACAATGATGACAAGGATTGTGATTTCATTTTCTTGTGTTAATTTCGGTTATCTGATTTTAAGAAATATTTAAAGAAAAAACATAAAATTTCGAAGATACGTGATATATATATATAATAAATTGTGGATCACACTCACAATTTTTCTTATGTTCACATTGATGACAATGATTGTGATTTTGTGTTTTTGAGTTAATTTTGGTCTCCTAATTTTAAGAAATATTTCAATGTGCAAATTAAAAACGTAAAATTTTGAAGATACATGAAATATATATATAATAATAAATTGTAGGTCAATCTCTCATCCAAGTACAAAATGTAAGAGATTCTATTCACACTTACAATTTTTCTTATGTTCACATTGACGACAAAGACTGTCATTTTGTTTTCTTGAGTTAATTTTGGTCTCATAATTTTAAGAAATATTTCAATGTGCAAATTAAAAGTGTAAAAATTTGAAGATACATGAAATATATATATAATAATAAATTGCAGGTCAATCTCACATCGAAGTACAAAATGTAAGAGATTCTATTCACACTCACAATTTTTCTTATGTTCACATTGATGACAAGGACTATCATTTTGTTTTCTTGAGTTAATTTTGGTCTCTTAATTTTAAGAAATATTTCAATGTGCAAATTAAAAGTGTAAAAATTTGAAGATACATGAAATATATATATAATAAATTGTGGGTCAATCTCTCGTCCAAGTACAAAATGTAAGAGATTCTATTCACACTCACAATTTTTCTTATGTTCACATTGACGAGAAGGTCTGTCATTTTTTTTTCTTGAGTTAATTTTGGTCTCTTAATTTTAAGAAATATTTCAATGTGCAAATTAAAAGTGTAAAAATTTGAAGATACATGAAATATATATATAATAAATTGTGGGTCAATCTCACATCCAAGTACAAAATGTAAGAGATTCTATTCACACTCACAATTTTTCTTATGTTCACATTGATGACAACGATTGTGATTTTGTTTTCTTGAGTTAATTTCACTTTCCTAATTTTAAGAAATATTTTGCTGTGTAAATAAAAAACGTAAAATTTTGAGGATACATGAAATATATATATAATAAATTTTTAAGGTATATGAAATATGTAAAAAAAAAATCAAATGTAAGTAAATAAACCTATTAAACATATTAAGATAAGCCTAAATACAAAGAAATGAAGAAAACATGAAATCAATATATAAATAGAAGAAATGATAATTAGAAAATCAAATTAGTGGTTTCAAAAATCAAAAAATAATTAAAAGAAATCCCGAAATTTATGAAAAAATCTCAAAAATTTTCGAGAAACCCCTAAAAAAATGTTATTTTTGGGTGTTGGTTTTTCTATTTTCTAAAAAAGAAAAACAAACTTACAGAAAAATCTCGAAATTTTTCAAAAAATCATTGAAAATTTTTAATTTTTTCTTTCGCCCTTTTTCTTTTCGTAATTTCAGAATCCTAATCTATTATATATTTCGTGAAAACACAATCCTTGATTGATTTTGACTTTGATAATTAATTCCCATGTGTTTTCAATTACTTTGATGCTTAATTTATCTTCATTTAGGGATCCTAATCTATTATTATATTTCTGACCTGCATAATTTTAAAATAAATCCAATATTTTTTTTTCTTCCTTTGAATGGAATTTTTAAATCACTTTCTCGGTCTAATGAATCTTCGAAACTTATCATTTTAATTATTTAAATCAATAAGGCGAATATGCGTTATATATTTACTTATCATACTTACAGTTGACAATATTACAATTAGTGCACTTCATTATTATTAGCTCTATATATTAAACAGATAGTCGACATAAAAATTTCAGTGGAGAATTATGCTAATATTATTTTTATTACAGTCATCGAGAATATTAGCACATTAATAATAGGCGTCTGCAAACAATAATTGATGAAACAAACAACCAAAAATGTGAATGCAAACTTCGTTTTTATAAAACAAACTTAAGGTCACTAACCCTAATTTTCAATGAAAATGACCACAAATTTGTACCTTTTTATGTCTTATTGTTCTGTTTATAATAAGTGACATTATAGCGCTTACAATGATATAATGGATGTTTCTCCTTTAATACACTGTTTATCATAGTTTTCTCCACTTCCAAAACACCATTCTGATTTGTAATATAGATTACTAGTTGCGCACACTGCACAATACTTATTTATTTATCATAGTTACAATGATATAATGGATGTTTTTCCTTTAACACATTGTTTCGCTTGTAAAACACCATTCTGATTTGTAATATAGATAGATTACTAGTTGCTTGCATTTATTTTGATTCAGGTGTGATCCAAAATATCAAGAACTACAGAGCAAGGATGTTGTAGAAGTTAAAAGAAATGGTATCAAGGTCAGAGTAATAGCAGGGGAGGCTTTGGGGACTCAGTCACCAATCTACACAAGAACACCTACAATGTTTTTGGACTTCACATTGGAACCAGAAGCCTACCTTCAACAACCAATACCTCCAACATGGAACTCATTCATCTATGTTTTGGAAGGTGAGGGTATTTATGGTAATTCGACATCTTCGCCGGTGAGTGCACACAATTTACTTCTATTAGGCCATGGTGATGGGCTTGAAGTATGGAATAAGTCGTCGAAGCCTAATAGGTTTATACTAATCGGAGGTGAACCATTGGGTGAACCCGTGGTGCAACGAGGGCCTTTTGTGATGAACACCCAAGAAGAGATTGTTAAGGCCATGGAGGATTATCGGTATTGTGTTAATGGGTTCGAGAACGCAAAGCATTGGACATCACAAGGATTTGCCTAGAGTTTTATTTGTGGTTTTGGTTCATCCCCATGAACTTCACCTTTTTGAACTTCATAAGTATGTATCATCCATGTTGGAAGTTCAAAAGGGTGAAGCTTGAGAGGAGGCAACAAAATTGTATTTCTAGTTGGTGTTTTTCTTCTAATGAGTTTGGAATAAATGGATGTCAAAAAATTGCTTGTAACACACCACAATCTTCCTCTATTCTCAGTTGTTTCCTCCTGAAATGCAAACTTAAACTTGTTCAAATCAAACAAAGACATCAAACACTTTATTATGTTGTCAATGTAAAACAACATCGAACTTTTTTGTGCATGCAAAATAAACATGGTGGTGAAGTAATAAACACTCTTCCCTGTACTTTGCTTCATTATCAAATTCAGAATGTTGAGATTATGCATCGTAAAATAAACAAAATGGTCATGAAATTAGTTTGACTTGTACATTTTAGACATACACAAAACATATAAATATACAAAGACAACATGGTGGTTAAGTAATAAAAATACATTCGACCTTCTGCAATTGTCTCACGTGGGTGGCCAGAAGATGTGAATGGGGTACCAGCTGGTTGATAGAGTTGTGGCAGATGGAAACACTACACTAAATTGGCACTTTTGTAACAACTCTAAAAACAGTATCACATTTGAGATGTTACAATTCACCAAACAATTTCAAATCAAAACTAAATTTAGTCAAAAAAATGAAAAACAGTAACACAAAATAAATGACATAATAAGTTGGATCACCATGAATAGTATCACTTTTATAACCATTGTCTTCATGGTGATACTATTATTGTATCATTTTGTTTGTGAAAATGTGTAAAGTTGTTAGGTAAATTGCTACACTTAAAAAGTGATACTGTTTTGAAAATTGTTACAAAAATGCTAATATGATGCAGTGAAGTACAGGTCCAAAATTCAAACTTTGACGGAGAGGCATATGTTATTTCTAAGAAGTTACGAGATCTTGTTAAAAACCCAATTCACTTGCAAATATATATATATATATTTATGAAAAGGATTCAAGGAAAAATCAAATCATGCGAGTAAATGACAATTCAATCAGCATGCCATCACAAAATGAATATACTTGGATAAGGTCGTTGGGCTTAATTATGGTTTGGAAGGTGAGTGCATTCATAGTTAGGGCCATGGTGATGGCTTGAAGTATGGAACAAGTCATTGAAAGTCATTGAAAGCTCAATGGGTTTATGAGCTTATCTAGAGAGCGGTCCTAGTGTCAGATTCGCGGCAGGGAAGCTTCCTTAAACATTTTTAGGAAAGAGATCTTCCGGTGAATGTATCCGTTGTGGAAGGTACAAAAGATGTGTTTGAAATAACCAACTAGTCATCTTTCACCAAAGTATCTGTATATATAAGAGCCCTTCCAGGGAGCGGCGGAAGGAGCGAGGGATGGGTGGTTACACCGCACATTCCCCTCGAGATAAGCGATGCTGCACATCCCTCACTCTCTAGAGTTTGAATTTCTCGTATATATAAAGTGCAACATGGCCTACCAAAGAAACGCGTATTAATAGGGACGGATACGACGGTAGCATAAGGTAATTAATGAAATGAAACTTTCAGTCACCTTAAAGACTTTAGGTTCTATATCTGTAACAACAATTTCAGGCGCATCAATGGCTTCTAATGCAATGTGTTTTGATGTAGTGATGCGAAGTGTCCCAAGCAAATCAAGAAAGTACAAAGCCTCAAGCTAAAGTGTGGGTGGGGAAGAGAATCAAGCATAGCAACTTAAGCCACTAAGATAAGGCATAGGAAGTTGCAAAGCAGGGGCGGATTCAGGATTGCAGACAAAGAGGGGCAAAAAAATATGTAACATTTTCAAGAAATTTTTTTGGTATGCAGCATAAAAATGTCATTTGTAGAAGAAGTTTTCAAGAAATTAGTAAAGGCATCAAAGTTTTTTTTTTTTTTGGTTCTGTTTAACTGACGGAGATATACAACATAAAAATTTCAATTTTTTTGTATATTGCAAACAAGCTATGTATGTCACTATGTGTGTAGTGTGGAATGTGTACATGTGGTGTGTTTGTCTTTGAGTGTGAGATTGATTGTTTAGTAACATTTTATGTAGAGCATTTTTTTTTTGCTTTTATAGAAAGATCATTAAGGCTTATTGTGATATTGTTTTCAAGAATGATGAGATTGGCTTAGAGATATTTCATATTGTATTGCCTGCTGCAATGGCTGTAGTAGCTGATCTAATTGCTTTTTTGATTGACACAACATTCATCAAACATGTAGGTTTGTCATTATTTTTTCTTTTCTTGTTAGTTGTAATATTAGATGGAGAATCTCTAAATCGGTTGACATGAAAATTATATTAAATTCAAGAATTTAGCTTTCAGAAATTCATCGGAATGTTTATTGCAAAATCAGGGCATAAAATCAACAAGTTGGAGATGGATAAATAATAACATCAAACAAACTCATCTGTTTCAGACGGAGATGAAGAAGATATCGCAAGACGCAAGCGCATACGCAGACACAAGAGGCTCAGTTTCTCTTGCGATTTGGAATCTATGATTTTTATATTAGAGGGAGCAATATAAAATTTCAAGAGGGGCAATATAAATTTTCAAATGGAAGCAATAATGAAATTTTAACTCTTTTAACGAATTTTTACAAAACATCAAGGGGGTTGACCCCTTTATTCAAGCATTGGAGCCGCCCATGGCAAAGGGTAAGCATTGGATCAATAACAGGGAAGTGACATTGGCACCAAGCACTGGAAAAGCAAATAGTAAAATGCTAGCCAACCACAATAGAGATTAGTGTCAAGTCCCCTACCAATTAATCAAGGACTGAAACAAGCAATCAATTTCTTATTTTACGGTTCGATGAAGGTGTGACTTATGCTATGTATTGAAGGAACGTGCAGTTGTTAATGACATGACAGCTCAATGATTTGAGCTTGGCGAATGATATCACTAGATCATGAATTCGAACTCAGCCAACCACATGTTTATAAGTTTATGGTGTGTTGACCAATTCTAATCTTTGATAGGTTATGAGATCCTTAAAATTCAGCTCGCCTTCCAAAAAAAAAACAAAAACCTGATTGTTTTCTTGCCCATCCACTACCACGGAAAGACCACCATGAGCACTTCCTCCACTCCTCCTATATATATATTTCGAAACTTATTTCATTACAACTACAATGAGATGTTGTCAGTTAAAACATGTAAATATACTGGCTTTTTTTTTTGTTAAAACATATGATTACATCACTAACTTGTGTTTAGTTAACATGTGATGCGAATTGTGTTTGATTGATTGGAAATAAATGTTAATTTCCCAAACAGGAAATGCTAGAAGAGAAATTGTATCTCTGGACTTACCCATATACAATTGCAAATGAATCCGGGTAAATGTTCGATCACTTTAATGATTATGTAATTTATCTTCAACATTAAAATTGAAATCTAACAATGGTACCAGAGCTACACTAACAGAGTAGTTGTGAAGAAGATGAAACCTTTCTTTCTTTCTTATGTAATGGGTTTGGTCCAATACAAGTAATGGGCTATAATGGGTTTGGTCCATTTTAGTGTTTTAAAACACAAATTCAATTTTTGTATCAGGGCCTAGTTAGTTGTTTTTGTTCAGCCCTATTTGGGCCTGATTTATTAGGCCTGCTAAATGTTACAACCGATCCACTGATGCGGTTCAAGCTTTTTGGACGAATTTTTTTCTTTAATAGGCCTAATACTGATTTATTCAATTGGTCATGGTAATTTTATAAAACATGTAATTTTATAAAACATGTTTTATATGATTCACAACAATAAATTGTATTAGCCATGTAATGATTCAACTAATTTATGACATGGTTCCTAAAGTTAATAGGTCACCTTATTTAAGGTTTATGCATTACATGTTTATAATGTTTTTCACGATAACCGACTCCAATTATTGAATTTGAAAGGGGCATTATTGTTGTTATTACATGTAATTGCATATTTAATGTAAATGCTTATGAATTAGAGATTAATTTTTAATGTGAATGCAATAGTTCACTAATGATGTTTACGCAAAATTACTCTAATAACTTTTTTTTCTATATTAAGATCAAGGATTGTGATTTCATTTTTCAAGGTGATTTCGATAAGTTGTTTTTAAGAAATATTTCGTTGTGTATAGAAAAAATGTAAAAATTTCGATTTTAATTTTGAAGTTATTAATTAAAGTTATACATTTTAAACTCTTACATATTACATAAAGAGTATCACGAGACTCGTAAATGTCTTACAAACTACATATTGCATAAGAATTAATTATATAAATTTTTTTTAATACTAAACTAAAATTATAATGGGTTAAAATGTACTGACATTGAGATTGGCCTAATAAAAAAAAATATTTCGATCTCGAAAGAAATTTCGTTAACTAAAAAAAGAGAAATATTCGGTGAAATTTCGACATTTTTTGAGAAATCACATTCCTTGATTAAGATACAATTTGCTAGCCACCAAAGTGGGTCAACTGGAATGTGTTTAGAATATAAGTTTATTAAAGATATCCTAACATTAATTCTCTTGTGATTAGTGATAAGAATAATTTTAGCGATAAACAATTTTTTTATTATTAGAAAATTATGGTTGGCCCAAAGGTGCACCACCTTTCCACTGATCATTGAATTGGAGTGGGATAAATAACGAGTGTTATTCATAAGGTTGGAATGCTTACCCAAAGGAAGCAAACTTATTTAATGTGTACATTTGACTATTTAGTCCTACAATGTGACATGGAATAGTAAGAAATTACATGACATTAGACTATGACTAAAGAAACATCACTGTCATGTTATTCTTAATGTATATAAATGTGCTTAAAATTATGAAATTCATAGCATTATGTAGTGAGCATATTTTTTTTTTTATTGCAGCATCAATTCTTGTCCCTTTGCATTCGCATGCATCATCCATCCCTATGCTTAATGGCCTGAATTTTTCAAACTGGAAAGAACAAGTACACTTCACCCTTGGTGTCTTGATCTTAGGACTTAAAAATCTATTGCACCTTCCGCCAGCAGCATTGATGAACGGACAACATACAATGCATGGAAAAGATCCAATAGGTTAAGCCTCATGTTTATGCGTATGACAATAGAAACCAACATTAAGACCACACTCTCATCACCTGATAATGCCAAGGAGTTTCTCACTAATGTTGAAAAACGTTTCAAGTCTACGGACAAGTCTTTTGTTGGGACTCTAATGGCTAGACTTACCACGATGAAGTATGATGGTTCACGTGGTATGAATGAACATATTCTTGAAATTACAAATTTGGCAGCTTAGTTTAATATATTGGGAATGTATGTGGATGAGTTCTTCTTCGTTCAATTTATCTTGAACTCCTTACTTCATCGGTATGGCATATTTCAAATTAACTATAACACTATGAAAGATAAGTGGAATGTTAATGAATTGGGCAACATGCTTATTCAAAAGGAGGTCAGGCTGAAGGCTATGGGACAAAACTCAATTCACATGGTTGCTCAAGAGTTTAAAATCAAATTGCGCAAGTTCAAAAGATCTAAAGGGAAGACTCTTAAGATAATACTACCCAGAAATGACACAATCATCATAAGGAAATGGGCGTTAAGTGCAACTTCTGTAGGAAATTTGGCCATTTTCAAAAAGATTATCTAAAGATGAATGAATGGTTCGAAATGAAAGGTATTGATTCAGTTTACGTATTTGAATCTCATCTTACTAAAGTTCCTTCTAATACATGGTGGGTAGATTCATGAGCTACAACTTATGTTTCCAATACTTTGCAGGGATTCCTTACAACCCGAACCACAAACCTATAGGAGAAATTCATGTTCATGGAAAATCGGGACAAAGCTCCCATTGAAGTTATTGACACTTATCGTTTGTTATTGGATAGTGGACATTATATAGATTTACTTGAAACTCTTTATGTACCTTCAGTTTCCAGAAATCTTGTCTCATTAGCTAAACTTGATATTGATAGTTACACTTTCAAGTTTGGGAATAAATGTTTTAGCTTATTTAAGAAAGGTTTATGTGTTGGTTCTGTTATTTTATGTGATGGCTTATATAAATTAAAACTTGATGATTATGTTGTTGCCTCACTATCATCCCTACATACTTGTGTTGGTGTTAAACGTAGCATTGTTGATGAAAATTTCTCAAACTTGTGGCATAGAAGGTTGTGACACATCTCTCAAGATAGAATGCAAAGATTAGTAAAGGTTGAGATTCTTCAGAATATAGATTTTACTGATCTTGGTGTGTGCGTAAATTGTATTAAAGGAAAACAAACCAAGCACAAAAAAAAAAGTGTCACGAGGAGTAAGGAACCTCTTGAGATTGGTCATACATATATTTATGGGCCTTTTGATGTTCCATCATTTAGTGAAGAAAAATATTTTATCACTTTTATAGATGATTTTTCACGTTATGGTTATATTTATTTGCTGAATGATAAATCTCAAGCAGTGAACCCTGTTGAAGTATATATCTTTGAGGTTGAAAGACAATTATATAGAAAAGTGAAAATCATAAGGTCTGATGGAAGTGGTGAATACTATGGAAAATATGATAAATCAGGGCAACGCCCGGACCCATTTGCTAGACTTCTTGAAATCAAATGTATTTCTGATCAATACACAATGTCTGGCACGCCTCAGCAGAATGACGTAGCTAAAAGAAGGAACCGTACTCTTATGGACATGGTTAGAAGTATGTTAAGCAACTCCTCATTACCCTTATCTTTGTAGATGTATGCATTAAAAACTGTTGTTTATTTATTAAACGGGGTTCCTAGTAAGTCAGTTCCTAAAACTCCTTTTGAGTTATGGACTGGAATAAAACCTAGTTTGAGACACTTGCATGTTTGAGGTTGCCAAACAGAAGTTAGAATATACAATCCACATGAAAAGAATTGGATTCAAGGACAATCAGTGACTACTTTATTGGTTACTCTGAAAAATCCAAAGGGTATAGATTTTACTATCCTAACCACAATACAAAAATTATAGAAACCGATAATGTTAGATTATTTGATAATGGTGAAGTCAGTGGGAGTGATAAAACACAAAATATGGCAATTAAAGAAGTTTGGATGCAAGTCTCATTCCCTATAGCTTCACACAAGATTGTTGTTCTCATGGTTGATGCATGCCCAATCAACCCACAACAACAAATTCTTGAGCCACCACTCCTTGTTCCTGCAGTTGTTGATCAATATAATGACTTGGAGCCACATGCACATGACTCTCCATTCCATGACGAGATTGTCACAAATGATCAAATTGCAACAAAACTACACATAGCATTGAGAAGATCTGAAAGGATCAGAAAGCCTGCTATTTCTAATGATTATGTGGTTTATCTCCAAGAATCTGATTATGATATTGGAACATCTAAAGATCCGATTTCGTTTTCACAAACCATAGCAAGTGATAATTCTGAAAAATGAATTGAAGCTATGAAAGATGAGTTGAACTCAATTGCACAAAATCAAGTATGGGAACTCGTTGAATTGCCCAAATGATACCAAAATGTGGGTTGCAAATGGATTTTTAAGACCAAACATGACTCAAAGGGCAAAATAAAACGATATAAAGCTAGACTTGTGGCCAAAGGGTTCACTCAAATAGAAGACTTTGATTACAAAAAGACATTTTCTCCGATATCATCAAATGAATCACTCATAATTATCATGGCGTTAATTGCTCATTTTGATTTAGAGCTACACCAAATGGATGTGAAAACAATGTTCTTAAATGGAAGTTTGGATGAAGAGGTATTTATGGCTCAACCTGAAGGATTCTCCATTGAAGGAAAAAACATTTGGCTTGCAAGCTTAAGACGTCAATCCATGGACTTAAGCAAGCTTCCCGACAATGGTACCTAAAGTTTAATGATACCATCACCTCCTTTGGATTTCACGAAAACATCGTTGACCGATGCATTTATCTAAAGGTCAGTGTGAGTAAGTTTATATTTTTTATTTTGTATGTTGACGATATATTACTAGTAAGCAGTGACCTTGGATTATTATATAAATCAATTATATGGTTCAACCTAAAGGATTCTCCATTGAAGGAAAAAAAACATTTGGCTTGCAAGCTTAAAACGTCAATCTATGGACTTAAGCAAGCTTCCCGACAATGGTACCTAAAGTTTAATGATACCATCACCTCCTTTGGATTTCACAAAAACATCGTTGACCGATGCATTTATCTAAAGGTCAGTGTGAGTAAGTTTATATTTTTTATTTTGTATGTTGACGATATATTACTAGGAAGCAATGACCTTGGATTATTATATAAAATCAATGACTTTCTCTCTCACAACTTTGAAATAAAGGATATGGATGAGGCAAATTACGTGCTTGGAATTGAAATGTCCGGGATCGTTCACGTGGATTGTTAGGTTTGTCTCAGAAAAACCTACATAGAAATAATTCTAGAGAGATTTGGAATGACCAATTGCTCACCAAGTCCAGTTCCCATTCAGAAAGGGGATAAGTTCAGTCTTATGCAATGTCCGAAAAATAAATGTGAATAGAATAGGATGGAAAAAGTTTCTTATTCGTCTGCAGTTGGGAGCTTATTGTATGCTCAAACCTGCACAAGGCCAATTATCAGTTTTGCTATTGGTGTAGTAGGCATATATCAAGAAAATTATGGTTTTGATCATTGGAAAGCTGCAAAGAAAGTGATGAGATACCTTCAAGGTACAAAGATTTACATGCTCACACACAGGAGATCAGAGAGTCTTGAGGTCATTGGCTACTCAGATTTTGATTTTCTTGATATCATGTGGACTTTTATGAATCCCTTTTAGTATGTTAAGCTGATTACTGATTTGTAGTACATGGAAGGAATTATGTTGATTAATAACATAAAACTGCCATGACTCGTATTAGTAGTTTGTTTTCTTATGATGTTGTAACCATTTGATCTTAGAGTCTTATGTGTGCACCTAAAGTATTACTCATTAGACATGAATAATTCCATTATCGTTATTGGGCCATGTGGGAGATTGTTAACTTCCCGAACAGGTAACCCAATCACCTATGGAGGTTATAAATAACTGCTTGATGGAAACAGTTAATTGAAAGGGAATACAAAAGAGGCAGTCCTCTCTCTGCCAACTGAAGTGGTTCTTCTCCATCACAAAATAGCACAGAAAGAAAAATGCTAGAAGAGAAATTGTATCTCTGGACTTACCTGTATATAATTGCGAATGGATCCGGGTAAGTCTTCGATAATTCTAACGATTATGTGGTTTATCTTCGGCATTAATATTGAAATCTAACAAAGAAAACTTTTCTCTGAGTAAATTAATTTTGTTGGTTTTACAATGCTATGACACCCTAATTCTCGATAAGGAAGGAGGTTTGTCTGTTGAAAACACATAGCCCACAGAATGTTGATGTTGCACTAGGGGTATACCCTACATACTTGAGCAATACCTGCACTCTTATAAAATAAAGGCGTTTGTAGCTCAGTTCACGGAGAATGTGACGAATGGCATTGCATAGGCTAGGGGTCAATCTTTGTAGGGCCAATTTGATAATTGGTTCGAGCTACAAATCACATATTTTTATGCGGAAAATGACTTTTAAAGCCTACTTATTCACAAAATGGACCATTTAGATATCATAGTTGATGTAATGGCTAATTGATGTCTATTTTTATATTTTTATGACCAACAATAACTCTTTTATTAACTCAAATTAACTCATAAAGTTATAAGACATCTTGACCCTTCCTAAACAATCAGGAAATATAATTTTATTCTTTTATGACCAACAATGACTATTTTATTAATAATTTTATTTTTTACCATTAACCCCTACCACCCCATGCCACTGGTAGGTATCATATTAATTATTCTAATTATGACCAACCAATTATAAATTTTTATAAGTTGTCATTCACCAACAAGTTAATAAAATTATTATGCTAAGGTTTGGTAAACTCTTCATAATGTAGTTAATGATGATTACAAATTTGATTTTAATTAGTTAATAAAATCTCAGGAATGGGCTTTGATTTTGATGATGATGATGAATAAAATCAATTTGATTAACTTGTCATAAATTTGATTAGAAAAGTTCACAGGTACCCATTCATTACCATTCTTGATGATGATTATAAATTTGGTTTTAGTTATCATTGCTTCTTATTCCATAATGTAGTTAATAAATCAATTTTTTCACTATCGAAATTTGATTTTTCATTCTTCAATGCATGGGTACCTGTAAAATGATAAATATTATTCTCTATCACTATTTAGTCACAAACTATCTACCACCGAGAATTATCACAGTCTCATAGGTAAAATGAGAACCAATATTGAATAAGATAGTTTCATGTAAACTAAATAGTGACAGAGAATTGAAGCAACATTTAATTGAAACAAAAAATTGTTCTTCAAACTCAAATATACTTTCACAACCGATTAAATACAAACACATTCAGAGTGACAAACAATCATGAAATATTAATGCAGCCATTTGTAGTTAACAAATGACATAAAATAATTGCTCAAACTACAGTTAAAGAAATTATTTGTAGCCATCTGTTGTCTACAAATAATGGGAGGGGTTAATGATAAATAAAAAAAGTAAAAATAACAAAAAGATATAATCATTATAAAATAGTCATTGTTGGTCATACAAGTATAAAATTAAATTTTTAAATTTGTTTAGGAAGGGAAAATATGTCCTATAATTTTATGAGTTAATCTTAGTTAATGAAAGAGTCATTGTTGATCATAAAAATATAAAATTAGGCACACATTAGTCATTACATCAACTACGGTATCTAAATTATCTATTTTGTGAAAAAATGGGCTTTAAAATTAGGCATGATTGATAGCATCTCTAGTGGTAAAAGTTAAATTTATGGGTCCCATATTTCTTCATCACTCCAACCACATCCCTTATTTAATTTTTTTATTATTATTTTAATATATTTTTAATTTTTTATACCAATTTAATTTCAATTATACTATTATTAATCTCAACTTAATGTAATTATACTATCATTAATTTCAATTATATTATTATAATATTTTAAATATACAATATTATTAATTTCAATTATGTTATTAATTGTAATTATTATAATATTATTCAAGAAGGGGGGAAGGTAGTTTAGGGTTTCTTTTGTTTTTATTTTTTATTTGTTTTTAATTTAGAAAATTAAATATTGGAAATATTTTTATTATAGAAATATAGGGGATGGTTAACTTCCCGGAAAAAACTGTATATGGAGTTATTATAGAGGATTATTTAGGGGATGATTTGAGTAACAAATTTCTCTATGAAACCCCTAAAATAGCTTTTTAAGGAGATGATTGGAGATGCTTTGAGTGGTGACAATATGGATAGTGCAAGAGTAGGTACTTGTAGGGCTGAACAAAAAACCTATCAAACCAATTAAACTGACCGAACCGATATCAGTTCGGTTTAAATTCGGTTCGGATCGGTTTCGGTTTTAAAAAATTCAAAACCGAAGTGTCGTTTCGGTTTTCGATTTCTATGTGATTTTAACCGATCAAACCGAACCGACCGAATATATATAATAAATAATATATATTTTATATAAATAATACAATACGTTTAAAATAGTCGGTCGGTTCGGTTTTATTTTGGTTTCGGTTCGATTACGGTGAATAAATTAGAATCATTTCGGTTTTAGGATCGATTTTTTTAATGGTCGGTTCGATTGAATTCCGTTGCCAGGACTTGAACCCGGGTCTCTCGGGTGAGAGCCGAGTATCCTAACCAACTAGACTACAACGGATTGCCTGGTGGAGCACCTTTTTTAATTTATTATAACATACAACCCCACCTAACATCAATGAATAAGCTCTACAATAGTTAGCAAATATCCAACCTCTAATGCGTACAATTCTACGCCATGGTGCTGCAATACATAGTAGACTCTACTCGAGTTTGACATACCAATCCGAAAGAACCCTTCTTCATTATTCAAAAGATTAAAACATGCATCAACAAAGACAAAAACATTGGTTGTCAGAAAAAGATGTAAACGACTTGTTATACCATTCGTCACAAATTTACTAGCTGAGCTAGTATCCTATTAACGAAAGAGTATTTATTATATATGTTGTTGTCGTTGGAGCCCCATTCTCGAAATCGATATTATGAAGAGAAGAAACCAACTGAGAATCAAATTGAATGGCCATGTCAAATACACACTAGTTAAGTCATAAATGATAAGAGATCGAAAGAGAAAAATGCATAACTAATCATAGTGACCAAGATTAACTTTTAGTGCAAAGAAGACATCAAACTCTGTGATTATATACCAAATGTTTGGAGAGTCTCTTTCGTATTGTCATCTTTATCTAGGTCTCTTTGCTTGAAATTTCATTTTAAAAGAACTTCATTTCGAAACAAATAACTTCATTCTATACAACTCGAGATAGAACGCGTGAAATTTGTTTTATACAAGATATGGATGTTGGTTTCCTTAAACTTTGAACTTGATATGTGCAAATCTTGTCTCCTGAAATTTTGACCTGTAAAACAAATGTTATTTTGTCAAATGCTATCTACTTGATGGCAATGATACTCTGATGCTTAAGTCAGTAATTCTATTGGAGATGAAGTTAATATAGACATAACTCATTTAAAATTGCATACATTTGTCGAATGTATCATTTACCTCATATAGTGGTCGTTATCAATTCTAAACATGTGAGGCTCAACGAGGGGAGACGGTCTATGTAACAATCTCGTCCTTTATGAATATGCGTCTTTGGAGAAGTAACTCTAACGTTCTTCCTCTTTAAGGGGGAGTTTTGTTGGGCCTAAATTTGGACATCTGACTGTGATTTGTTCTGATAGACCATTTTTTAGCTTTTAATGACTGGATATGCTTTTTTCGGCTTTGTGAGTGTGTTCGTACTTGATCCTCGTAATAAGTAATTTTTGTCACGTATATAATCGTGATGATAGTCTTATTTGATGTATCATCAAAACTCACAAGACACAAAATTCTCATTACGATCTATATATATATTATTGTTTTTTTTATGAGAAAGAATTCATTCTTATATAGTCTATTGTCTTCCCTTTAGTGCATTTCCATGTTTGCTCCATAAACACTTCTAAGGAGCCGGACCCGCATAGCTGGGACAGTTCAATACCATCTATTATTCTAAATATATTGAAAATGACTTAATTTCTAATTAGATGACGATGGTATTGGACTGACCTTCGGGCGTGGGCATAGCTCTCTAGAAAAAGGAAAATTCTAAATGTCGAGGGAAAGAGCGAGGAAACCAGCGAGGAAAAGGAGGTGGCGGGGGGTGAACCGTTCACCCCCCTTGAGATGTTTTTGGCGTGCACATCTCGAGGGGGGTGAACGGTTCACCCCCCGCCACCTCCTTTTCCTCGCTGGTTTCCTCGCCCTTTCCCTCGACACATAGAATCACTCCTAGAAAAATTGTTGTTTTACAATAAGGAATTGCCATTGTACATTGGAAAAGGAATCCTATGTTGTTTCTAATTGAAAGAGGCCCACCATCAAAGACATAACTTTTACAAAACTTATAGTTATAGTTAAAGGTTGAAAAGTTGATTGGAATGATTTTTTATTTTTTATTTTATTTTATTTTATAAAGCATGTCTGCATTCAATTAATTAACCTGATTACAATAATGGTGTTCAGCCATATTAGTCAAATTATGGGCCACACAATTGAGGTCGTGAGGAATAAATTTGCATATCCATTCTGAATTCAAAATGAGAGATTTAATATTCCAGATAATCAAATGCCACATCCAACAAAAGTTTGTTCGTATAATGAGTTTTAGTTATAGACGCTTATGCTCGAAGCTAGTTCATTTTTGCAAATCGAAACCTAAAAACTTAATTAAAAAAATTTTTGGATCATGGAATAAATAAAATAAGCTCTTTATCGAAGTTCTGTAAAATCAAAGATCTTGAGATGCGGTTCAAAAAAGAGGTTGCTTATAAGGTTGATGAGGTTTACATGAATGTGGCTAGTAATAAACTAGATTTAAAAAATAAATAAATAAAAGTTGTAGTAATTGATTTTTACAGGAATATGATGTTCTAGAACCTATAGAATTTTCTTTCCGCATTTATTTTCCTATAATCGACCTAGATGATTGGTATAAAAGCAAAATTCCATAAGAAAAAAAATTAACTATCAAGGGGAGAGGGGTCATTACTAGCAATTTATCCGATAACCTGCCTAAGTCAGGTTTAAGTGGGTCATGGGCTACAATTACTAAATCCAAAACTTCAGATAAATACGAACGCATGGTCGTTCAAACATTTGAACAACCTGAAGATTAAGACCTTTATGTCGGGTTGATCTCAGCAAACAAACCCTATCTCAAAATAAGCAAGACAATATAAAAGTGTCAAAATAGGCGGTCACGGGCAGTGGCGGAGCCAAGATGTTCACAAAGGGAGGGACAAAGTAGAAGAGGCAAGAAAAAAATACCAAATTCTAAAAAGACAATTAGTTAAATATACCACAATTCCCTCCTATACTAAATTTGAATTTCAAAAATTTTAAGAGGGACACCCATGTCTTGTATGTGACTCCACCACTAGTCACGGGCGCACCTCACAACCCGCCCACCCGCTCTACCTAACTTGTAACCCTACAACATCATAATAATTGACATGATATGTTAAACTAATCCAATTTTCTTGGACAGAGTCATATTGATCATCGTAAACATATCTAATTTATCATCTTAAACATATCTAATTTTCTCTACACCACATAATGTGGATCTTTTCTTGTAGTTTAAAATATATTCCTTTGTTTTTTACCGATAAAAACATATCAATTGTTTTTTTTCCAAATAGTGTCATCATCTCTGCAAAAACTGTCCTTAGTGCACATGACTTGCAATTTACTCCCCATTAAAAGATAAGGACAAGTCTTCTTTATACCCACAACCACTTCATTCAAGAAATCAGATAGATGCAAAGGGTGAAATAATGGGAAGAGAGCAAGTGAAACTCTAACTTGGGGTGAAAGAGTCGAGACATCTAGATCTAAATCTAGATCTAGTCTTTGATATGTATGAAGTCTTCAAAGAGATCAATGGATTCATTCACAACATAGCAACAAGTGTTCTATGGAACAATCTAACTTTGCTACTCGGATTCAAGCCATGAATAATCGAAATGAAAATATTTCGATGAGAAAGGCAGCAGTCATCTCGGTTTTGCACGGTATGTAAGCAAATTAATCATTATATTATATATATATATGTGTGTGTGTGTGTGTTGTTCGGGCCAAAAGTTTTATGTTCAAAAATGATATTTTTCCACTAAAATAAACACAGTTTATATTGATTGTTTTGAATCTCTTTTAAGATGTTTTAATTCATGATACTATAAGTATTTGTTATTAATTTTTTGGCTAAAAAAACTGAGGATAGAACAAGCTTAGATGGATTGAAAATAAATATCAAATGGAAAAGGTCTTAGAGTGATCTTAATAGATTGATCGATACTGTTATTTCTTTGGGAGTTTTTTCAACTGTTATTTGCTTTTATGACAATATTTTTGTTACAGAACCTATATATTAGATTAGTATTAATTATTTACATACCAAAGTTTTTTGTATGTTGAATCATTAATTACTTGTTTCGGTTTCAACAGTTACTTGTTGCCCTCGTAATCTTGGTTGCTGAGTATTGTTTCCTCCGGTGACATTTTACCAGCGTTGAGATTGAGCTATAATCATTTACCATCGCATTTGAAGCAATGCTTATTGCATCATATTTCCAAAAGAAAGTAAAATATTTGATGATAGCATGATTCAATTATAGATGGCAAATGATTTGGTACAAACAAAGTAAGAGTGCAATCGGTGAAGGTTCAAAATGACATTTAAATGTGCCATTGTGTAGCCCTTTTTCAAGAAATATAAAAAAAATGGTGGCAAAATAAAAGTGGAAGATGTACTATCTTGTGCATGATATTGCATGTCATATTATGGAGGATGGCAAAATAAAAATGCAAGATGTGGGACTAAGCAAGGTTTAGCTTTGTGAAAAGAAGTTGAACTTTCTTCACAGCTTATTTAGTTTAGATTTCTTAAACTTTTGAACATATTGGCTTTTTTGAAAACTTTCACCTGAGATCTTCAGCATGCTTTTTTACAATTTGTTTGTGTGGTTCTTTAGTTGCATTACTAGAAAATTTTCTTAGGTGTTTTTTTGTTAATCATTCGCAACTATTGTTCGATGACATTCTCATCTTGGAGTGAGGTCAAGCCCAAGACACAGGCTGAGGTGTTGGACGTGCTCACAATAAGATTTAGCCATTCATCTCAACATTTAATAATTAGAATCTTTATAATGCCGAAAATTTTGAAGGTTTTGCATGTTTATGCTTGGAGTTTTACATGATTTGGTATAGCTTATCTTGTTGGGCCTTGATGTTCTCTAATAAATATTATTTAAAATTTCAGGTTAATTTTGAGTTTGACATGAATGATCCAAACATTCATGAATATATCATCGGTACGTGCGTGGATCGATACAGGAATTGGAAGCATGATTTCTAATAATACTTCCAAATGTTTCCTGATGTGGATAGTGCTAAGGCACAACCCCCAATCGAATTGGAGCATAGGCTTGATGAGTGGGTGTGGTTGTGCGATCATTTTCGAACTCCCACATTTCTTGTAAGTATTAACGGTTTTATTTAATTAAAATAAACATATTTATTTATATATATATATATATATATATATATATATATATATATATATATATGTAATAATGCATATGTTTAATATATATTTTGAATAATTATACAGAAAAGATGTGAGGCGAACACGGCGAACCGACGTCAAAAGAAAATTTTACATCACTCTGGTTCATTGCCCTTTTCTTACAGAGTGGAAGAACGACGTCTAGTAAGTGAACTAATATATTTAATTTCATTATTTTATTTTTAGTCAATTAATTCAATTAAATATTTATATTAGTTGGTTTATTATTTTAACAATGTTTTGTAGGAGGGTTCAAAATTCTCATAAATCGACATGTTCAAGGATGTTTATGCACTACCTGGCAATGAGGTGGCTGTGAAGTTGCATGTCAGTTTTATTCTTTGCATTTTTTGCATGTTGTCACTTTTGTTGTTTTAAAAGTTATTAATTTTTAATAATTTTTGTAATCAAGGAAACAATGGTGAAGAGGCGGGATGCCTACATGGAGCGAGTGGCCTCACAACATCCCCTGAAAACTTCGTTGGAGAAGCTCACAATGGACGATCCCGATGCAGGATTACATATTTTGACAGAGACATTGAAATCGCTAGGTCCGAAACCCGAAAAGATTGTTCGGGGAATGGGAAAAGCTAAAGTTCGTTAGGTAAACACATCATCTTCAGCTTAGCAGAGGTCAGTCGGAATCGTTTCAGTCGAAAGTAGGGGTGGGCATTCAAGACCGAAAGCCCGACCCGAACCGATAACCAGACCGAGTGGGCCGATCCGGTTTGGTTATTTTTTTTATAATTTAATTTCGGTCCAAAGCTCGGTCCGGTCTGAAATTTTCGGTTCAATGCTTATTTTCTATTTCTAGAACCCGACAATTACCCGACTTGGCCCGAGTGTTTTAAAAATTTAAAAACTATATTGAATTTGGTAAGAAAAACTCAAAATTGAAAAGTGTTATTTTTTAAAGTCAAAAGTGTTGATTTGATGTTACTTTCAAAAGACAAAATAAACAAGTGTTATTTTGTTTTGAGAGAGTGGTGTCACTTTCACCAACAGATTAAATAATAAAAAATTTATTTCTAATTCATTCTCTACATAGTTTCAGTCCCACTTGTCTCATGACAACTTATTTAAACTATTGAACATTTTAATCTAACGGTCAATATGTCATATAAACATATTGAAATTTACAAACGAATTTCTTGGGTCTATCACTCTGTCTTTTGTCATTTTTTTCTTCTTCACAGCTGGAGTCACTATGTTCTTTCTCATTTTTTTCTTATTCACAGCTGAAGCACTCAAAAGGTGAGAAATATAATGGATGCTAAAGAGGCCAATTTGTTGCAATAACAAAATCTTTGCTCCCTAGAGTTGGTGTGCTATAGTGGGAATATCTATGATGAAGATGAAGATGAAGATTGAGATATGGACAATTGCAAGGCACAAACAAACAGTTACAGGTAATGAAAGGCCTCCAAACGTCCCCCAAATTTAAGACGGTTTGTTGTTAAAGGCGACAATGGAATGAGCCTCCCCAGTTTGTTGCTTCCCAAATTAGTTGAGATGACGCTATCAAGATGTAGTTGGTTGAAATTCCTTGATGAAGGAGGTGTTGCACTTAAAGCAGGAGGATTCATGTCGCTTGAAGAACTTGAGATGGACTTCATGTTTGAACTCCTCTTCCCTCTTCATCTCTCTTACTTCCTCGCCACCACCTAAGCCCGAGAATCGGCTCGGATCGGCCCAAATTCTCAGTTATACGGGACCCCGGTTAACTTGGTCTCATCGGTCCGGGCTCGGTCCCTGGAAATGCAATTTTTGAAACTCCGGTCCGGTCCTTGGGTTTGACAAATCGGGTTGGTCAACCAGACCTACCCAGCCCTAATCGAAAGTGGAGGAATTACAGAATGAGTTAAATGTTGCCAAAACGCGTGAGGCAAAGCGGTAGGCCTGAGAGGCAGAGAGAGGGGCTCGAGAGGCGGAGAAAGAGGCCCGAGAGGGGGAACGACAGGCACAAAAGGCAACTAGGTGGAGTATGTTATTAGGGGCTCTCCATCAGTCGGGGATTAATTTGTCGAGTCTCCTACTACCGTTGACAAAACATCAGCCACCACATCCCTAGAAAATGTGCTGATGTGTTTTTTTAATTTGTAACTGATAGAGTATGGTTTAAAATTTTTAATTTGTAATGGATACAGTACGATTTTACATTATTAATTTGTAAAGTTAATAGTATTTAACTAAATTAGCAAAACACTATATGCGTGAGACAATTCAATTAATAATATTTCTGATTTAATTAAAATAAATATTTGAATTAAAAGATTTCAAAATTATTAAACAGAATTTTAAATGACAAAATTTTTTGTCGCATAAGAATAGATCAAGCGTGTCTGAATCGACAAAACTTGTGTGACAACATTAGTGTGATGAATATTGTTGTCGCGCAAATAAAATCTTGCGCGATGAAAAGTTCATCACCATTGAGTTAAGCCGACAATGTGTAACGGGAAGAAAGGGTTCGTCATGATTGAGTTATGCCGACAAAGTTTAATGCGATGAAATAGTTAATCGCGTAAGTATATTTTGCACGGATAACCATTCTATTTCTTGCATCGAAATGAGTGTCGCGCAAAACAGTATTACGCGACACACCCTTTCACAACAAACTTTATTGTCTTCGCTCAAAAGGACTCTGTAGCGACGAAGATTTATTTTCATTGCACAAACACTTGCGAGACAGAGCTGTAGCGACAACTATTTTGTTGCCCAATATGTATGGCGACGAAATGTTGTTTATAGCGACAATTTTGACTACGTCCCTAAAGGCCCTTTTTTTGTAGTCAGGGGGGGCAATCTGATAATTGGTTTGAGCTACAAACCACATACTTTATGGGAAAATGACTTTTAAAGCCTACTTATTCATAAAAATAGACCATTTAGATATCATAGTTGATGTAATGGCTAATTTGTGCATATTTTATATTTTTTATGACCAACAAGAACACTTTTATTAACTCAGATTAACTCATAAAGTTATAAGACATTTTAACCCTTCCTAAACAATTAGGAAATTTAATTTTATTCTTTTATGACCAACAATGATTATTTTATTAATGATTCTATTTTTTTTTACCGTTAACCCCTCCTACCCCATGCCGTTGGTAAGTATCGATATTAATGATTCTAATTATAACCAACCAATTATAAATTTTTATAAGTTTTCATTTACCGACAAGTTAATAAAATTATTATGCTAAGGTTTGGTAAACTCTTCATAATGTAGTTAATGATGATTACAAATTTGGTTTTAATTAGTTAATAAAATCAATTTGATTAACTTGTCATAAATTTGATTAGAAAAGTTCGCGGGTACCCGTTCATTACCATTCTTGATGATAATTAGAAATTTGATTTTAGTTATCATTGCTTCTTATTCCATAATGTTATTAATAAATCAATTTTCTCACTATCGAAATTTGATTTTCCATTCTTCAATGCATGGGTACCTGTAAAGTAATAAATTTTATTTTCTATCACTATTTAGTCACAAACTATTTACCACATAGAATTATCACAACCTCATAGGTAAAATGAGAACCAATATTGAATAAGATAGTTTCATACAAACTAAATAGTCACAGAGAATTAAAGCAACCTTTAATTGAAACAAAAAAATTGTTCTTCAAACTCAAATATACCTTCACAACCAATTAAACACAAATACATTTAGAGTGACAAAACAATCATGAATAAAAAAAATGTTAACATGAAAATATTAATGTAGCCATTTGTAGCTAACAAACGACATAAAATAATTGCTCAATCTGCAGTTAAAGAAATTATTTGTAGTCATCTATTGTCTACAAATAATGGGAGGTTAAGGGTAAAAAAAAAGTAAAATTAACAAATATATATATCAGTGTTCTAAAAATCGCTAGGCGCTGGGCGGGCGGCGAGCAGGTGCCTAGCGCCCAGGGGCCTAGGCGGGTGCCTAGGCGGTCTTAGGTTTTGTATTATAACTTTAATAATTTACAAAAGTTAAGCATAATACCTTATCAATTACATCCAATTTAATGTCAATATACATATGCAAAATTTAAAAACATGAAAAATTAACAATCGTGAACAAAATTTATTAAAACTCAAATGACTGAAGTTGGTCATGATGGGTACTTTATATAAATTTGAATTTGTGTAATATTTTATTTTTCTTCAAATTGCATGAATAACCTCAGTTATGTTTGATAAAATCTACATTAGTAAAATTGGTACCGGCAGATCTTTTGAGAATTCCATTAAGTAATCATCTTTCGCTACATTTAGACATATCATCATCATTATCATCAAAGCCCATTCCCGAGATTTTCTAAAAAACAATTAAATAGTTTATTTCTAAAAAATAGGAAAGAAAAATAAAATAAGAATACAATCAACCTTATTAAAAAAAATAAAATAAAAATAAAATAAAAAAATAAAAAATAAAAATAAAAAAATAAAAAAATAAAATAAAAATAAATCTCCCAGACCGCCTAGACCCTGCCTAGCCCGCCCAGACCCCGCCCAGACCCGCCTAGACCCGCCCAGACTGCCTAGACCGCCCAGACTGCCCAGACCGCCCAGACTGCCCGCCCAGGCATTAATCTGGGCGGTTTTCCACCTTCTAACGCCTAGGCGGCCGCCTAGACCGATTTTTAGAACACTGATATATATAATCATTATAAAATAGTCTTTGTTGGTCATACAAGTATAAAATTAAGTTTTTTTTAATTTTTTTAGGAATGGTAAATATGTCCTATAATTTTTTGAGTTTACCTTAGTTAATGAAAAAGTCATTGTTGGTCATAAAAGTATAAAATTAGGTACAAATTAATCATTACATCAACTACGGTATCTAAATTGTCTATTTTGTGAAAAAATAAGCTTTAAAATAAGGCATGACTGATAACATCTCTAATGGTAAAAGGTAAATTTACGGGTTTCATATTTCTTCATCACTCCAATTACATCTCTTATTTTAATTTTAATTAATATTATTTTAATATATCTTCAGTTTTTCTATACATATTTAATTTCAATTATACTATTATTAATCTCAACTGAATGAAATTATACCATCATTAGTTTCAATTATATTATTATAATATTATTAAATATACAATATTATTAATTTCAATTATTATAATATTATTAATGAATAGGGGAAGGTAGTTACTTTTGTTTTTATTTTTTATTTGTTTTTAATTTACAAAATTAAATATTGAAAATATTTTTATTATAGAAATATAGGGGATTGTTAACTTCCCCAAAAAGGTTGTATATGGAGTTATTATAGGGGATGATTGAAGTAAAAATTTTCTCTAAAAAACCCCTAAAATAGCTTTTTAAGGAGATGATTGAAGATGCTCTGAGTGGTGACAATATCGGTGGTGCAAGAGTGTGTACTTATTTACCAATACCGAAAAGAATGTGGAAACCATATTGACCAATATCGGAGGAAACATAAAAAAACACAAAAACAACAAAAAATTAAATTCCATTGTTGGGACTTGAACTCAGGTCTCTTGGGTGAGAGTCGACATATAACCCCAGCTAACATGTTTGGAGCTGCTCCATCCCAACAATTGAATTGTTGGCTCTGATACCAATAGGTCCACATAGCAACGATATTGTCCCAACTTAAACACCTGCTGTCTTGGGCCTAACATCCGGGCCACAAGTGCGGGGTTTTTATATTAAAAAGCATCGTTGCTATTAGGGAGTGTATCATCTTCTTATAACATTAGTGACGACTTGTCCTTACTTGATGTAGGACTATTCAAGCCAGTGTTCTAAAAAGCGCTAGGCGGTGGGCGGGCGACGAGCAGGTGCCTGGCGGACGCCTAGGTGGTTTTAGGTTTTGTATTATAATTTTAATAATTTACAAAAGGTTAAGCATAATACCTTATCAATTGCATCAAATTTAATGCCAAAATACATATGCAAATTTTAAAAACATGAAAAATTAACAATCATGAACAAAATTTATTAAGACTCAAATGACTAAAGTTGGTCATGATGAGTACTTTATATGAAGTTGAATTTGTGGACAAATATTCAAACCTACTCTTTTATTTTTCTTCAGATTGCATGAATAACCTTAGTCATGTTTGATAAAATCTACATTACTAAAATTGGTACCGGTAGATTATTTGAGAATTTCATTAAGTAATCATCATTTGCTACATTTAGACATATACTGAATAAAAAACAATTAAATTGCATATTTCTAAAAAAGATGAAATAAAAATAAAATAATAACACAATTGGCCTTATTAAAATAAAATAAAAACTCGCTCAAACTCGCTTAGGCCGTCCAGACCCCGCCCAGACCCACCTAAACAATCCATAATCCGCCAAGCCATTAATCTGGGCATTTTTCTACCTTCTAGCGCCTAGACCGATTTTTAGAACACTGATTCAAGCCAACTCCATCCCATTAGGAGCCCCATTCTTAAAATCTATATTATGAAGAGAATAAACCAACTGAGAATCAAATTGAATGGCCATGTCAAATACACACTAGTTAAGTCATAACTGATAAGAGATCGAAAGAGAAAATTGCATAACTAATCACAGTGACCAAGATTAATTTTTAGTGCAAAGAAGACATCAAACTCTGTGATTATATACCAAATGTTTGGAGAATCTCTTTCGTATTGTCATCTTTATCTAGGTCTCTTTGTTTGAAGTTTCATTTAAAAAAAACTTCAATTCGAAACAAATTGAACTTCATTCTATACAACACGAGATAGAACTTAAATTCCAAGAGATAAGTTTATCTCAATGGGTCCGCGTGAAATTTGTTTTGTACAAGATATGGATGTTGGTTTCCTTAAACTTTGAACTTGATGTGTGCAAAGCTTGCTCCTGTAATTTTGACCTGTAAAACAAATGTTATTTTGTCAAATGATGCAGATTTAACTAACCTAAATAAATAGGTTAATTTAACCTAATTTTAATAACTGCAAATGCACAATGTCTAACTGGTAGACAAGGGCAAGTACAGGTCGATCCCACAAGGACTGTAGTTGCAATTAAATTTCAGAGTTGATTTAAACTAATTTAAATTGGGGTTACAACAATTAAAATATCTAAACTAATAATCAAATTAAAAATAAAATAATTTTTTCTAACGAATATGAGAAAGAAAACCAAGGCATTGAATCCACCACAGGTTCTTTGAGATTTGTGTAATCAAAAATATTGTTTTCAAGATTTAACATGATTAACCTAAAGATTAGTCTAAGTTCGCAATTGATTTTAGCATAGGTATAAACCCCTAGAATTGTGTGTCTTCTTACAGCACACACAATAACAGATTCAGATTAATTGATTAAATCAGGCTTTTAAATTTCAACAAATGGTACTTCTAACTACCGACTAGTCTAGATAATTAATCAGGATATAATCGGTGAAAGCAAATTATTGAGAATCAAAAATCAAATATGTTTAACGTTCAAGCATAAAGAAAACAGTAAATTTAAATACAACAAACTCTAGGAAACCCTATGGTTTCATCGTAGCCTTGGCGAATGGTTTAGCTGATCATGGTAGCGGTGGTCACACCATCAATGGAGGTAGAAGTCATCTCTGCACTGATGCAAATCCCGAGAAAAAGGACTACACAAGCTCTGTGGTGGCTCAGAGAGAACTCGGGGGTGCCAATAGCGTAAAACAGAATTTTGAATCTTTCCCGCCAGAAATCGCGCGGTTCCCCTGCACCTTCGTCTCCAGCGCGACCCGTCTGCTTCGCTCCTCGCGAGCTTCCTTCTGCTACAACCTGGTTCTGAACCTACATAAGAGAGAGAGGGTGAAGAAAGAATGAGATAACACAAGGAAAACGAAGGAGGATGCGAAACAGGGAGCCTCTGTCGCGAGCTCTGTCTTGCGTGGTGGTGGTCGCGTGGTCTGTTCGCGACGGTGGTCGTGAGAGAGGGAGGCAGGAAGGAGGTCGAGACGAAGAGAAGCCGAGAGAAGAGGAGAAGGATCTGTGGCGAGGCGGAACAGAGTCGTTGTGGTTGCGGCTCTGTTTCGCGGCAACGGCGGCTGATGGCGTGTTCTTCGTGGTCTGGTGGCGAGGTTGGAGCAGAGAGAGAAGTGTAGGAGGGAGAGACCGTGGAGAAGAGAGGAAAACAGGAAGGAGGGAGGAAAACAGGGACTTGCTCCCAGTTTTGTGCGCGCGGTGGTGGCAGTCGGGTGATGGTGGCTGTGTGGCGTGATGACGTGAAACAAGGTTGTCACGCCCCTGTTTCAGTGGGATGAAGGAGGAGGTGGTTGTTGGCTGGGAGAACGAGAAAGAGAGACTACGAGATGAAGGGTGATGGCGGGATTATCGCACTGCCGGCTCTCCTATCGAGCGAGGATTGCCGGTAGGGTGGATTGGTGTGGTGGCTGGAAAAGAGAGGAGGGGAGAATGAACGTGGAAGAAGTAGAGAGATAAGAGATGAGCCCTTTCTGTAAAATGGGGAAGCTAAATAGGGTTCTCATATTATATTGGGCTTGGGTTTTTAGGTTAACATTTTTTTGGTTTGGGCTTAGGTTAAATTAGGTGGACCTAGGTTTATTAGGGTTAGGTTTAGATATGTGTCTCTTTGTTTTGTACCACCACTAGAATCGACCAATTGTCATTCCTTAAATTGTCGCCTTAACATCATTTCATCTTTAACGCTCAAATTCCTGCCAAGACATGAAAACGAAATAATTATTATAAATTATACTAATCGAAACACTAATATATATAAATTAAGGGATATATTATGTAATAATTACGTGAATATCATCAAATGCTATCTATTTGGTGGCAAGGACACTCCGATGCTTAAGGCAGTAACTCTATTGGAGATGAAGTTAATATAGACATAACTCATTTAAAATTGCATACATTTGTCGCATGTACCATTTACCTTATTTAGTGGTCGTTATCAATTATAAGCATGTGAGGCTCAACGAGGGAAGACGGTCTATGTAACAATCTCCTCATTTATGAATATGCGTCTTTGGAGAAGTAACTCTCTCCACGATTTTTTTCTCTGTAACGTTCTTCCTCTTTAAGGGAGAGCTTTGTTGGGCCTAAATTTGGATATCTGACTGTGATTTGTTCTGATAGACATTTTTAGCTTTTAATGACTGGATCTGCTTTTTTCGGCTTTGTGAGTTTGTCCGTACTTGATCCTCGTAATAAGTAATTTTTGTCACGTGTATAATCGTGATGCTAGTCTTATTTGATGTATCATCAGAACTCACAAGACACAAAATTCTCATTACGATCTATATATATATATAATTATTTTTTATGAGAAAGAATTCATTCCTATATAGTCTATTGTCTTCCCTTTAGTGCATTTTCATGTTTGCTCCGTGAACACTTCTAGGGAACCAGACCTGCACAGTCAGGACAGTCCAATAGCATTTATCATTCTAGAGATATTGAAAATGACATAATTTCTAGGATGATGGATGGTATTGGACTGGCCTTCGGACACGGGCCTAGCTCTTTAGAAAAATTGTTGTTTTACGGTGAGGAATAACCATTGTACTCCTATGTTATTTCTCATTGAAAGAGGCCCACCATCAAAGACATAACTTTTACAAAAGTTATACTTATAGTTAAAGCTTGAAAAGTTGATTGGAATGTTTTTTTTTATTTTTTATTTTATTTTATAAAGTATGTCTACATTCAACTAATTAACCTGATTACAATAGTGGTGCTCAACCATATTAATCAAATTATGAGCTGCACAATTGAGGTCGCGGGGAATAAATTTACATATCCATTCTGAATCTAAAAGGAAAGATTTAATATTGCAGATAATCAAATGCCACCCCCAACAAAAGTCTGTTTGTAATGAGTTTTAGTTATAGACACTTATGCTCGAAGGTAGTTCATTTTTGCAAATCAAAACCTAAAAACTTAATTAAAAAAAAATTCGGATCATGGAATGAATAAAATAAGCTCTTTTGATGTTCTAGAACCTATAGAATTTTCTTTTCACATTTATTTTCCTATAATCGACCTCAATGATTGGTATAAAAGCAAAATTCCATAAGAAAAAAAAATTAACTAGGGGGGGGGGGGGGGGGGGGGGGGGGGCGGTGGTCATTAGTAGCAATTTATCCGATAACCTGCCTAAGTCAGGTTTAAGTGGGTCATGGGCTACAATTACCAAATCTAAAACTTCAGATAAGTCACGGATGCATGGTCATTCGAACATTTGAACAACCTGAAGATTAAGACCTTTATGCCGAGTTGATCTCAGTGAACAAACTCAATCTCAAATGGACAAGACAATATAAAAGTGTCAAAATAGACGGTCACGGGCAGTGGCGGAGCCAAGATGTTCACAAAGGGAGGGACAAAGTAGAAGTGGCAAGAAAAAATATCAAATTCTAGAAAGACAATTAATTTATATTTCAAAATGATATTCAAAAATTCTAGAAAGACAATTAGAAAGACAACCCATCCACCCGCTCTACCTAACTTGCAACCCTACAACATCATAATAATTGAGATGATATGTTAAACTAATCAAATTTTCTTGGACAGAGTCATGTTTATCATCTTAAACATATCTAATTTTCTCTATGCCACATAATGTGGGTCTTTTCTTGTAGTTTAAAATATACTCCTTTGTTTTTACCATTAAAAACATATCAATTGTTTTCTTTCCTCATAGTGTCATCATCTCTGCAAAAATTGTCCTTAGTGCACATGACTTGCAAGTTCCAAGCAATTGACTCCCCATTAAAAGGACAAGTCCTCTTTATACCCACAACCACTTCATTCAAGAAAGCAGATGCAAAGGGTGAAATAATGGGAGGAGAGGAAATGAAACTTGGGGTGAAAGAGTTGAGACATCTAGATCTAGATCTAGTCTTTGATATGGATGAAGTCTTCAAAGAGATCAATGGATTCATTCACAACATAGCAACAAGTGTTCTATGGAACAATCTAACTTTGCTACTGGGATTCAAGCTATCAAAGATCGAAATGAAAATATTTCGATGAGAAAGGCAGCATTCGTCTCGGTTTTGCACTGGTATGTAAGCAAATTAGTCATTATATTATATATATACAAACAGGGGCGGACCCAGGATTTTAATCGAGCGGGGGCGAAATGAAAAAGACTTATTATTTGATAATAATAGTTATCAATGGTAAAACCATTTTTTTTTACCGAAGCTAGTAACTAATAAAACAAATTCAACTATAAAAAATACAATGCATATATCAAATTGGATCCAAGTGTAGTCAATTTTAAGCCAAAATAAGGTCACTATTGATAACCTTAGTAAAACGCAAACAAGCATAATAACTAGAATATATAACTAATATCACAAAAGAGTTTGTCTAGGCAGCCAGACTTTAAAACCATTTTTTGGCCAGGCTAAAACATTTTTACACTTTTACCCATTTTCTTTAAAATACAATAACAAACATTATCTATAGAAGTGATAGAAATGTAAAAACTTAAAACCTGACCAAAAAGTGGTTATAAAGCCTGGTTGTCTAGAATTGAAAATCACAAAATAATTAGGATAAGTTCTAGGTGAAGCTAATTTTTTTTTTGAAATTTGCGAATCTAATATGATCATAATACAATTTCAAAGAAAAAATAGTTTATATGAGGCTCAAATTTTATACGAGTTAGCTAATGGTATATATTTTCATTGAATTCTATCGTTATTATTTTAGATATTAATTTTAAAAAAAAAATTGTTAGGGGTTTAATATCGCTTGTGAAAAACAATTCATTTATTTAATGTTAATAAATTTTTATTAAACTAAACATTTTTTAATGTTTGCAATTACTAATAAAATTGCACTGAAAATCAAATAAAAAATGCACTCGAAGAGTATCGAACTCAGGTCTTTTAAAAAAATGATAAACCTCCAACCACTACAACAACAAAGACATGTTTGAATATTTTCATAAACAATTAATTTATTGTATGCTACATTATATAATCGATTTTTTAAGACTAAAATATATATACTTAAAATATTTTAAAAGTTGAGGGGGGGCAGCTGCCCCCCCTGGTCTCTTAGTAGGTCCGCCCATGTATACAAAGTGTATGTGTTGTTCTAGCCAAAAGTTTTATGTTCAAAAATGATATTTTTCCACTAAAATAAACGCAATTTATATTGATTGCTTTGAATTGATCTCTTTTAAGATGTTTTAATTCGTGATACTATAAGTATTTGTTATATTTTGGCTCAAAAAACTGAGGATAGAACAAGCTTAGCAAAAATTCTAATTGTCGAGGGGTCCCTCGCTGCTTTCCTTGACAATTAGACGGGTTCCAAGCTTAGATGGATTGAAAATAAACAAAAAAAAATTTAACTGTTGAGGGAATGCGCGAGGAAACCAGCGAGGGGACCGTCCATCCACTACAAAAAAAAAAGCAACATTAGCTACGGAAATTAGCTAACGGTTTTAAAAACCCGTCGCTATTTAAATGGTTTGCGAAAGCATAAAACCGTTGCTATAGTTTCACTTTGGTGGTATTGGAATTGCAGTACAACGATATAAGAAACGTAGGGGTACGCATCAATATGATGGCCCAAACCATACAGAATTGATGGTGGTGAAATGCAATGCCTTTGGACAGCCTATCGGCAAAAGTATCCACTGAAATTGGTATAATCGCACGGGATGGAAGTAAGATGCCTCTTTCACCTTGCAAATGGCCGAAGATTTCACCAGATGTGAAGGAAACTATTTGGAAGCTAATATCGGTAATAGTCTTGCAAGTTTAATAATATACGACATAGCACATTTTCCCAAATTGTATTTCTATATTACTTATCGTAGCTTGATAATTATTGGAATCCTACATTTTTGTACAGGCAAAGTTCAAATTCGAAAACTGTACGGACAAAACTAAGGTCTTTGTCTATCTTTACGAGTGATTTTGTTTCAAATTTGATAATTAGTGTTTTTATATATCATCATGTGATTATATTATACTAAAAAAACTTTATTATAAAATGTGACAGAGATGGGTCCAAACTAAAGCTTGCTATTGTTGGAAACAATGGAAACACAATTTGTTCAGGGCATATCATAGGTATGATCGACCACTTGAGAAACAATATGAGCAGACTGATGATGGGGTGAATAAAGCTCAGTGGCGGATGCTTGTACAGTACTGGAGGAGCGAAAATTTTAAGGTGTATATGTTAAGTACTGTAGTTTAACTAGTACGATAGTTCATATGATTGAAATGAATTGTAACTGTGAATTTGTGTTTGTATGCAGAAAGTCAGTGAACAAAATAAATTAAATCGCGCCCGATTGAAGATGATTCATCGATGTGGAACCATGTCATTTGTACGTAAATGGGAGGAAAAGGTAGCAATTTTTTTTCCCAATGATTTCTATATATAATGTATGTTATGTGCCATGCCGCTCATATATTACCCCTTAATGCATGAAGATGTACTAGCTTATGTATATTCTTTTAATGTAATTTGTATTATTCCAGAGAGAAAAAAACCCAAATGGACAAGAACCAGATCGTATGCAAATGTTCAAAAGCAACTTACACATTATCTGATGGATTATTCCCTCAGCCTGAAGCAGCAAGGAGACATGTATGTTATATTCTATGAAATTATATGAATGTACCTAGTTAATGTGTTGTTCAAATGTTGTTAACCATTATAAATTGTATTTGATCATTTATGGTTTATGGGTATGCGCATCTGTTTTGATGTAGGAGCAAATGGAACAACTAACACAGCCAACAGATGGCCGAGAGAGAATGAATAGGGAGGAGGCGTTTACAGATGTGATGGGGGGATGGACATGGGAGGGCCAAGATGTATGGGGTTGGCGTCACTCGAAAAATGCTCCGCAATGCAGTGGGGGATGAAGCTAATGCCAAAGTACGTGAATTAGTAGAATCACATGAGCTTACTAAGCAACAGCTGGTTGCAGCTCATGATGCAACTGCACAAGAGCTCGTAGCTACGAAGGAGAAGCTAGCAGCCACTAAAGCAAAGTTGGAGACAACGACAGCAAATCTGGAGACAATCAATCGGAAGGTAGACACGTTGACCAATGATATGGAGGCATTTAGAGCATTCATGTCAAACATGCAACCTCTAATGGGATCCGCTACGCAGCCAAGCGGGGTGAGTAATTAAACTTTAACCATACGCACCTAAATACATGAATAATTAAACTTTAACCATAGCTAATTTGAATGTTGAATGCTGCTTGAATGCTAAAGTGATGAAATGCTTGAATGCTGAAATGTATGCTGAATGCTGAATCATATGCTTCAATTGCTCAAATGTATGTTGAATGCTGCTTGAATGCTATTTGTATGCTTGTAAAAGGTTGCTAGGAAAAGTAGTAACAATTTGCTGAATGCATAGGTAAATGAACGTGAGAAAGCAGATGGCTCAGATCAGGGAGCTAGTGGAGCTCCCTCATAGACACCCCCAGCTCTTTAAGTCAATTGGTGTTAAGTCATGGATGGACTGAAATCACAAGCTCATGTTATTGTCATGGGAGCTACCAACCGGCTGCATGGAGGGCCGCAAACATGGCCGTAGGCCTCAATGTCGGTGTTCCATGGGTTATGTGCAAGCAAAAGGAAGCACGATCTAGTGGTAAGTTTGTATTCTCTCGAGGAAACATATTCATTCTTATCATCATATTCATTCTTATCTTTATTTGTTCACTTAGTTCCACATGGAGAAGTATGTTAGTAAAATCAGCCAAACACTTACTCTAGGAAACATATTCATTCTTATCTTTATTTGTTCACCTAGTGACACCATCTTCTTATCATCTCATTCAACAATGGTACTGAACGGTACATCCTCCAGCTCATACTGTCAATCCCCTAGGCTTTTCCTTCCAGACCTCCATAATGAAGGAGGCCTAAAGGAGCCTCTTGACAGGGTCCTTGTTGGTTCACAGGGTGCTAATGGATCCAAGAACATAAGCTCTTCATCCATGGAAAGATTATGTCTTTGGTATTCAATCTTCTTCTAATTGTACAAGTAAAAATTGTATATAGTTATTTGTTTATTAGTTGGAAGATATCAAAGTTTTGAATGAACTAAACCAAAACCAACTTAATAAGATGTGTCTAAAAATTGAAATACTTGACAGAAATTCTTACGAGTCAAATTAATTGCATGAACAATCAAGTATAAATTATTTAATACTTTTGGTTCTAAACAATTAACAACAGACTTGGCATTTATTCTCTTAATTACCTATTGGCATTTTCACCTATTCAATAATTGTTACAAAAATTACTTAGCCAAGAAACTTCAGTAAGTCCTGAATCACATGTATTACTAGTTTTACATAAGTTGTTCCTGTGACAAGCTTTTTTGGTGGTTGAAAATTTGGATACTTGTTATGAAGGTCTATAAGACAATTCCTGGCCTCATCGTAGCATATCAAGAGTGTATCTGCAGCATGCTCATAATTTCCTAATTGAATTGGCATTGAGACCCCTCTCATTAAACCCTTTGCATCACTGAATTGGTAGCCGCAATCGACCAATATTGCCTTTAGTCCATCATCTGTAATATTTTCTGAATAATTATCCATGAACTTGCTCAAGCTCAATAACTCAGATTGTGGACAATCCGTAGATATTATGACTAACTCTTGAGCACTTGCAGTTTTGCTACTTGGATTTGATTCAAGACAATTGTGACATATCGTTGGGTCTATTGTTTTACAACACATTCTATTGATTAAATCTTCATCACATATCACATGTTGAAGAAAACATCATAAGAAGGAAAAAAAAGAATAAAGCAGTAACATTGGAGGCCATCTAGAGTTTTTATTTTTCTCTCTTTTGGTGAAGAGACTGAAGGATGTTCAACCATATATATAGTTCCCATATTAAATGTTCATTTTTATCTTAATGAAATAGATGTTAAATGATAAGTTCAGTTAACTTACATCAATCATTATGGATTACAGATCAATTCATGCAATGGAAGAGACTGTGGAGATACTTTCACTGGTCCAAACAAACCATACAAACCTTCTCTCTAGACTGAGAACTGGACTGCTCAGTAAGTGTTACATATGGTGACCAGAACACCATTTTCGTGACTAATTATGAATTTTTTTCTGCTTTAAGATGGTTATGAAATCTCTCAATGTCTACAGGTTCCGTGTGTTTGGTGACCCCCCTTCCATGAGATCAGCAGGCTATTGCATATTCAGTCGCCCGCTTTTTCTCGAGAAACGACACTCATGAAAATTACTACATGGTATGAGCCACGAGCATCTATTCCCTAACAGCCCATTCACAAAGGCAGAAACTTATCATAGTGATCTGACTCTCTGTTCTTTTTAACAGTACCATGGTGGAACAAACTTTGGTAGAAATGGCGCTTCATTTGTAACAACTCGCTACTATGATGAAGCTCCATTTGACGAATATGGTAATTATTATTCTTGTGATATAACAATGTATATAAGGAGTTGTGTATTAGCTTACAACTCACACTTGTCAATTTTGACATGTTTCTAGCTGTGTTACACCTTTTCTGTTATATTTCCTTTCCTGATTTATATGCTTCAATTTTAGGAATACTCTTTGTATATGTTCTGTCACGTTTCTGCATGTGTTTTTTGCCATAGCAGTTCTGCATGTACTTGCGTGTATTTCTACAGCAATGTTCTCATCTTATCATGTAAGAAGGCTAATGTTGAATTTACAGGGAATGATGATTCTTGCACACTTATGTGATGAACATAAGGGATTGAAAACTGGAATGTGCTTGGTATATTGTAGTTATCTAATGCAAATCTAATGTGCTTGGTATGCTTTCTAAACTGGGAATATCTGTGTTTTTTGGACTGCAGGGAACTGTAAAACAAGATTGCAATTAGGGGGACGAGTAGCAGCACGGTGGGTGCGCACTGGACTGGGCAGTCTGTCGCAAAACAGAGTGTTCTCTGTTTGGATGGGTGTTACGTTTACTGCGGTCCGAAGCTGCGATGACATGGACTGTTGCTGCGATGCTGTGTTCTGGCTGAGTGTTGCGGCATGACTTGCTGCTTGGTTGCGGTTTTTGAGATTATGCGGCTGTGTGGATGCGGTTATTGCGGCCTGACTTGCTGCGTGGCTGCTCAGTGTTGCGTGGGTGTTGAGTGCTGCGTGAGTGCTGAGTGTTGAGTGGGTGCTGAGTGATGCGTGGCTGCTGAGTGTTGCGTGAGTGCTGAGGGCTGCGTGGCTACGTGAGTGCTGAGTGCTGCGTGGTTGCGATTTTTGAGATTTTGCGGCTGCATGGATGATGGTTGCTTATTCAGCCTTGGGTACACTCTGTTTTTGCTCAAGTCCTTGTTTGTTCTTAGCTTTTTGTTATTTCTTTTCAGGACAGTTGATTCAAAGATTGTTTCATTTTTTGGCTATTGGCTAAATGCGGGTATTATTAATAATGTCCAGTATCGAGGTTTATATGCATCACTCTTCTAGTTTGAATTATTATGAGCATGTTTATTATCTGGGTGCACCCAGATGGTGTTTGACCATTATTTGAAAAACTGGTTCTTTGTCTTATTTTTCTTGTCCTGATTTTGTTACTCGAATGGTTTTAGTACCAATATCAGCTAATTTCTTACAGATTCATAGTTGGTAGTTTTCTACAGGATGTTGTTATACAGTTCTTATTTGCATGTTCATTAATAATGTTGTGCTACTTATACGGTTATACTCATCTTTCAAATTATCATTCATCAACACATTCTACTTGCCAAGGCCCTTGGTTGTTATATTGAGAATGAATTCTGTTGTGATGTCATCAGTATGATTAATTAACACCATTCTTTCACATTTTCTGGATGGGTATGTTTCCGGCCAGAATGGGCAACCTATTCAGTATCCGAATGTGTTGTGTGTATTCAAAAGGTATGTTGGCAATGTCATGTGGAGACGTACAGAAACTGGAATTCCAGGCAGAACAGTGAGTGATTTGTATTCTGATTTTACTAATTGGATTGAAGTTATTTTCGAATTAGGTTTGGGTTATTATGAATTGGAATTGGTGGTTTTATTTCGCAGATCAGAGAAGTCCGACCCGAAGTAACCTTGGTGGTGAGGATGGTATCAACTGTAGGAAACTATGACTATATCATTGATTGGGAATTCAAGCAAAGTGGCTCTATCAAAGTTGGGGTATGATAACTTTTTGTTTACTTATTATATGTTTTCATGTGGCGATATATGTACTAGTCCAGATTGTATGCATGATGGTGTAGAAATTATGTTCTCGTCCATAAGAAAATGAAATGCTACGATAAGCATTTGTGATTAGTTTTACTACCCGGAAATTTAAGAATGTCAAAAATACATACTTGAGTAACCATTTGAACTGAATTCCTCATGTAGCACACTCTGCTGCACCATGGTACAGACTACAGACGATTTCAATTTTTTTTAAATGTGTTAACACAACGTTATAATTCTTTTGCCGGTTGGCTTAACAGGTATCTTAGAAGTAAAAGGCGTGCCTTACACTCACCTTTTAGGAGACAACTGATCCTCCGGTTTGTTTGAGTGGATGTATCTAGTCACTGAAGCTCTTGACATGTTTTTTTTCAAATTGATATTTTGTTGTTTTTTTCTACTTGTATAGATCTTGAGACCAACGAGTGCCTTGATAGGAATGGTGGCTGTTGGATTGATACAAAATATAATATAACAGCTAGGGATGGCAGTGGGGCGGATTTTCACGGATATCCGCCCCACCCAATTCGTTTGGAGCGGTTTTGGATATGCCTACACGGTTTTTGGGGCGGATACGGATATCCAAACAACATCCAATAAATATTCGGGGCGGATACGGATTTGGCCATATCCGCCCCACGGATATCCGTTTAAGTGTTGATATTACAAAAATACCCTCAACCCTTTATATACTGAAAAAAAAAATTACATCACCGTCTGGTCCGTCTCCCCTCCCTCTCTCTCAATCACTTTCACTTATGAAAAAAAAAAAAAAACCCTCACTCTCACACCGCTTCCCTCCTTCAGTCACAGAGATGAGATTGAGAGATTTTCGTCTCCTTCAGCGAAGCCTTCAAGCTGGTCGTCCCCTTCAGCGAACTCAGCGACAGAGCGAAGGCGGTCGCCTCCTTCTTCTCCTTCTCACGGACCATGGGTCGTCTCCTCACGGTGTCTCCTCTCCATCTCTCTGCTCTGTTTCGAAAGGGTGTCTCCTCGAAGGTCGTCTCCTCACGGTGTCTCCTCGAAGGGTGTCTCCTCTCCATCTCTCTGCTCTGCTTCGAAAGAACGATCTGAGATCTGCTTCTCACGGACCGCCTTCTTCTCCCCTCTCTTCCCCGCTTTTCGATCTGAGATCAGATCTCTGTTCAGATCTCTGTGATCAGATCTCAGATCTTGATCCGAGTTCAGATCTCAGATCTTGATCCGAGATCTCTCAGATCTTGATCCGAAATCAGATCTCTCAGATCTTGATCCGAGATCAGATCAGATCTTGATCCGAGATCAGATCAGATCTCTCAGATCAGATCTTGATCCGAGATCAGATCTCTCAGATAAGATCTTGATCCGATATCAAATCTCTGAGATCAGATCTCAGATCTGAGATTTGTTTGATCGAATTTATTTTTTTTTAAAATTTTTATTATAATCTGAGATCTGAAATTCTGATTTCTTATTATTTTTTTTGTAATTTTTTGTATGTGTAAATCTGAAATTTTTTTTGTAATTTTTTTGTATGTTTGATCGAATTTTTTTTGTATCACTGTATGTTTGTATGTGCAAATATCTATTAAATCTGAAATTTTTTTTGTAATTTGTTTGTATGTTTGATCGAATTTTTTTTTTGTATCACAGTATCAGATATCTGTTGTAATTTCTGTGTACAAAATTTCTGTGTATAGATGTTTTAATAGATATTTGCGCGGGGCGGATATCCGCCAATCCGTGCCGATCCGCGCGGGGCAGAGGTGGTTTTTAAGTAAATGTATAAACGGATTGGCGGGGCGGATTTGGGGATCCGTTAATCCCGACGGGGCGGGGATGGATTTGTTCAAATCCGCCCCAATCCGCCCCGTTGCCATCCCTAATAACAGCTTGCAAGGTATTCTATGGAGATCATGTTGGGTATCCTTTGATGGAACCTTTCTGCATGTATGGTTTATGGTCTTATTCCATTCTCAATTGACACTAATTTATAGATTATTTTATTTTGTGGAGGACACTTTCAGGGGCAGAGTCTGTAAGTGTCCCCTCAGTCAACGATGTTCAGTATCATGGAGATGGTTATGCTGCTTGTGAAGGTATAGCTTTAATTTCCGTTTGCGTGCTCCATGCTTGAATAATAATATAACCATGTGGCCAGGTGGGATATGCAGGATTAATGAGAATAGTGGCATTGAACATAGATGTTGTTACTACATTAAGAAACTCCTATTTTTCTATTGATAGGATAAAATATTTACCTCCTTTGAGCATAGATTCTTAATCCATGTAATAAAAACTAAAAATTACAAAATGATAAACCTCAACCAGTTATGAATTATATTACCACCTACTAATAGTCTGGGAGTAACAATGTACAGGAATTAATCAAAACCACAATCTTGACTTGAGTCTGGGAAGTTCAGTGACCAAGGATGGAGAAGCTCGTGAAGGATATGATCAAAGATCTCTGCTATTGTCGTTGGAGCCTGACTGGAGGAATAATAATCGTGGCATTAAGCTCATGGTACAATATTTGTAACCTATTATTCGGTTTTGCTCATTATATTTGATTGTGAAATTGTAAACTTACCATGCAATCCAACTCTTATTCTAGTCATTTGACGGACAATTGAGAAGCAATGGTGCTTCTGAACAAGGAGGTGGCGACAAGACAGACACGATGAAGCATCTTAATAACGCCCACTTGACGCCATTCTCTCTCAAGGTAAATGAAATGCAAAACATGTACTTCAGTGCTTCACATCCTTCATCAATTTAGTTCACCAATTCATGTAACTTTTAAAGCTCTTACTCCTGAATTTTTTTTTTTTTTCTAATGGTGCATGTGCATGTGCATGGTAGCACTACTTTACGTTGTGTGTGACTAGAAGTTGTCACATAGAAATACAAATTATTGTATTTATTATTATTATTATTATTATTATTATTATTATTATTATTATTATTATTATTATTATTATTATTATTATTATTATTATTATTATTTAATAAATACATAACAAAGCATTTAGGTTGACATTATTTATTTACTCTGATGATTGTGCAAATTGTGATTTTAATGCAGTTCTGGTGATGTTGGTGAACTGATAATAGTCACGTCGGAAGACCAAGCTGATGCAGATCTTAAAGCAATTACTGTGTGTAATTAATGTATGTAAAAATTTTGTTTTATGTCCCATAGACGATCACAATTTTGTTTTATGTAGTTACTTAAGTTTAAGTGAGTTATATCTCAATTTGAGGTTGACAGTATTTGAGATTGTATTTTTTTGTGATGGACAATTTATCGAGTATATGAAAATTAATTTAATTTTGTTCAGGTTTAAGATGTTTATAATTTGCCAAATCTTAAAATTAATATAATTTTATTATAAAATTAATATAATGACAAAAAAAAAGTATATGCCAAATTTTAAAATTAATATAATTTAATTATAAAAAAATCATTTTTCAATTTTATTTTGTTAGCCACGGCAAACTGGCCGTCGCTAATGGGTATTTTTATTCGGGACTTAGCGACGGCACAAAGTCGTCACTAACTAGCCACGGCAGTCTAGGCGTCGCTAATCAGCATTTCTATTCAGGACTTAGCGACGGTAGTCTATTCGTCGCTAATATGAATTTGAATTTGGAAATTAGCGACGGCACTTTTCAAATTAGCGACGGTGTGTAGCGGTCGCCAATTAGCCACGGCTATTCTGCCGTCGCTAATTCAAATAGCGACGATAATAGTTGCTACGGGATGGCAACGGTTAGTTTGCCGTCGCTGTTTCGTTTTAGCTACAGTTTTTGGTCAATTTGCAACGGATTTTAGCCGTTGCTGATGTCAAATTTTTTATAGTGATCCCCCGGGATGCGTTCCTTCATCCCCTTTTGCGCATCGATGATCCCCCTAGCTGGTTTCCTCGCCCATTCCCTCGACAGTTAGACAAGCTCGAAAATAAATATCAAATGGAAAATGTTCTAGAGTAATCTTGATAGATTGATCGATACTGTTATTTCTTTGGGAGCTTTTTCAACTGTTATTTTGCTTTTATGACTATTTTTATTACAAAACCTATATATTAGATTAGTATTAATTATTTACGTACCAAAGTTTTTTGTATGCTGAATCATTAATTACTTGTTTTGGTTTCAATAGCTTTGGCTGCTGAGTATTGTTTCCCTCAATGACACTCAACCATTTACCATCACATTTGAAGCCATGCTTATTCCTTCATATTTCCAAAAGAAAGTAAAATCTATGAGGATAACATGATTCAATTATGGATGGCAAATGATTTAGTACAAACCAAGTAAGAGTGCAATCGGAGAAGGTTCAAAATGACATTTAAATGTGCCATTGTGCAGTCATTTTTCAAAAATATAAAAAAGATGGTGGCAAAATAAAAATGCAAGATGCACTACCTTGTGCATGATCTTGCATGTTATATTATGGGGAATGGCAAAATAAAAATGCAAGATGTGGGTATAGCATGTTTTAGCTTTGGAGTGATTCTAGATGTCGAGGAAATGGGCGAGGGAGGGTGGAGCGCACGTGCATTGTAAAAAAAATAAAAAATAAAGTGCGGGAAATCGAAAATTTGGGGGAGAATGAGGGAATGGCCGAGCTCTCCCCATTTTCATCCTCAAAGCTTAGAGTCAGCTCTCCCTCTCCCTCTCCCTCTCCCTCTCCCCATTTTCCATCTCGACACCCTCTCCCCCAACAAAGCTCTCCATCTCCACCCTCTCCCCATCATCGACTCAAACGAAGCCAGAGAAGAAGCTTTCCCTTGTCCCTTCCCTCTCGCAAAAGCTAAGGTAAGCCTAAGAAGAGAAGAAGCTTACCTTTGTCCTTTTCCTCTCACAAAAGCTAAGGTAAGTCTCCCCTTCATTTCTAGATCTAGGGTTTCTTCTTTTAGATCTAGGGTTTCTTCTTGTAATTCTGCTCTTCTGAAAAGGTGAAGTATAATTTCATTGATATAATTTATGTTAATTAACATAATATATGTTAATTTACGATTTTTTTTCATTAATACTGTAATGAATCAGTATAACACTCTTTTGAATCAGTGTATGCCTTATGTGATCTGTTGTGTTTTTGCAAACAACAAGATGCATTTCTGATTTTGCAAACAACAATAAATGTGTATGCCTTTCTGTTTTGCAAACAACAAGACGCATTCTAGTTGCTATGGAAGGCCATTTGTTAAGTGTTATGTCATAATTTTTGAAAATTTCTGAAAATCTGTTAAGTGCTATGGAGGGCCATTTGTTAAGTATACATGGTATTTGCTCATAGCAACATTGCATCCTTCTTTGTTGCTTTTCGTTTTGTGAGCATCCTTCTCTGTTGCTTTTCTTTTTCTGAATTGTCAAAAAAAATATTCCTTATTTGTTGCATTGCATTGCTTTTATGATTTATATTTTTAAATGCAGGAATGACATTCAGAGCGTACGCTGTGTATCGAATTTGTCAACCTGGAGTATACCTAAACTAGCCCGCATGTTTATCCGCGGTATCAGGGTATAGGAGTGCTTCTTACAAGGGGTTTATGTCAGTCAAAGAAGCTGATGAATCACACGAGTTGTGGGTTCGCTCAGAAGCGGCGAGAAGAGATTCGGAGGAATCCAACAACAATGAAGATGTCAAAGTTAACGATGTAGTTTTTGACGATCAAGCCGGTCCATCGAATGATCAAAGAAATGTCACCCAAGGGAACAATGATCCTTGGGTTTTTACGAGGGACTTAATCAATACTTTGATAATTGTAATTATTATCTTAGGTGTAATATTTATTCTAAAGCTCTTGGACGAATGATGCAATTATATGTAATGTAATATGTACATACATATGTATTATGTGAATATATTTCATAATCCAATGAAATTTGTGTTTCATATTTTTCTTGTTTTTCTTCTGTAGGTATGTTTTTGTTTCATATTGTTCTTATTATTCTTTTTTTGAATGCAAGCTGTGGTTGCGGAGTGTAGCTTGCTGTTTGCATGCCAAATTCTGTCAGGATTCTTCATCAGACTTCCTAATCTCTGTAAGTGCACTGATTTGCTTATTCAATAGTGTGATAAGATCTGACTTGTTTTTGTAATGCTCTGCATGATGGAATCACCTAATTCAGATCAACTGACAGAGTTCATCAATACAAGAATTGGACTATGTTAGGATCTCACTAATTTTTTGGTAATGTCTGCAGGAAGGAAACCCTTACTTCAGTTCTACTGACAGAGATCAATGAATCGATTGACTGAGTGTGGCAGTCTTTGGCAATGATAGACAAAGTTGTGCAGAAGAAGAATGAAGAGCTTGTAATTTGTAAACACTAGATTGATAGCAACAAAGGAATTGTATTGTATTGAAAGATAGGTAGACAATTCGAGATGTCCAGTCTCCCAGAGAGAGCAAATGTTTTGATGTACAAATTCTTTACAAAATTCATCAATGAATATATTCTTCTGTTCTAATCTTATTTATAGCTTGCTTGTCACCTTCCAAATATCTGGTTTAAATCTCTAATTACAACCAATTCAACACTCTGTTTTATCAGCAATAGCAGCTTGCACTTATCAGCAATTAGCACCAGTTGTACTCTTTTGCAACACTCTTCAGCAACTTTGTCTTTATCAACATAAGCAATTCTATCGATTTCTTGATGCAAAGAAATGCAAAGAAAGAACTGTTTCCAGAGAGCAATTACAAACACATACTGTTTACAATATGGTTGTATTGAAAGTAAATGTAAGAACTGTTTCCAGAGAGAAATGCAAAGAAAGAACTGATAGTAACAAAGAAACTGATTGTATTGAAAGCAAATGTAAACAATCTCCCAGGGAGCAATTGCTCAAATGTACAAACTGTTTACAATCCAAAGATATCCCCTTTCTACCCATGTTCTCTTCGTATATATACTTCATATGCATATTACAACCATTTGCACAATGCAACTAACAGAGAAAAATATCCGTCTAACAGAATACCTAATAGAGCAACTACAACCACATACTACAGACACCACATACAACACAATGCAGAGCACCATAACAGCCTGGATTCACTTGCAAAACACCCTAGCAACATGGATTCACAATGCAGAGCACCATAACATCCTGGAATCACTTAACAATTAGAAATTACAAAACAGATTTAGATTAAAAAACAGATTCAGATTGCAAGCTTAACCAACCTGATTATAACCTATAATTTGTATAGTCCATTCCGTGGCTTGAACCTGACGGCTGCAAAAATAAATAATAATGATTAAAAAATAAATAATATGAGGCATACAAAACACATAACAAACAAACAAACCGTACAAAGAGAAACATACAAAATATGTACCTGTGAGAGGAGCGAGTAGAATTGATCAATTCTTCCATGTTGTAAATCGCGTGACCCCGTATTATCATCCTTAACGATAACAATCATACAAATCATAAGTGGGCAAACATACTTATTGATTCATACCTTGTAAATATAACAAACAAACATGTGTATTGCTTTGACTAGGCACCGTATTGCTTTCACGAGGCATAACATAAAGCATACACTGTAAACCCTACAAATGACATTTGTAAATAAAATTTCAATATATGTAACTTAAAAAAATATACATTCATAAAACACATTGCAAAACATACCAGATTAGTCTCAATGGCCTGATTCATTTGCGTTTTTTTCCTTTGTATCCTTTTACATATCTTCTCGACGGTGGATTTCATCCTTGATTTAGACCGTCGTCCTTTGCTACGAACTGCTAATGGACTATGAATCTGGATGGCAGAACTAGAAGTAGTGGTGCCCACTTCCAAATACCTCTGTGAATCAACATGCTCATCACCACCGACAATTTTAAGTTGTTCCATCTTCAAAGTGATCCATTCTTGAATTTCGCATGTCTTCTTTTCATCCTTAGCGGCGAATTCAACCATTTCATATAAGGCATTGCACATCTTTTCAAATTGCACATTTTCAGGCTTCATTCCCCAATCTGAATAAACAATTTTCACCTTCGTATGAGCCCTCCTAACATCTTTCCTCCACCTCCGAAGAACATAGTTATTAGGTATAACATGAATCTCTCTTTCAAACAAGACTTTCATTATATGTTTGCATAAAATCCCCTTGAACTCAAACAATTGACAATTACACTTGATGTCAAAGTCGTCAACATTTAAAGAGACTACAAAATGGACCGATCGTTGCCTATCATTTATCACCAAGTCTTGTTTAATAGTGTACAACTCACAGCCACCCCATCCATAACTTCACCGACAATTCTACAACATAGATTCCCTACTATCTCTTGTTGGAGCTTTTTAAATTTTTTGTAGTGTAGGCATCTCAAAAAATTTTCTCTATTGCATAAGGAGTAATGCATGAAATCCTTCGGCTAAAAGATTTAAAGTCATGTTCAGCTTCCTTTTGGACTTTACTTTGTAGTGCATTATCATACTGTTCTAACGAATTGCTTCAATGTGGTCTTCGAATTAACATAACCATAAAAAAAAATCATGCTTTTACTCCTTTGAGTTGAAAACATCCCCGCCCAAAAACAATTCCTTTGAAATATTAGCACCCAACACATCCTTTCATAGTATAATTCACCCAACCAGCCATTTTCATGCAGACTATATTTATCAATAAAATCATGCCAATTTTCTTCAAACTCATCATGAGACAGGGAATCATAAACTGCTCTTTGCATTGCAAGCTTGATCGCCTCATATTCATTGCAACCAGACAGCTTTTTGGGCAACTTCTTCATGATATGCCACAAGCACCATCTGTGTTGTGTGCTGGGAAATACAATTTCAATTGCCCTCTTCATTGCCCTATCTTGATTAGTGATTATAGCAGACGGAGCATTGTCATTCATACACACGAGCCATGTTTGAAAAAGCCAAACAAATTCTTCAATCGTCTCACCACATATCAATCCACATCCCAAAAGAGTTGACTGACCGTGATGATTCACCCCAACAAAAGGAGCAAATGGCATCGCATCTTATTTGTCAAGTATGTAGTGTCAAATGTAACAACATCCCCAAACTCCTTGTAAGCTGCCCTGCTCTATGCGTCAGCCCAAAAAACATTTCTCGACCTACCTTCATTATCCAAATCCACCATATAATAAAGAAATCAACATTATTAGCTTGCATTCTTTGGAAGTAGTTATGAAGCATCACATCCCCCTCACCAAGTCTCAACTTCCTCATTTTGTCCAAATAATTGTAACAGTCTTTTAGGGAAAATGGAAAATTTTCATGCCCACCAATTTCAACCACACGTGACGAATAACTCTTATTTGGTCTAATACCTGCCCTATCTTTAAATTCAAGCTTCTTCTTGATATACGAGTTTTTTTTTACCCTTTTTATTTATTTATTAATCCATGCCCGAAGGCTACATGACTGACCCAATAGGGTTAACCAAACCAGACCCGAAGGCTACAATATTGTTGCTACTTAATGTCCTCGTCGCCTCCATCTCGCATAGAGACTTGCTTTCGCTCCGGTCCATTGCCTCCACCTTGCATGAAGACTCGCTTTCGCTTCTCTCAGATCTAGTCCATCTAAGCAGCTGCATTTAATACCCAAAGGCTTATCAATGGCGGAGCAAATGTGCTCCTAATAATCGGGCGAAAACTCACAAAATCCTAACTAGTGAGTCTCGAACCCGCGACCTCTCACAAGGAGAGTGGATGTCCGACCAACTGAGCTACAATTGGTAGACATATACGAGCTCATAGATCTGTTCTTTCGATAAAATTTCGATTTACTAGGGCTTAACGCGTGATTGTGATCAAGTGTAACTCTTTTCACTAAAATTGTTCCCTCGACCCGTATATGACCTCTAATCTTAGCCTGACAACCACATTTGGTCGACATACGCAATCCCAAAACATTTTTTCCATCACCTTTTTGCTTCCCAGCACGACAACATGAAAGCTGAATGAAAATAGGTTTTCCATCACCATCTTTTTCAGTAGTCATTATTTTAACTGGAAATCCCTTTCTATTACCATATTCATGATAATAACGTTGCAACTCGTCAAGGTTGACGAATTCCATCCCATCTGTAGGTTCCCTCACTTCTTCTACATTTTCTTCTACCAACATACATTCATTATCTTCTACACTATCCATTCATGTAATGTTAGTTTATAAATTATCAGCCAATGAAGTGCATACCTAGGTCATAAAAGAAGGTGATCTAGAACACACACATAAACAAAGGATGTGATTTCACGATAAAAATACTATAGATGATTTTCAGAACATTCAAAATATTTAAACTAATTCATACATTGATGCATAAATTCAAAGACCAAACCAGCTGATATGAATGTACCGAACACAATATTCATTTGATTAGAAACCAAATGTGAGTGTTTCGGATACAGTGAGTTTAATTATGGGCATGATTATATTATGGCTCTTCGTTTGTAGTAAGCATATTAGTGGCTTACTACAAACGAAGACCCATAATATACCAATAATGTGGTCTTAAAAAAAAACTTATTAGTGGGTCAGATCAGATGCAATGCTGCTATGAGTAAATACCTTGTATGGGTAATGAATGTTGTCCCTGCCCATTCAGATCAAGATACTCTTGGGGTAATCTACGAAAGGGGATTCATGGGTACCTACCAGTATTCATTGGTACCCTCCACATACCCAAGAAATGAAATTATACTAATTATATCAACGAAATGAAATTTTCAAAAATGATCACCTCAATATTTCAGAAATTTTCAGAAATGATCACATATGACCCTCCATAGCACTTAACAAAATTTCAGAAATTTTCAGAAATGATAAAAAATGATGACATAGCACTTAACAAATGGCCCTCCACAGCACTTAACAAATGGCCCTCCATAACACTTAACAAATTTTCAGAAATGATGACATAGCACTTAACAAATGGCCATCCATAGCAACCAGGATGCGTCTTGTTGTTTGCAAAACAGAAAGGCATACACATTTATTGTTGTTTGCAAAATTAGAAATGCATCTTGTTGTTTGCAAAAATACAACAGATCACATAAGGCATACACTAATTCAGAAGAGTGTTATACTGATTCATTACAATATTAATGAAAAAAAATCGTAAATTAACATAATTATGTTAATTAACATAAATTATATCAACGAAATTATACTTCACCTTTTCAGAAGAGCAGAATTACAAGAAGAAACCCTAGATCTAGAAATGAATAGGAGACTTACCTTAGCTTTTGCGAGAGGGAAGGGACGAGGGTGAGCTTCTTCTCTTCTCCTTCTTTTCTAGCTTACCACAGCTTTTGCGAGAGGGAAGGGACGAGGGATAGCTTTTTCTCTTTTCCTTCTTCTTCTCTGGCTTCGTTTGAGTCGATGATGGGGAGAGGGAGAGCTTCGTTGGGGGAGAGGGTGTCGAGATGGAAAATGGGGAGAAGGAGAGGGAGGGTTGGCTCTGAGCTTTGAGAATGAAAATGGGGAGAGCTCGGCCATTCCGTCCTTTTTTCCCCCAAAATTTCAATTTCCGGCACTTTTTTTTTTTTTTACAATGCACGTGCGCTCCACCCTCCCTCGCTATTTTCCTTGACATCCAGAATCACTCTTTAGCTCTGTGAAAAGAAGTTGAACTTTCTTCAGCTTATTTAGTTTAGATTTCTTAAACTTTTGAACATATTGACTTTTTTGAAAACTGTCACCTGAGATTTAATTTGAGCATTCTTTTCTACAATTTGTTTGTGTGGTTCTTTAGTTGCTTTACTAGAAAATTTCCTTAGATGTTGTTTTTGCTAATCATTCGCAACCATTGTCCGATGACAACCTCATCTTGGAGTGAGGTCAAGCCCGAGACGCAGGCCGAGGTATTGGACGCGCTCACAATAACTTTTAGCCATTCATCTCAACCTTTAATAATTAGAATCTTTATAATGTCGAAAATTTTGAAGGTTTTACATGTTTATGCTTGTAGTTTTACATGGTTTGGTATAACTTATCTCGTTGGGCCTTGATGTTCTCTAATAAATATTATTTAAAATTTCAGGTTAATTTTAAGTTTGACATGAATGATCCAAACATTCATGAATATATCACCGGTACGTGCGTGGATCGATACAGAAATTAGAAGCATGATTTCCACCGATACTTCCAAATGTTTCCTGATGTGGATAGTGCTAAGGCACAACCCCTCAATCGAATTGGAGCATAGGCTTGATGAGTGGGTGTGGTTGTGCGATCATTTCCGAACTCCCCATTTCTTGTAAGCATTAACATTTTTATTTAATTAAAATAAACATATTTATTTATATATATATATGTAATAACACATATGTTTAATATATTTTGAATAATTATACAGAAAAGATCTGAGGCAAACAAGGCGAACCGACGTCAAAAGAAAATTCTACATCACTCTGGTTTATTGCCCTTTTCTTACAGGGTGGAGGAACGACGTCTAGTAAGTGAACTAATATATTTAATTTCATTATTTTATTTTTAGTCAATTAATTCAATTAAATGTTTATATTAGTTGGTTTATTATTTTAACAATGTTTTGTACGAGGGTTCAAAATTCCCAGAAATCGACATGTTCAAGGATGTTTATGCACCACCTGGCAATGAGGTGGCTGTGAAGTTGCATGTCAGTTTTATTCTTTGCATTTTTTGCATGTTGTCACTTTTGTTGTTTTAAAAGTTATTAATTTTTAATAATTTTTTTAATCAAGGAAACAATGGTGGAGATGCGGGATGCCTACATGGAGCGAGTGGCCTCACACCATCCCCCGAAAACTTCGTTGGAGCAGCTCACAATGGACGATCCCGATGCAGGATTACATATTTTGATAGAGACATTGGAATCGCTAGGTCCGAGACCCGAAAAGATTGTTCGGGGGATGGGGAAAGCTAAAGTTCGTGAGGTAAACACATCATCTTCAGCTTAGCAGAGGGAATTGTTTCATTATTACAGTCGAAGGTGGAGGAATTACAAAATGAGTTAAATGCAGCCAAAGCACGTGAAGCAGAGCAGCATGTCCGAGAATCAGATAGAAGGGCCCGAGAGGGGGAGATGGAGGCCCGAAACGACAAGCACAAGAGGCAACTAGGTGGAGTATGTTATTAGGGACTCTCCAGCAGTCGGGGATTAATTTGTCGAGCCTCCTACTACTGTCGACAAACCATCAGCCATCCCGAGAAAATGTACTGATGTGTTTTTTTAATTTGTAACTGATAGAGTACAGTTAAAATTTTTTAATTTGTAATGGATACAGTACGATTTTACATTATTAATTTGTAAAGTTAATAGTATTTAACTAAATTAGCAAAACCCTTCTATGCGTGAGACGATTCAATTAATAAATATTTCTAATTTAATTAAAATAAATATTTGAATTAAAATATTTCAAAATTATTAAACGGTACTTTAAACGACAAAATTTTTTGTCACATAAAAATAGATCAAGCGTGTCTGGATCGACATAACCTATGTGACAACATTAGAGAGATGAATATTGTTGTCGCGCGATGAAAGGTTCGTCACCATTGAGTTAAACCGACAATGTGTAACGCGACAAAAGGGTTCGTCACGATTGAGTTATGCCAACAAAGTTTAATGCGACAAACTAGTTAATCGCGTAAGTATATTTTGCACAAAGAGTTGTTCTATTTCTTGCGTCGAAATGAGCGTCACGCAAAACAGTATTACGCGACACGCCCTTTCACAACGAACTTTGTTGTCGTCGCTCAAAAGGACTCTGTAGCGACAAAGATTTATTTTCGTCGCACAAACACTTGCGAGACTGAGTTGTAGCGACAATCTTTGCGCGACAAATATTTTGTTGCCCAATATGTATGGTGACGAAATGTTGTTTATAGCGACAATTTTGACTACGTCTCTAAAGGCCATTTTTTGTAGTGAGGGCCAATCTGATAATTGGTTCGAGTTACAAACCACATACTTTATGGGAAAATGACTTTTAAAGCCTAATTATTCACAAAATAGACCATTTAGATATCATAGTTGACGTAATGGCTAATTTGTGCATATTTTTATATTTTTATGACTAACAAGAACTCTTTTATTAACTCAGAAAGTTATAAGACATTTTGACCCTTCCTAAACAATTAGGAAACCTAATTTTATTATTTTATAACCAACAATGATTATTTTATTAATGATTCTATTTTTTTTACCGTTAACCCCTCCAACCCCATGCCGCTGGTAGGTATCGATATTAATGATTCTAATTATAATCAACCAATTATAAGTTTTCATTGACCGACAAGTTAATAAAATTATTATGCTAAGGTTTGGTAAACTCTTCATAATGTAGTTAATGATGATTACAAATTTGGTTTTAATTAGTTAATAAAATCAATTTGATTAACGTGTCATAAATTTGATTAGAAAAGTTCACAGGTACCCGTTCATTACCATTCTTGATGATAATTAGAAATTTGGTTTTAGTTATCAATGCTTCTTATTCCATAATGTAGTTAATAAATCAATTTTTTCACTATCGAAATTTGATTTTCCATTCTTCAATGCATAGATACCTGTAAAGTAATAAATTTTATTCTCTATCACTATTTTAGTCACAAACTATCTACCACATAGAATAATCACAGCCTCATAGGTAAAATCATAACCAATATTGAATAAGATAGTTTCATACAAACTAAATAGTGACAGAGAATTAAAGCAACCTTTAATTGAAACAAAAAAATTGTTCTTCAAACTCATTTATACCTTCACAACCAGTTAAATACAAACACATTTAGAGTGACAAAACGCATGAATAAAAAAATTCTAACATCAAAATATTAATATTGTCATTTGTTAGTTACAAATGACATAAAATAATTGTTCAATCTGCAGTTAAAGAAATTATTTGTAGTCATCTGTTGTCTACAAATAATGGGAGGGTTAAGGGTAAAAAAAAAAAATATATATATATATATATATAATCATTATAAAATAGTCATTGTTGGTCATAGAAGTATAAAATTAAGTTTTTTTAATTTGTTTAGGAAGGGTAAATATGTCCTATAATTTTATGAGTTTGCCTTAGTTAATGAAAAAGTCATTGTTGGTCATAAAAGTATAAAATTAGGCCGAAATTAACCAATACATCAATTATTGTATCTAAATTGTCTATTTTGTGATAAAATAAGCCTTAAAATTAGGCATGACTGATAGCATCTCTAATGGTAAAAGGTAAATTTACGGGTCCCATATTTCTTCATCACTCCAATCATATCTCTTATTTTAATTTTAATTATTATTATTTTAATATATCTTGAATTTTTCTATACATATTTAATTTCAATTATACTATTATTAATCTCAACTGAATGTAATTATACTATCATTAGTTTCAATTATATTATTATAATATTATTAAATATACAATATTATTAATTTCAATTATTATAATATTATTAAAGAATAGGGGAAGGTAGTTGAGGGTTTCTTTTGTTTTTATTTTTTATTTGTTTTTAATTTACAAAATTAAATATTGAAAATATTTTTATTATAGAAATATAGGGGATGGTTAACTTCTCGGAAAAGATTGTATATGAAGTTATTATAGGGGATTGGTTAGGGGATGATTGGAGTAAAAAATTTTATCTAAGAAACCCCTAAAATAGCTTTTTAAGAAGATGATTGGAGATGCTATGAGTCGAAAATATCGGTGGTGCAAGAGTGGGTACTTATTTCCCAATACCGAAAATAATGTGGAAACCATATTGACCAATATTAGAGGAAGCATAAAAAAACACAAAAAACGACAAAAAATTAAATTTCATTGCTGAGACTTGAACCCGGGTCTCTTGGGTGAGAGTCGACATATAACCCCAGCTAACATGTTAGAGCTGCTCCATCCCAACAATCGAATCCACATAAAAACGATATTGTCCCAACTTAAACACCCGCTCTGTCTTGGGCCTAACATCCGGGCCACAAGTGTGGGGTTTTTATATTAAAAAGTCTCGTTGCTATTAGGGAGTGTATCATCTTCTTATAAACATTAGTGACGACTTGTCCTTACTTGATGTGGGACTATTCAAGTCAGTGTTCTAAAAAGCGCTAGGCGGGGCGGTGAGCAGGTGCCTAGCGAGCACCTAGGCGGCAACGTAGGCGGTCTTAGGTTTTGTATTATAACTTTAATAATTTACAAAAGTTAAGCATAATACCTTATCAATTGCATCCAATTTAATGCCAAGATACATATGCAAAATTTAAAAACATGAAAAATTAACAATCATGAACAAATTTTATTAAGACTCAAATGACTGAAGTTGATCATGATGGGTACTTTATACAAAGTTGAATTTGTGGACAAATATCCAAACCTACTCTTTTATTTTTCTTCAAATTGCATGAATAACTTCAGTCATGTTTGATAAAATCTACATTACTAAAATTGATACCGGTAGATCCTTTGAGAATTTCATTAAGTAATCATCATTTGCTACATTTAGACATATACTGAATAAAAAATAATTAAATTATTTATTTCTAAAAAAGATGAAAGAAAAATAAAATAAGAAAACAATCAGCCTTATTAAAAATAAAAAAACTCGCCCAAGCTCGCCTAGGCCGACCAGACCCCGCCTAGACTGCCCATAACCCGCCAAGCCATTAATCTTGGCATTTTTCTACCTTTTAGCACCTAAACGCCGCCTATACCGATTTTTAGAACACTGATTCAAGCCAACTCCATCCCATTAGGAGCCCGATTCTCGAAATCTATATTATGAAGTGAATAAACCAACTGAGAATCAAATTGAATGGCCATGTCAAATACACACTTGTTAAGTCATAACTGATAAGAGATCGAAAGAGAAAAATGCATAACTAATCACAATGACCAAGATTAATTTTTAGTGCTAGAAAGACATAAAACTCTGTGATTATATTCCATATGTTTGGAGAATCTCTTTCGTACTGTTATCTTTATCTAGGTCTCTTTGTTTGAAGTTTCATTTCAAAAGAACTTCAATTCGAAAAAAATTGAACTTCAGTCTATACAACACAAGAGATAGAACTTAAATTCCAAGAGATAAATTTATCTCAATGGGTCGCATGGAATTTGTTTTATACAAATGGATCAGATGTGGATGTTGGTTTTGTTAAACTTTAAATTTGATGCCTCCAAATCTTGTGCCAAAGACCACCTACTTAGTAGTAAAGATATTCCGATGCTTAAGTCAATAATTATGTTAAAGATGAAGATTAATCTAAACATAACTCATTTAAAATTGCATACATTTTTCAAATGTACCATTTACCTTATATAGTGGTCGTTATCAATTCTCTGCGTGATTTAAGCATGTGAGGCTCAACGAGGGGAGATGTTCTATATAACAGTTTCCTCCTTAATGAAGATGCGTCATTGGAGGAGTAACTCTTTCCACGACTCTTTTTCTCTGTAACATTATTCCTCTTTAGGGAAAAACTCTATTGGGTCTGGATTTGGACCTCTGACTGTGATTTGTTCTGATAAACCCTTTTTTAGCTTTTAATGACTGAATCTGCTTTTTTTTTTCCGGCTTTGTGAGTTTGTTTGGACTTGAGATACTTGATCCTCGTAATAAGTGATTTTTGCCACATGTATAATCGTGATGATAGTCTTATCTGATGTATCATCAGAACTCACAGGACACAAGATTCTCATTACGAATGGCAGATTCGGGTAATCGGCTTGAAAATTAAAAATCGAAAACCGGCCCGAAAATTAAAAACCAAAAATCGGCCCGATTATTTTAAGCCCCCAATTATGAGGCCCGAGACTGAACCGAGTTGGGCTGGTTAACCGAATTTCGGGCCAATCTCGAGTCGGTCTTAGTTCAAAGCGCAAAGGTCCAAACTCCAAAGCCCAAACAGTTTTTTTAACAAAAACTGCTGCTATAAAGGTCCAACGTCCATACTGCTGCTATGAGGCTTTGTTATTTGTTAATGACTATGCTTGATACCTCTATTGGCTTTCTTCCAATACTAACTACTTTGACTTTTTAGGACATTTTTGGATTAATTGAATCACTAGCAGACATTCAAGCCACACCCATCACTATGTTGAGAGAGATGATGTTAACTTGTTGAAAAGAATATACTTCCAAAGTTTAAAACACTAATAGGCTATTATCTAAATATAGTTTTTTTTTTAATATTATAAAATAAAATAGCTTATGACCTAGTGTAAACAATATCCACATTGTCATTATGAAAAGACCGGTAACTTGAATAAACGTTGGTTACTAACATTGCATACTAATAATTTCTCAATCTAACCTTGTTTAATTGGAAAAAACATTATCACTGTTCAAATCATAATATTGGTCATACATACATGTTATATCTTGAGAAATCAACAATAGGAAGATTCAATTAAATAACATATCCCTTTTCAAAGTTGGCAAATTGGCTATAGAGTAAAGTTAGTCAAATATATTTGAATTGGATCTAGTGCTGAAGTAAAATTTGCTTAGAAATTTGATAAAGTCAAACTGTTGCTATAAATAATTATATAAAGCCCAAACTGTTGTTTTAGTCCAAACAGATTTCTATTTATTCATATCCGGGTCGGTTGTTCGACGGATTTCAGAAAGGGTAACCGAGGCCCACACCAAAACATTGGGTCAGGTTTTAAAACCGAAAATTTAATAATAACTAAAAAACTGATCCGAACCGACCTGATCGGTCTGATTGTCGGTTCAGTCTGAGTTTTCGGGTTAAAATGCCCACCCCTATTATATATATAATTTATTTATTTTTAAGAGAAAGAACTCATTCCCGCTATAGTCCTCCCTTTAGTGCATTTCCATGTTTGCTTTATTGAAAATTCTTGAGAGTCAGACTCGGCCCAATGCCAACCATCATTTTAGAGATGCGCATTTTGAAGATGATGAACAATATTGGGCTGGGCCTGGCTGGCTCTTTAGAAAAGTTCTTGCTTAATAGTAAGGAATCGCCATTGTACATTGGGAAAGGCATCCTAAGCTGTTTCTCATTGAAAGATGCTCACCATCAAAGACATTAACTTTTACAAAAGTTCTAGTTATATAGTTAAAGCTTTAAAAGTTAATTGGAATGAGTTTTTTTTTCTTTTTTTTTTCTTTGATAAAGCATGCTTGCATTCAATTAAATAATCTGGTTAAACTCGATTACAATAAAGTTGTTCAACCATATTAGCCAAGTCATGAACCACATGATTGAGGTCTCGAGGAATAAACTTACATATTTTGAACTCAAAAAAATAAGATATTTAATATTATATTTTTATTAGAGACAATTGTCCCCACGTATTGTATGTGGCTCCGCCCCTGATCACAGGTACACCTTACAACCCACCCACCAACTTTACCTAACTTGCGACCCTACAACATCATAATAATTGAGATGGTTTCCTCGCCAATTAGAATTCCCCATTGAGATGATACGTTCAACTAATCAAATTTTCTTGGACAAAGTCATATTTATCATCTTAAACATATCTAATTTTCTCTACACCACATAATGTGGATCTTTTCTTGTAGTTTAAAATCACTCCTTTGTTTTTACCATTAAAAACACATCAATTGTTTTCTTTCCTCATAGTGTCATCATCTCTGAAAAATTGTCCTTAGTGCACATGAATTTCAAGTTCCAAGCAATTGACTCCTCATTAAAAGATAAGGATAAGTCTTCTTTAAACCCACAACCACTTCATTCAAGAAAGCAGATGCAAAGGGTGAAATAATGGGAGGAGAGCAAATGAAACTTGGGGTGAAAGAGTTGAGACATCTAGATCTAGATCTAGTCTTTGATATGGATGAAGTCTTCAAAGAGACCAGTGGATTCATTCACAATATAGCAATAAGTGGTTATATGTTGTTGTCATTGGAGAACAAAATCCTGTGGTTATATGTTGTTGTCATTGGAGAACAAAATCCATATTATGAAAGAGAAGAAACCAATTGAGAATAAATTGAATGGCCATGTCAAATACACACTAGTTAAGTCATAACATAAGAAATCAAAAGAGAAAAATGCATAGCTAATCATAGTGACCAAGATTAATATAAACATAACACATTTAAAATTGCTTATATAGTGATCATTATCAATTTTCTACGTGCCTTAAGTATGTGAGGAGACTCAAAGAAGGGAGATGTTCTATGTAACAGTTTCCTTCTTTATGAAAATGCGTCATCGAATGAGTAACTCTCTCCACGACTTTTTTTCTCTTTAACATTCCTTTTCTTTAAGGGAGAGTTTTGTTGGGCCTGAATTTGAACCTCTGACTGTGATTTGTTCTAATAGACCATTTTTTAGCTTTTAATGACTGGATCTATTTTTTTTTTCCAGCTTTGTAAATTTGTCCGTACTTGAGATACTTGATTCTCTTGATAAGTAATTTTTACCACATGTATAATCGTGATGATAGTCTTTTAATGTATCATCAGAACTCACATGACACAAGATTCTCATTACTATATATATATATTTTACGTGAAATAAGTCATTCCTGATATAGTCTATCGTCTACCATTTAGTGCATTTTCATGTTTGTTTTATAGTCAGGAATCGCCTTTGTACATTGGAAAAGGAATTTCTCATTGAAAGATGCCCACCATCAAAGACATAACTTTTACAAAAGTTCTAGTTATGGTTAAAGCTTGAAAAGTTGAATGGAATGAGTTTTATTATTATCATTATTATTATTATTATTATTATAATAAGGCATGCTTGCATTTAATTAAATAACCCGATTATAATAACGGTGTCTAGTCATATTAGCCAAATTATGGGTCACACGGTTGATGTCTCGAGGAATAAACTTACATACCCATTCTGAATTGAAAAGGAGAGATTTAATATTACAGATAATCGAATGCCACATCCAACAAAAGTCTAATGCGTTTTAGTTATAGGCGCTTATGCTCGAAGCTAGTTCATTTTCACAAATCGAAACCTAAAAACTGAAAAATAAAAATTTAATTAAAAAATGACAAAATTTCAGATCATAAAATAAATAAAATAAGCTCTTTCTTGAAGTTTATGTAAAATGAAAGATCTTGAGACACGGTTCAAAAAAGAGGTTGCTTATAAGGTTGATGAGGGTTACATGAATGTGGCTAGTAATAAACTAGAATTAAAAGTTAAAAAAATAAAATAAAAATAATGTAGTAGTTGATTTTTACAGTAATATTGATTTTATAGAACCGGCATAATTTTCTTTACACATTTATTTTCCTATAATTAATTTAGATGATTGGACGCATATCCAGTTTGAACATTTGAACAACCTGAAGATTGAAACCTTAAGCTCGAGTTGATCTCAATGAACACACCCTATTTTGAAAGAGCACGACTACGATGCTTGCCAAGCACCAAACAGGCACCTTAAATCAGACACCGTAAATTTATGGATCTTGAAATGAACAAGACAATAGAAAAGTGTCAAAATAGGCGGTTACGGGCGCACCTTACAACCCACCCACCCACTCTACTTAACTTGCAACCCTACAACATCATAATAATTCAGAAGATATGTTAAACTAATCAAATTTTCTTGGGCAAAGTCATATTTATCATCGTAAACATATCTAATTTTCTCTACACCACATAATGTGGATCTTTTCTTGTAGTTTAAAATATATTCCTTTGTTTTTACCGTTAAAAACATTTCAATTGTTTTCTTTCCTCATAGTGTCATCATCTCTGAAAAATTGTCCTCAGTGCACATGACTTGCAAGTTCCAAGCAATTGACTCCCCGTTAAAAGATAAGGATAAAGTCTTCTTTATACCCACAACCACTTCATTCAAGAAAGCGGATGCAAAGGGTGAAATAATGGGAGGAGAGGAAATGAAACTTGGGGTGAAAGAGTTGAGGCATCTAGATCTAGTCCTTGATATGTATGAAGTCTTCAAAGAGGTCAATGGATTCATTCACAACATAGCAACAAGTGTTCTATGGAACAATCTGACTTTGCTACTCGGATTCAAGTCATTAAAGATTGAAATGAAAATATTTCCATGAAAAAGGCAGCACACAGCTTGGTTTTGCACCGGTATGTATGCAAATTAGTCATGATATTGTATATATATATAAAGTCTATGAGTTATTCTAGCCAAAAATTTTATGTTCAAAAATGATATTTTTTCCACTAAAATAAACGCAATTCATATTGATTGCTTTGAATCGATCTCTTTTAAGATGTTTTAATTCATGATACTATAAGTATTTATCATTTTTTGGCTAAAAAAAACTGAGGATAGAACATGCTTAGATCGATTGAAAATAAATATCAAATGGAAAAGGTTCGAGAGTGATCTTGATAGAGTGATCGATACTGTTATTTCTTTGAGAGTTTTTTCAACTGTTATTTGGCTTTATGACAATATTTTTGTTACAGAACCTATATTAGATTAGTTTAATTATTTACATACCAAAGTTTTTTGTATGATGAATCATTAATTACTTGTTTTGGTTTCAACAGCTACTTGTTGCCCTCGTAATCTTGGAGCTGCTGAGTATTGTTTCCCTCAACGACATTCTACCAGCGTTGAGATTGAGCTATAATCATTTACCATCACGTTTGAAGCCATGTTTATTGCTCCATATTTCCAAAAGAAAGTGAAATCTACGAGGATAGCATGATTCAACTGTGGATGGCAAATGATTTGGTACAAACCAAGTAAGAGTGCAATCGGAGATGGTTCAAAATGATATTTAAATGTACCATTGTGCAGCCCTTTTTCAAGAAATATAAAAAATATGGTGGCAAAATAAAATGCAAGATGCATGACCTTGTGCATGATCTTGCATGTTATATTATGGCAAGATGCACGACCTTATGCATGATCTTGCACGACCTTATGCACGATCTTGCACGACCTCATGCATGATCTTGCATGTTATATTATGGTAAGATGCACGACCTAATGCATGATCTTGCATGTTATATCATGGGGGATGGTGAATGTATATAGGACAAGAAAGATTACCAAAAGAATTCATCATGTATCATTAGTTATCAAATCTGGAACATAGGAATTCAGTGTGTAACTTGGCTACTTGGATTCAAAATATCAAAGATTGTAATGAAAAATTTTCAAAAAAGAAAAATGCAACTACTCTTTAGTTAACAAATCCTCCACCATAGTTGGTAAATATGTAAAGTACTTGTAAGGTTATACGCAAAGTTGTATGAAATATTATGGCCCAAGTTGTATGTTCTCAGATATAACTTTTTATTAAATGGTTACTCTTACCTTGAATTGATCCCTTTAAATGTGTTGATTCATGACACTGGATGTTTCTATATTCCAAAGTTGGGCTGTTGAACAGGTTAGACAGGTTAAATTGATCCTTGCAAGATCTATATGGATGTTAAACTGTTCCTGGCCTAAATTGATCCATACCTTTTGGGATTGATCTCGCTCATCTGCTATTCGAGTTTAGGGTTGTGTTGAGAGTGTTTTCAGCTGTTTTTAGTTTTATAACCATAGTAGGAATTGCATGTTATACATTTTTCTTCCTGTATGATTAATATGGTCTCAAAATCACTAATTACGATGGTCTCAACTGATACTTTTTATCGTCTTGATCCTATATAACCATTTGCGGTCAACTTTGAAGCAATGCTTTGCTTATTGCTTTTAGAGATCATGAATCCATGAGATAGGATTGTGGATGGCAAACGGTTTAGTACAAACCCGAGCGAGAGTAGAACCAAAAGATGTTGCAAGCATGATCCTACTTCTTGTATAGGGACCGAACATTTTCTTTGTTTTCTACTACTGTGGATTCTGAATTTCTATTCCCACAGCTTATCATCTTACAAAAATTGGATTTGCAGTGGTATCTTAAAGATAACATCCAACTCCATGATCCTTTTCAACCTATTGATCTATTTTCAGAGCATTCTATGATAGAACTTCTCTTGTTGATGAGATATAGCAAAAAAAAGAAAAAGAAAAAAAGATCTCCGTAAAATGATTAATTTTGAAGTGAATTACTGCAAAAATGTCATTTCAAAAAATACCAAAACATAGTTTTCTTTTACTGAAGCAGTTCATACCATCAATTTTGGCATGAACCAGTTCAAATCATACCAGATTTGTGCACGATAGCTAAACCTAACGCAGGTTTAGGTTGGTGATGGGTAGGAACTATCAAACATAAAAGTTCGGCTTAGTCATGGTGTCATGGGCAAACAAGTTAGATGGCAAACTTTACAGATTCGAACATAACGACTAAGACCTTCAGATTGTCTTGGTCTTGGTGTCACGGGCACACTTTCCACCCCCCCACCAGCTGAACCAATTGCAACCCTACAACTTTATAATAATTGAGATGTTAAAGTAATCAAGATTCCTTCAACAACAAAGTCATTTGTATAATCACTTTATTAACTTTCTCGACCGTAGAATATGGTCTTTATCTTATAGTCTAAAGTATTCATTGTTCGCATACTCAGATGAGATTTTTCTAATTTCCACTGACCACATTGGTTCACCACTTTCACTTTTCACCTACAAGAAACAAGGACAAACCTTTCTTACACCACACGCCACTTCTGGAATCAATGACCTTAATAAAGTTTATCATTTTTCTTTCCTTATGGTCCACATGATATGGATCTTTGTCATCATGTCCAGGAAATGGTGATGGGTTCACCTACAAGTTTTACAGTGTGAATTAACTCCCATTAAAGCAAAAACATTCCCTACAGATGCTACTTTATTCATTCAAACTCAAGAAAGAAAGAAAGTAGAAAAAGTATGGAGGAGAGTAGTGAAAACCCAGGCTTTCCTGACAGATGCCGATGCAAAGGGATAAATGTTGGGAGGAGGAGAAGAACTGAAACTTGGGTTGAAAGAGTTGAGACAAGTAGTCTTTGATATCAAAGAAGTCCTCAATGAGTACATGTTTCAATACCACATGAACAAGCTTCGAGTTCGTGGGTATGGTACCAGTGGATTCATTTACAACTTAACAACAATTGTTTCATGGCAAGGCGTAACTTGGCTACTTGAATTCAAGACAACAATGACCGGGTCAAGAAAATATGTTGAGACCATACATGGTAAGTAGCAAATTAGTCATGAATTTATATGCAAAATTGTATGTATTATTATTCTGACAGAAAGTTTTATGTTGAATCTGATTCATTTAAGCATGTTCATTCATGATACTATAAGCTACTTGCTGTGCCTTGACTAAAAACCAAGTAGGTGAACAGGCAAGATCTAGATTGATCTCACATAGATCGAATATAGATGCATCAAATTAAAAAAGTAGTAGATTGACCTTGCCTAGACCGATCCTTATTATTTTGGGATCAATTTCACTCACACCATATATATAAACATACTACTAATGGTTTCCTGAATTACTAATTACTATTGCCTCAACAGGGGACATGAAGGCCAGGAAACTAAAGGAGAAGCTCAACAACCACTTGCGAGGCAGATGTACGTCATTGTTACAGATGATATATGGAACTTAGATGCATGGAAATAAATAAATCTTTACAGCCTGATGACGAATGTGGTAGTTGAACTATGGTGAAAACATGTTCCCAAGACATCGCTACCTCGATTATCGTCATGCAAGGCTGTATCTTTAGCATCTTTCTTCTAACAGACTGTACTAGCAACCATTGACATCTTTGGACAACTACTTCGACACATTCCTTCTTTTCAAACTGCACTACAACATGAAGTGATGTGTTCTTTCGATGGGTTGTTTGCAAAGGATCAAAGGGTTGCCTAAATGCTTCGGCATCTCCTTTTGCCAAGAAAAATTATGGTTATCCATATGAACTTGAAATGCTAACAACAGAAGATTCTAGGAAACTTTTTCCATAATGTAGCATCCAAATCAAGTGTTATGAACAACTCCTTTTCTCAACATCTAAGGACACAATTGAATGGGACAAAACCTGTATAGACTATGGTTTGATTGCATTTTTCCAAACTTGATGATGTAAATTCTATATTGCTACTATGTTATAATTATTTGCCTTGTTATCTGAAATCAAGCTCTTATATTTATGCCCATTTCTGGAATACTATCTGATCAAATGCTCAAGACTACTACGCTTATGGGTAGCATAGCGGTTTGTTGACCTGAAACAAGGGCTAACAGGAGTATCAGCATAGCTAAGATTGCAAGGAACGCTCTCCCATGGTATTATTTTCAGGGGAAAGCTAGATGTTGGACTATGCACATTCTGTGGCTATTTGTAAACTTGTATCAGCTCGCAGCAAGTACTTGGGACTTTAGTCTTAGACCATATGTTCACAAACTACACCAAACTGGCTGAAGCTTTTGAAATTGTTATTTGAGTTTGCCTGGTTCTTATTTTACTTCCTATCTGACAGATATAGTGGTTGAAGACGCGATCACATCATCTTGTAACAAAAGCTTACTTATCCCGTGGCTTTGTGTACTAATGTTGTAATACTTAGTTGTTGATCAGATGAGCTATCTTTATTTTGACTAGATAGAATGAAGTATAACACTACAAAAAAAAAAAAACTACAATAGCTACGGATACTAGCTACAAATATTTTGATGGTAAAAAATCGTCGCTAATGCTTTTAATAGGTGACTTAACCCATAATTATAAAAATTGTCACTAATTATCCAAACCTACTCTTTTATTTTTTTTTAAATTGCATGAATAACCTCAGTCATGTTTGATAAAATCTACATTACTAAAATTGATACAGGTAGATCTTTTGATAATTTTATTAAGTAATCATCATTTACTACATTTAGACATATACTGAATAAAAAATAATTAAATTATTTATTTCTAAAAAATATGAAAGAAAAATAAAATAAGAACACAATCGGCATTATTAAAAATAAAAATAAAAACTCGCCCAGACCCGCCTAGACTGCCTATAACCCGTCAAGCCATTAATCTTGGCGTTTTTCTACCTTCTAGCGTTTAGGCGTCGCCTATACCGATTTTTGGAACACTGATTCAAGCCAACTCCATCCCATTAGAAGCCCCATTCTCGAAATCTATATTACGAAGAGAATAAACCAACTGAGAATCAAATTGAATGGCCATGTCAAATACATACTTAGTTAAGTCATAACTGATAAAGAGATCGAAAGAGAAAAATGCATGACTAATCACAGTGACCAAGATTAATTTTTAGTGCAAGGAAGGCATCAAACTCTGTGATTATATACCATATGTTTGGAGAATCTCTTTTGTACTGTTATCTTTATCTAGGTCTCTTTGTTTGAAGTTTCATTTCAAAAGAACTTCAATTCGAAACAAATTGAACTTCAGTCTATACAACACGAGATAGATCTTAAATTCCAAGAGATAAATTTATCTCAATGGGTCCGCATGGAATTTGTTTTACACAAATGGATCAAATGTGGATGTTGGTTTCGTTAAACTTTAAACTTGATGCGTCCAAATCTTGTGTACACTCCGATGTTTAAGTTAATAATTCTGTTAAAGATGAAGATTAATCTAAACATAACTCATTTAAAATTGCATACATTTGTCAAATGTACCATTTACCTTATATAGTAGTCGTTATCAATTCTCTGCGTGACTTAAGCATGTGAGACTCAACGAGGGGAGATGTTCTATAATACAGTTTCCTCCTTAATGAAGATGCGTCATTGAAGGAGTAACTCTCTCCACGACTCTTTTTCTCTATAACATTCTTGTTCTTTAAGGAAAAACTTTGTTGGGTCTAGATTTGAACCTCTGACTGTGATTTGTTCTGATAAACCCTTTTTTTAGCTTTTAATGACTGGATCTGCTTTTTTTCGGCTTTGTGAGTTTGTTCGTACTTGAGATACTTGATCCTCATAATAAGTGATTTTTGCCACATGTATAATCGTAATGATAATCTTATTTGATGTATCATCAGAACTCACAAGACACAAGATTCTCATTACGTATGGCAGGTTCGGGTAACCGGCTCGAAAATTAAAAATCGAAAATCGGCTCGAAAATTAAAAATCGAAAATCGGCCCGATTATTTTAATTCCCCAATTCTGATGCCCGAGACTGGACCGAGTTGGACTGATTAATCGATGCTCGATTAACCGAATTTCGAGCCGATCTCAGTCCAAAGCACAAAGGTCGTTTTTTAACAAAAACTGTTGCTATAAAGGTCCAACGTCCATACTGCTACCATGAGGCTTTGTTATTTGTTAATGACTATGCTTGATACCTCTCTCGGCTTTCTTCCAATACCTACTACTTTAACTTTTTAGAACATTTTTGGATTAATTGAATCAGTAGCAAACATTCAAGCCACACCCATCACTATGTTGAGAGAGATGATGTTAATTTGTTGGAAACTTCCAAAGTCTCCAAAGATTAGAACATTAAAAGGCTATTATCTAAATATAGTTTTTTTATTATTATAAAATAAAATAGCTTATGTCCTCGTGTAAACAATATCCACATTGTCATTATGAAAAGATCGGTAGCTTGAATAAAAATGGGGAATTCTAATTGTCGAGGAAAACAACAAGGGAGGACCCTCCATCCCCCTCGCGATGCGTGCATCCCATTCCTTAGACGCATCACGAGGCGAATGGAGGGTTTTCCTTCCCTCCCTCGCTAATTTCTTCGTTGGTTTCCTCAACAGCTAGCCAATCCCAATAAAAATTGTTTACTAACATTGCATATTAATAATTTCTCAATCTGACTTTGTTTAATTGGAAAAAACATTATCGTTGTTCAAATCATAATATTGGTCATACATGCATGTTATATCTTGAGAAATCAACAATAGGAAGATTCAATTAAATAACATATACCTTTCAAAGTTGGCAAATTGGCTATAGATTAAAGTTAGTCAAATATATTTGAATTGGACCTAGTGCTGAAGTAAAATCTATTTAGAAATTTGATAAAGCCAAACTGCTGCTATAAAATAATTATATAAAGCTGAAACTACTGTTATAGTCCAAACTGATTTCTATTTATTCATACCCGGCCCGAGCCGGTTACTTGACAGGTTTCAGAAAGGGTAACCGAGGCCCGGACCAAAAACATCGGGTCGGACCAAGTTTTAAAACAGAAGATTTAATAATAAATAAATAACCGATCCGAACTGACCCAATCAGTTCAGTTGTCGGTTCGGTCCAGATTTTCGGGCTGAAATGCCCACCATACATATATATTGTTTATTTATTTGTAAGAGAGAACTCATTCTCGCTATAGTCTTCCCATTAGTGCATTTCTGTTTGCTTTATTGAAAATTCTTGAGAACCAGACCAAGTAAGTCAGGCTCGGCCCAATACCAACCATCATTTGCGTATCTCTAAAATGATGGTTGGTATTGGACTGGGACTGGCACGGGCCTGAATGGCTCTCTAGAAATTTTATGCTTTATAGTAAGGAATCGCCGTTGTACATTGGGAAAGGAATCCTAAGCTGTTTCTCATTGAAAGAGGCCCACCATCAAAGTTATAGTAATAGTTTTTTTTTTTTTTTTTTTTTTGGATAAAGCATGCCTGCATTCAATTAAATAACCTAATTCAACCTGACTACAATAAAGGTGTCCAACAATATTAGCCAAATCGTAGGCTACACGATTGAGGTCCCAAGGAATAAACTTACACATCCATTTTGAATTCAAAAGAACGAGATATTTAATATTATACCTAACTTGCAACCCTACAACATCGTAATAATTGAGATGATATGTTAAACTAATCAAATTTTCTTGGACAAAGTCATATTTATCATCTTAAACATATCTAATTTTCTCTACACCACATAATGTGGATCTTTTCTTGTAGTTTAGAATATATTCCTTTTGTTTTTACCATTAAAAACATATCAATTGTCTTCTTTCCTCATAGTGTCATCATCTCTGAAAAATTGTGCTAGTGCACATGACTTGCAAGTTCCAAGCAATTGACTCTCCATTAAAAGGACAAGTCTTCTTTATACCCACAACCACTTACAATTAAGAAAGCAGATGCAGAGGGTGACATAATGGGAGGAGAGGAAATGAAACTTGGGGTGAAAGAGTTGAGACATCTAGATCTATATCTAGTCTTTGATATGGATGAAGTCTTCAAAGAGATCAATGGATTCATTCACAACATAGCAATAAGTGTTCCATGGAACAATCTGACTTTGCTACTCGGATTCAAGCCATTGAAGATCGAAATGTAAATATTTCGATGAAAAAGGCAACACACATCTCGGTTTTGCACTGGTATGTATGCAAATTAGTCGTGATATTATATATATAAAGTGTATGAGTTATTCTAGCCAAAAGTTTTATGTTCAAAAATGATATTTTTCCACTAAAATAAACGCAGTTTATATTGATTGCTTTGAATCGATCTCTTTTAAGATGTTTTAATTCATGATACTATAAGTATTTGTCATTTTTTGGCTCAAAAAACTGAGGATAGAACAAGCTTAGATCGATTGAAAATAAATATCAAATGGAAAAGGTTCTAGAGTGATTTTGATAGATTGATCGATACTATTATTTCTTTGGGAGTTTTTTCAACTGTTATTTGCTTTTATGACAATATTTTGTTACAGAACCTAAATATTAGATTAGTTTAATTATTTACATACCAAAGTTTTTTTTATGCTGAATCACTAATTACTTGCTTTGTTTTCAACAGCTACTTGTTGCCCTCATAATCCTAGCGCTGCTGAGTATTAATTCCCTCAATAACATTTTACCAGCGTTGAGACTGAGTTATAATCATTTACCATCACGTTTGAAGCAATGTTTATTGCTCCATATTTCCAAAAGAAAGTGAAATCTACGCGGATAGCATGATTTAACTGTTGATGGCAAATGATTTGGTACAAACCAAGTAAGAGTGCAATCGGAGAAGGTTCAAAATGACACGTAAATGTGTCATTGTGCAGCTCTTTTTCAAGAAATATAAAAATGATGATGGCAAAATAAAAATGCAAGATGCACGACCTTGTGCACGATCTTGCATGTTATATTATGGCAAGATGCACGACCTTATGCATGATCTTGCATGTTATATTATGGGGGATGGTGGATATACATTCTACTATTAATGTTGGAAGGACAAGAAAGATTACCAAAAGAATTCATCATGTATCATTAGTTATCAAATCTGGAACATGAGAATTCCGTGTGTAACTGGGCTACTTAGATTCAAAATATCAAACATTGTAATGAAAATTTTTTGAAAAAGGAAAATGCAACTACTCTTTAGTTAACAAATCCTCGACCATTGTTGGTAAATATGCAAAGTACTTGTAAAGTTATGCGCAAAGTTGTATGAATTATTATGGCCCAAGTTGTATGTTCTCAGATATAACTTTTTATTAAATGGTTTACTCTTACCTTGAATTGCTCCCTTTAAATGTGTTGATTCATGACACTGGATGTTCTATATTCCAAAGTTGGGCTGTTGAACAGGTTAGATTGATCCTTGCAAGATCTATATGGATGTTAAACTGTTCCTGGCCTAAATTGATCCATACCTTCTAGGATTGATCTCGCTCATCTGTTATTCGAGTTTGGGGTTGCGTTGAGACTGTTTTCAGCTGTTCTTAGCTTTAGATGGACTTGTTAGGAAATTTAGATGGACTTGAGGGGTTCTGAACAGAGTAAAGTCTCCTTGTCTTGCTAATGGGGGGGTCATATAGCTAACTCATATCACAGGAGTGTGAATTTCCATTTGGCAAAACCCAACACTCATCTCTAGTTTAGATATAATTTAAATCAGAAATTCTAAATGTCGAGGAAGTGGGCGAGGAAACCAACGAGGAAAAGGAGGTGGCAGGGGGTGAACCATTCACCCCCTCGAGATGTGTGGCCACTTTTTTGGCATGCACATTCCAAGGGGAGTGAATGGTTCACCCCCCCCCCCCCCCCCCCCCGCCACTTCCTTTTCCTCGCTGATTTGTCACGTAGAATCACTCAATTTAAATTTTGGTACTGATAAAACTACATATCAGATACTGAGTCTAACATGGGTATCAGGTTTGGTCACCTCTGATCATTTCAAGTCACACATTTGGAGGTCTAAACCATACCAAATAAAAGAAATAAATAAAGGTCCATCATTGTGAGTTTGCAGATTATGGGGCAGGATTTGCTAAAGATGTTAAATCTTCACTCTTATAAATGAGATACTCATTCAATCAACTATTGAAATTTGCCTTACCTAAAAGATTATGGATAGATTATGGGTTTAACTGACATCTATCCATGCTTATGAGTCAAATTTGCCTTACCTAAAAGATTTGCAATGAATTGGAGGGGCTGAAGTACCAGTCCTACCAAGCACAACCTAAGATTCTGGTGGATGGACAGGATCTACCTCTAGTTTAGGATGGTCACTGGCAACAACCATCATACCCAAAAGAACTTTAGATAGGTCATGGCCTCATGGGCTAGCAAGTCAGATAACCAACTTCACCAATTAGCAACTTCAAGACTAAGACATCAAGGTATATCCTCGTAAATCATCTAGAACGAAGAAAAGTAACAGCAAGTATAAGTATTGATCGATCGGTTTGGTCACTATTTATTTTGAGTTTGCTATGATGTATGTTCTCTGATTATCTTTATCGAATAAAATCATCATATTCTCCCGACTGATGTAAAAGATTTTTTTAAAGTAATAAAATCCTAGTATTAAAAAAAATAAAAAAAAACTTCAAGACTAATACCTTAAGGTCAGATTGGTCATCATCATGAGTACTGTGAGCAATCCAAAAAAATTAGTCGGTCATGAGTGCGCTTGTCAAAGCAACCACTGAACCAACTTGCACCCAACAAAGCATCGTAATAAATGTACAATATGATGTGGATCTTTGTCTTAACTTTCTTTGAAAAATGGTAAGGTAGCACATGGGTTCAAATTTCACAGAATCAATTTACTACTCCCTATTAATACAAGGATCAGCCTTCCTTTTTCATTCAATCCAAACTTAAGAAAGAAAGGAAGAAGGTAGAGAAAACAAGTGCAGAAGCAAACGGTGAATGATGGTAGTAGAACAACTGATACCGTGGTTAAAAGATTTGAGGCATGTAGCCTGTGATATCGAAGATGTGTTTGAAGAATACATGTTTGAATACCACAGGCACCAGCCTCAAGTTCAGGTGTATAGGATCTGTAGATCAACAAGTACTTCATGGGATGGCATAACTTGGCTATTCGGATTCAAGAAATGAAAGATCGAATTAAAATCATTCCGGAAGGGAAGGAGTAGCACAACTTAGCTGAGTTGAATAAAGACTTGGCATAGCTGGTAAGTACTCTAATCATGATTTATTATTCTCACCAGAATTTTATAGCTATAGGATTACCTTGGATTGATCCCTTGATATTACCTTGGATTGATCCCTTTAAACATGTTAATTCGAGATAAGCCATCTGTTATTTCTTGGCTCAAAATTTTCAGATCTATCTCACATAGATAAGATATAGTGAATCAAATCAAAAGAGTTTCAGGGCTAGATCTATCTCACATAGATCAGATATAGTGACTCAAATCAAAAGAGTTCCAGAGCTAAACAGGCTAGATCTATCTCACATAGATCAGACATAGTGACTCAAATCAAAAGAGTTTCAGGGCTAGATCTATCTCACATAGATCAGATTAGTGAATCAAATCAAAAGAGTTTCAGGTCTAAACAGGCTAGATCTATCTCACATAGATCAGATATAGTGAATCAAAAGAGTTTCAGGGCTAAACAGGCTAGATCTATCTCACATAGATCAGATATGGTGAATCAAATCAAAAGAGTTTCAGGGGTAAACAGGCTAGATCTATCTCACATAGATCAGATATAGTGAATCAAAAGAGTTTCAGGGCTAAACAGGCTAGATCTATCTCACATAGATCAGATATGGTGAATCAAATCAAAAGAGTTTCAGGGGTAAACAGGCTAGATCTATCTCACATAGATCAGATATAGTGAATCAAAAGAGTTTCAGGGCTAAACAGGCTAGATCTATCTCACATAGATCAGATATAGTGAATCAAATCAAAAGAGTTTCAGGGATAAACAGGCTAGATCTATCTCACACATAGATCAGATATAGTGAATCAAATCAAAAGAGTTGTAGATTGATCTTGGCCTAGTTTGATCCACAATTTTTTGAGATCATGGCCTGTTTGAACTTTGGGTTTGTCTTGGGAGTGTTTTCGTCTATTTTTTTTGGGTTACTTGGTTTCAAAAAATTGTTCACTTGTCATTTTTTCTTAGCTAACTTTATTTCTTTAAAAAAGTACTCTCTTAAAGAAGTATATGAATCATACTCACACGTTATAATACTTGAATCATTGACATAATTTTTTTTCCCATATACTGAATTACTTACTTTCTATCTCAACAGGTGCTACTTCTCATGTTTCGGTGGTTTCCATGGTTGGAACAGGGGGTTGGCATGACGACTCTCGTCAAGAAGGTGCATGAAAACGAGAGTCAGATGAATGCTTCCACGTCAGTGGTTGGATCACAGTATCCCAAAATTCCATATCCAATACCATGGAGGCTAGGAAACTAACGGAGATGATTTGTAAGACAATAGGTATGTGATTGTCATGGATGACATACAAGATTTGGATGCATGGAAAAACATTAAATATGCATTAGTGACTATCGGCTTATTCGCTAGATATCGCTAATTTATGCAACAAAAATTCTGGTTATGCATATGAACTTAAGCGTGGAGACCAGAAGATCCTAGGAAACTTTTCCATTAGGTAGCATTCAGTCCAATGTTACGAAGAACTCCTCTTCATAGCATCTATGAGAATTTATTATGGAGGGCTACCACTTGCAATCGTGACACTAGTTTCCTATAACTAAGTTATAATGATTTACCATACCATCTCAAATCTTGTCTCTTATAACTAAGTTATAATGATTTACCATGCCTATTTTCGAAAGATTATTTGATCAACATTTCAAGACTACAGTGACTACTACATTATGGGTAGCATAGACTGCTCAAATTTGAAGACGTTGCCACACCTCAACAACTTTGAGATTAGAAAACTCAACCTTTTAAGAATCCCCAAAACTGCACAGTAACTTTCCCTTTCCAGATGTCATGATCGTCATATGTGCATACTAAGAGGTTGTTCGAATTTAAAGACATTGCCAACCTTGGAAGCACTTACAAGACTCAAGATTCTTGATCTCTCAAGTGCAACTTCACTCACCACATTCTAAGACGACTCCCTTGGAGATAAGATGCTCTTACAATCTTTCTAGATGCTTAAATCTCTGTATTGCTCAAACTTAGCAATGCTTTTCATCCAGCTTCTATGATCGTAATTAAACAGTTACAGAAGCAGATTCATTTGTTACAGAAGCAGATTCATTTGGAACTAAAATAAAACGTCATTCCTGGAAAGCATCTTCATTGAAGACCAGGCAGGTTGAAGCGGAAAGCATCTTCATTGAAGACCAGGCAGGTTGAAGCTTTCCAAACTGTCAGCTCCAGTTTGCATTGTTCCTCTTTCTATTTGCTTCTTAGATTGGTAGAAAGCGGTTTCAGCCGCAGTCACAGCATTGTATAATGAAAGCTTAGTCAGCCCATAGCTTTGCTAAAAAAATTGTAATACTTAGTTACTACTCCTATATGAAATATCAGCTAGAAACTTTCATTGTTTATGTAATTGTATCAGGTACCTTAATTTGCCTCTCGAAAATATACAAACTGTGTTCCTTGATGTATATATACATTTTCATGTCTACCTCTTTCTTATGTGCGAGCAATCCAGACACACATACAAGACATGTTTGTCTTGTGCTGGATGAAAGCATAAGGTCCTTAGAGAAATTGGAAAGACTACTTATATCAAGCATGTCACCACATCTATACCCATATGTATGCCCCATGGCCAGCATTCTTCTTAATCATAATAATAGATGACATTGTTTCGGTGGAGGAATCCCGAACAGATCAAAGCCACCTTATCTTGCATTCTTGCTACATGTGATTATATATGTAACAGACTCAAAACACAGAGGATTCACTCTCCATTTGGCAAAACCCAACACCTGGGTTGCGCTAGACGCATCTAAAAGCTTTGTTTTCCATCTATTCTTTCATAAAACAGGGAGGATCCCCTTAACTCCAGCTTTCCTAGCACCAAAAAAAAAAACCTAAGTGAGGACAGTTCCCTATGTACAGCTCTCAAGATCTTGGATCATTCAGACATGGGCATATTCCGTCGTTACTATTCTATCTCTGGAAATAAAGAGTTTGAATCTTACCTTGTCTGCAGGAGCTGGTTATAATGCAAGCATCAACTTGCTTGCTGGAAGCAGTCAGTATTATCAGCCATGCTTTTCAGTTCGATAAAATGGAATTATTTCCTCTCAAATTGTCAGCTGCTTTTGAAAATTCAAATTCAGAAAATCCAGTTTGCTACCATTACAGCATCAACAACCAAGAAACATTTAAAAAGATTGATAGCATCATTTGTCTTTCATCGTCAATGTACGAAGTGTTTGTTTTCCAGCTGCCCCCTGCATCATAGTCATTCCGCCATTGGTACCCTTCGCTTCTACATTTTTCCTCACAACCAGCCATCGCTCTCAGGATTTCCAAAATGCAGTCATGGATTATTTTCAGTGAGATACTTAACCCACCTGAATGCAAAATAACTGCATTACGAATAGCAATTTATTTACCATGCCATCGCTTTACCAATTGTACTTTAAATGCGAGATGTAACACAAAATATTGAAAACAATATACCAAGCTTAAGATTCAAAGCATTTCATAATACAACAGAATTGCTCTAGATAAAAAAAGAAGTCTAAAAAAGCCGAAAAACAAAAAAGTACTTGCAAGCTTCAAGATTGCCAATGGCAAATTTTAGGCAAGCAGATTTCAATATCATGGCATTATGGCTATCAGCGAAGTCAAGTTTTTCGGCTACAGAGTTCACAGATATGTCCATGCAAAGATATTACTCACATCAATCTAAGTTTATACATGTTTGCTGCTATTAATAGCTTTCCAGCAAATGTATCCAATGTGTAAGATACACAAGATGATGAGCTTGAACTGACCAACTACTTGTCTTCAACTAAAGTATCTGTGTATGTAAAGTGAACATAGCTTGCCGAAGTAAAGCAAAGTAACACCATAATCCTATTTTCATAATCCTTTTTGGGTGCAATATAAGCTTCTGGTTTGAGCTTTCGAGGGAGAGTACTGTGAGAGTTAGGGGGTCTTTGTCTTAATAGAGGTTCAGAGGTTCCATCTTAAACCAAACTCAATCGATTCTCATAAACAATACTCAACTTTGTTTGAGTTAGACATCTAACATTTGATTAAGTGGTACTATGTGGAAAATGGTGAAGGTCATGGATGATCTTGGAAAGTCAGTGCCGTGTATCTTGGATGAGCTAGGGTTTGACATGCTTGATCTTGGAAGAACTACGGTTGGATGAGGTATCACCCTTGCTGATCTGACATGAACCTGGAAACTACAGGAACCTCCATTAACCCTTGTGGAGGTTCTATTAATGACAAAAGGGGATCGGAGCAATCTAAGGAGTTAATGGAAAAGCTAGGTTTATTAAACCAGGAACAAAAAGATGCGCTTATAAGGTTCCTGATGAGGCCTAACGCAGAGTCGAGTACTAGATCTGATTCTGTTTCTGTGGCGGCTACCAGTTTGCAAACTGAGACAAACTCGACCACCAATGGGGCTGTGCAGAGGCCTACTGCTGCGCCTAGCAAAGCTAGTTGGGCTTCAAAACTCAAACAAGGACGCCATGCAGGGACAACTAGACTTCAATATAAGCAACCAATGACAGTGGATGGAGTAAAGGTTCTTAAGGTACAAACTGATGACTTTGCAAGCAGGATTGCTGAATGCGAAAAGCTCATCATTGGCAGGTTTGTTGGTAAATGACTTGCATTTAACTTTGTTAAAGAATCATTAGTTAAGGCCTGGGGTACCAGGAATTTTGAGATGAACATTCATGATGAAAAGAATTTTGTTTTTAAGTTCAAAGATGACGCTGAAAGGTGCAGAGTATTGGAAACTGGTTCTACATAGTGCTAGTCGCCTGTTTATCATTAGAGCATGGGCTCCTACTATGGATGAGGACGCTGAAACGCTCACCTCAATACCTATCTGGATCACGCTGAAGAAAGTTCCACTGTTTCTATGGAACCCAGAAGGAATACAAAAAATTGTGAGCGTCATAGGAGTCCCGATAATGTTGGACAAGGAAACTGAAGAAGGAACAAAACTAGCATTTGCGAGAGTCTGCATTGAAGTGGACATCAGTAACAAGTTCCCCAAGGAGATACCAGTAATCATCAATGAAGGAATCAAGAGAGTAGTTGAGGCAGAATATGCTTGGATTCCCGTACAATGCAGCACTTGTGCTGTCTTTGGTCATACAAAGCAACATTGCCCTAAAACCATCCAACATAAAAAGACAGTGACCAGAGTGTGGAAACCTACAGGGAAGAAGATCCATACGGAGAATGAGGAGAGTGAGGGCTGGACCATTGCCCGTGGGAGACGAGCCTTCAAACCACGTAACACGAGTTCAGTTCAAGAACCGAGTGCTTGTGCAGAACCATCAACCAGTAAGGAGGTGGTTCCAGTACATGAACAGCAAGAGAAAGATCAGCAACAGCAGGATGGGAAAAACCAACAGATGGTGATAATAGAAGCTGACAGACATGAGAGTAATATGGAGGAAGAGAGAACAACTACTCCTACTGTGAGACCCTTGTGTGGGTTGATGATCTTTATATGTGCAGGGTCATCTCCCCATTGTACAGAGGCCTTTTAAAGCCGTGCGGGCCGGATGGTAGCTTTAAAGCCGTGCGGGCCGGATGGTAGCCCAAAGCGGACAGTATCTGTACAGTGCGGGAGGCGGGTCGTCACACCTACACAGATTGAGTCAGTAACTCTTCCACTAGCTAGTGAGAAGCCAAATAACACTCAAACACCAAACATTGCTCAGACTATGGAAGCTCTAGCTAATAGAGTCCAGAACATTGCAAACCAAGCAAAGCAGGCTAACACCAATGGGAGTCAAGCAGCTCCCTACTTACCTGGTTGTCAATGATTAAGATAGGATGTTGGAATATAAGAGGGCTCAATGATCCTCTCAAACAAAAGGAGGTGAGAGAGTTCAATAGTTCATCAAGAAGCAAAAATTGAACATAGTAGGACTTGTAGAAACAAAAGTTAAAGATGCTATGAAGGGGGCCTTGCAGCGATTGCTGATGCGAGACTGGGTATGGACAGATAATGGGACAGATGTTCAAGGAGGTCGTGTCTGGGTAGGATGGAACCCAAGCATTGTCACGGTTTCAATCATTTCAGTTACAGGACAAGCTATCACAGTGAATGCTAAATGGAATAATGGTTCTGAGTGCATACTAACTTTCATCTATGGAAGTAATCAATACACTACAAGGAGACTCCTATGGCAAGAAATAGAGGTGTTTTCCACTTCAGTAACAAGGCCTTGGGCTCTGATAGGGGACTTCAATGCCACATTACATGTAGCGGAGCGAATAGGAAATGCGGAGACGCAACAAGGAGGAGGCCATGACTTTCTAAATTGTGTGACAAAATCTAGCCTATATGACTGTCGATACAAGGGCAATTTCTTCACCTGGTGCAATAAACAATTGGGTTTAGCTAAGAGTATCCTCTAAAATTGATAGGGTGCTGGTCAATCATCACTGGCTACAACAATTGCCTGCAGCCGAAGCGGAGTTCTTGAATGCAGGTATCTCTGATCACACTCCTATAACAATATCATTATATGATAATAGCATCAGAGGCCCTGCCCCTTTTAAGTTTTTCAACTACTGGGTCCATGAGCATGACTTTTATAAGACAGTTGAAGAGGCGTGAAGGCTTCGAGTCATTGGTTCACCTATGTACAGACTTGTCCAGAAACTTAAGAATGTGAAGCAAGCATTGACAGTGTGGCGGAAAAATGGATTAAACAAAGCTAGTTCAGTGGTAGAACAAGCTAGAGCACGTATGCAACATGCTCAACAGGCCATCCAACACTCCCCGGTTACTGATGTATTGCTATTACAGGAACGTCAAGCAGTTAAAGACTTTGCAAAATCAGCTAGGCAGGAAGAGTCCGAGCTGAAACAGAAATCTAGGTCTCTCCTCTTCACAGTTGGGGATCAGAATAATGCATATTTCCACGGCATGATGCAAGAACGTAGAATGCAAAATAAGTCTGAGCATTTATAACAATCAAGGCGAAAAACTTGAAGATCAATCAGCAATTGAAGAGGAGTGTATACAGTATTTTGGGAACATGTTTGCTGGAGCCCATGATACTGCTTATGACCCAGATATAATAGATAACTTACAGTTTGACCACACTCTAACAGAGGAAATGGGAACTGAGTTAACTAAACAGATAAGCAGAGATGAGATAATTGAAACTCTACCAGCAATTGACTCAAGGAAGGCTTATGATATGATTCGGTGGTATGCAATCCTTCACTTACTGAAGAAACTAAAGTTCCCTACAGTTTTTGTTGATTGGATTAAGGAGTGTATCTCAACTCCTAAATTCTCCATCTGTCTGAATGGTTCTCCTGAAGGGTATATTAAAGCTACAAGAGGGATAAGACAAGGGTGCCCTGTGTCACCCTATCTGTTTGTCATGCTTATGGAAGTGTTGCTTGTGATTCTAAGGGAACAAGTGCAGGAAGGCAATTATAAGCTTCACTATCAATGCCAGGACCCACTCATTACACACTTATGTTTTGCAGATGACCTTATAGCCTTCGTCTACGGAGATAGTGGATCAGCGAATGCTTTATGTGACTCCCTTGAGCTGCTCAAAGCATGCAGTGGCCTTGAAGTGAAATATGATAAAAGTTCATTGTTCTTGTTAGGAGTCTCGGGTGTTCTTGTCAGGAGTCTCGGGTCAGGAACGCATGCAGATTGTAGAACAACTCCGATTTCCAATTGGCAATCTTCCTGTAAGGTATCTTGGACTCCCCATGATTTCATCATACCTATCTCACTATCAGTGTGCTCCCATTATTGATAAAATCAGGAAGAAAATAAATTCTTGGAAGAATAGGTACGCGCCCACTATGCAGCCAGGAAAGTGAGACTGATAAGCATCTCTTTTTTCAGTGCAATTACTCTAAGTTTGTTTGGAATAAAATGTTGCAATATCTGAATTATTCGAGACAGGTCTCAGGATGGGAAGAGGAAATTCAGTGGTGTAGTCGACACTTTGCAGGTAATAACACCCGTACAACAATTAAAAAGCTTACACTGAATGCAACAGTGTATGCTTTTGGGTTGAGAGGAATAAAAGGTTGTATGAGCAACAATTCTGTACTAGCGCATCTACCTAGACATCAGATTGAAATGCAGTTCACAAGAGCTTGTAGTCGAGGACAGTGCATAGAATAGGCAGCTATTTAGCTAGTGGAACTTGGAGCCAGGATACAAATTGAAAAGACCGATACAATGTAAGTAGAAGAGACCGACTGTGGGCTGGTATAAGATCAATTCAGACGGCTCACTTCAGGGGAACAGGGAGGATACGGTGATGTCATACGAGATGATGCTGGTGCTGTGGTGGCCGCATGCTCAGGATCTTCCAATGGGCAAACAGTTATTAAACATGGACTTCAAGGAATAGAAGCCGGGCTTAAACTAGCTAGACTACACTATATTATTAAGATCGAAATATCAACAAACTCTACTACTGTCCTGGAGTACATAACCAAAGACTGGGATGTGGCTTGGAACCTCAGGCACGTTATCAGAAGGATCAAAAGTATGTTGGGCCAACTCGACCAATATAATACAAGTCATGACTTTAAGGAGACCAACATGATTGCAGATAAGTTGGCGAGTTTGCTTCCCAGTTCCGAATTTCTAGAAATCATACCTAGCTCCTTTGCGGAGGTCATCAAAGATATTGTTGAAGAAGATAGAATGGGAAAAATATGCTTAAGATTGTAATGTTGATCTTTTATTCATTTTCAGGTTTGGGGATCCTAAATAACCCTGCTCAATTTCCAAAAAAAAAATGTCTATCCACTGGGTTGTGCTTGGAAAAAGGCTCCCAACAAACATTTTACAACTTTGTCCCTGGATTGGGCTAAACTTGTTTGGAGATTTAATCATTTGTTGTTGATTTTTTTTCCTGCTTGTAATTTGTTTTGTTTCCTTTTGAGCTTCGATCGCTCATGTTGTTCCTCCAAGGTTTTCATTTTTTCTTTATTAATATGATTGTTGGCTATAAAAAAAAGGCAGCGATTTTTAACATCACAAATTCCAGTGTCCTACACCACCAAACTAATTTATTTTTTTAGTTTTTTTTACTTACTAACGCACACCACCAATTTAAATCACTATTTCTTTCTTCTCTCTCACAATTCTTCTCAATAACAATAGTATGACCCTGCTACGATCAATTGCAAGGGATTGTGACCAACAATCAGTGTTCTAAAAATCGCTAGGCGCCGGGCGGGCAGCAAGCAGGTGCCTAGCGCCTAGGCGGTCTTAGGTTTTGTATTATAACTTTAATAATTTACAAAAGTTAAGCATAATACCTTATCAATTACATCCAATTTAATGCCAATATACATATGCAAAATTTAAAAACATAAAAATTAACAATCGTGAACAAAATTTATTAAAACTCAAATGACTGAAGTTGGTCATGATGGGTACTTTATATAACTTTGAATTTGTGTACTCTTTTATTTTTCTTCAAATTGCATGAATAACCTCAGTTATATTTGATAAAATCTACATTAGTAAAATTGGTACCCGGCAGATCCTTTGAGAATTCCATTAAGTAATCATCATTTGCTACATTTAAACATATACTGAATAAAAAAACAATTAAATAGTTTATTTCTAAAAAAAAATAGGAAAATAAAAATAAAATAAGAACACAATCAGCCTTATTAAAAAATAAAAAATAATAAAAATCGCCCAGACCGCCTAGATCCCGCCCAGCCATTAATTTGGGCGGTTTTCCACCTTATAGCCTAGGCGCCGCCTAGGCCGATTTTAGAACACTGCCAACAATAGTGAGAGATAGAGGAAATGGGTTGCGATGGTGGTTGTTTATTCTTCCCTCCACACTCGACTTCCCTCTTCTTCCCTCCACCATTCCAACCATTACAACGTCCGTCCATTATCATTTTACTATTTTTTTCTTCTTCCGCACAGCCACATCAACCACCATTGCTCCTCTTCTTCTTTTCCTTCCCCTTTCTGTATCTTCAACTCTGCGAGTTTTCCACTCGCAAGTGCCTCTGCGAGGATCAAATTTTTTTTGCCCTTGCGGGTGAGGAACCTATCATTGCACAGGACGCCACAAATAGCGAGCGAGGAAAAAATTGAAAATAGAAAGGGAAGGAAAATAAAAATAAGAAAAGATGCAGAGGTGTCGTCGCAAGATCCTAATTTTTTTAATAAGAAAATGGAGTCGAGTGTGGAGAAATTTTGCAAGTTCTAGTAGAAGTGGAACGGAAGAGAGTGTGTGGAGTGAAGAATAGGAAGTTGGAAGGGGAGAAAGATTTAGGTTTTGCCTTTTAGAGGTGGTGTGGAAGATCAAAAATTCTAGCCAGTCTTGTTTGCTGGCCTTTCTTGGATTTGTTTGGATTTTTTTACACTTCTACCTTTTATATAGATAATGTTTGTGATTGTGTTTTAAAGAGAAATAATAAAAAATGTAAAAACACCGAAACAAAGACAAAAAAAGAACTGGCTAAAATTACTGGTGAAAGATAAATTATAGTATGGAACTCTGAAATGGAGTGGTGTTGAAAATAAAAATTTAGATAGATAATGTGGAATGGTGGAATCTGTGTATTAAAAAGTCATTGCAAGACAACCTTAATCATTAGAATCATTTAATTGAATCATGTTTGGGATTAGATTTGCCTTCAGAGACATACGTAATCGAAACTTAATAAGACTTATGTTCCACTGCCACGTATCACCCACCCCAACAAATCGTCAAATCCCAGCTTTTCTCTCCCAAGTCCGAACCAGCTGAGAGAGTGTGTGTTTGGTTTCTGATCACGGAAAGAAATATTTTCCTCCAAAAGCCAAAGCTATGAAGGGAGGAAGGAAATCGTTTCTTCTGAAACTCCTCGTCTTCCTCTTGGCACTCAACTTGATCTCTCTCATCTTCTTCTACTTCACATCCCACCACCACAACCCACCTCCTCTGAGACCCACCCCTTTCCCACCCAGACCCGCAAAAGCCTTGTACAGAATCATCATTACTTGCAGGAGCTCAAGCCATGGCCAATCCTACCTTCTTACCTTCCATGGAGGTCTGGGGTGGTGGTCAAGTACAGGTCTTGTGAGGGGTATTTTGGGAATGGGTTTGGTCACAAGATTGATGTTCTTCAACCACAGAGTGGTGGTGGTGGGGATGGGTGGTTTAGGTGTTTGTATAGTGAGACATTGGAGAGTTCGATATGTGAAGGGGGGAGAGTGAGGATGGATCCGGGGAGGATAAGGATGGCTAAGGGAGGGGAGAGGATTGAGGATGTGATTGGGAGAGGTGAGGAGGTGGAATTGCCTGTTTTTGAGGATGGGGCTTTTGGGGTTGATGGTGGGGTGGGGGTGAAGAAGGATGAGAATGGGAGTGGGAGGAGGCTTGTGGATGAGGAGTTTTTGGATAGGTATTTGCCGGAGGGTGTGATCGAGAAGCATACGATGCGGAGCTTGATGGGTTCGATTCGATTAATCGGTTCGAAGGAGTTCGAGTGCTCTGAGGTATGTTTGATTTGTTAAATTTTGATCTTTTGTGTATTGGACTACTGGGTGTTTGTTGATTTGAAGTTTTTAGATCATTTGATGGGATTAAGGATTGAATGTTGTTAGTTTATGATCAGGGTTTGGATTAATTGTAAGCATTGAGAACTAGATTTAGTAAAAAAAATTTGGGTGCATTAAATATTCATGATACCACAATTTAGCGTAAAGGATTGAATGTAGTTAGTTTATGATTAGGAGTTGAATTAACTATGAGCATTAAGAACTAAATTTTAGTTGATTTTGGTAGCATTAGTTGGTGGTAATTAAATGTAGAGTGTCGTTTCCGAGCATTGAAGCTCATTTGAGGATGTGGGTAATGAGAGTTATGGTGGATGTTCATTTTTAGCGTGTTTGCTTAAATATTAAACAAACTACGATCGAAGAATTATATGTAAAAAAAATAAAACTTGGGCCACCAGGTTTTGGCAATCAGCTTAGTAACCAGGGTGAGATAATCTCTGATGGATTTTGAAGTCTAACTCACCATGGTAGGTCTCCACCTCACCCTGGTTGCCTAATGTATCGTTACTCCATTTGCCAAACAGAAATGAAGTGGTAAAGCTTCTGGTTCTAGTGTAGTTAACTATGAAAAAGGAAAATACATATATAAGAAAAAAAAACTTCAACAGTCTTAGACAACATAACTTAGACTTATTTGTGATTTCTAAGGCAGCATTTTACATGGACAGAATGAATGTGGATTTCGTAGCCTAAATGTTTCATTAGGAGCTAGTCTTCATAACAATAAAGAATGATTAACAACAAAACGCCCTTAGGAGATTATATCATGTCTTTGCTTCGTCCATTATGCATAATTCAACAAGTTTGTTTCTTTTTTCATATGGTTATTCTTTGTCGTCTTCTGACTTCAGGAGTTATAATTGCAGTGGATTGAGGAGCCAACACTTCTGGTGACACGTTTTGAGTATGCAAATCTTTTTCACACTTTTACAGATTGGTATAGTGCATATGTATCTTCTAGAGTTACAGGCTTGCCTAATCGACCTAACTTGGTCTTTGTGGACGGCCATTGTAAGGTAAGGATGCTCTGCTATCTGTTTCCTTTACACAATACTTATTTTTTCTGGGTCTCTTCTTATCCTGGACTTGGTTTATTATTTTCTTTTGCAACTTTGATTACTTTCGCCCATCCTAATTTGGTAGATACGTACTATTAATGGGAACTTTGGGTAATGTTCATTCAAATAGTTCTATGCTTCAGCTTCTTACTTAGCAGAGTTTAGGTCTCTTTGAATGCATATGCTGATATTGTTATATTTAGTGCTATCTGTATGCTTGACATTCATCTGAAGGTAGGTTAATTAACTTCACGTTAACAACATGACCCTTACTTTATGTTTACTACTTTCCAAATTTTGTTTTCATTTTTTTAAATCAATCAAACAGCGGGAAAATCGACCTTTATTGTTATATCTAGGATTGAGTACATTAAATGTGATACACTATGCAACAAGTGCTTCTTTTTTGTGTGAATTTTTGGTAATTGACACTGGTTGGCGACAACTGAATACTTATCATTATCCAAGAAGGCAATTATCTTAAACAAATTAGAGTTTGTGTTTAAAACATCTCCATTGTTACATTGCACAATTGCATGGGTGTTCTCCACAACTTCCCCTTTGTCAGAACTAGTTGAATTCAAAATGAGGTCTAGGGATCCAATTATGATATGAAGTTTTCCTACTTGGGAAATATGATCTTTAGACCGGACCAATAGGCAATGGAGTGACCTTGAGTCTCAATATATCCAACATTTTGTATATGTTTTTGGGAACCTTGAGATGTTTTTTTTTAATCAATGGGCACTTGGAGATTGACTTTGACTGATGAAATAGCTTTCAGTATTTTGTTTTGGTCTGTAGTATTATATCCAAGTGTTTGATTAACCTGATGGTTGGTTCCATGATTTATTGTACTTCTTTTAGCCTCATTCTTATTAGTGTCCAGCTAATTATTTCTAAGCATGATCTGTCTTCTATGTAAAATTTCAGACACAGCTGGAAGAAACCTGGAGATCTCTTTTTTCGAGCCTAAGATATGCTAAGAACTTCAGCGGTTCCGTTTGTTTCCGCCATGCGATTTTCTCTCCCTTGGGTTATGAAACACCCCTTTTTAAGGGACTATCAGAACCAATAGGATGTGATGGAGCCCCTGCACATGAGCTGTGGCAAAATCCAGATGACAGTAAGACTGCACGACTCTCTGAATTTGGGGAAATGATAAGAGCTGCTTATGGTTTTCCAGTGGATAGAAACAGGGCCCCAAAGTCAGCTTCAGGTCATAACATCCTCTTTGTTCGCCGAGAAGATTATTTAGCTCACCCTCGTCATGGTGGCAAGGTCCAATCAAGGCTGAGCAATGAACAGGAAGTGTTTGATGCCCTTCAAAGCTGGGTGGCTAGTTACACAAACTGTAAATTGAACCTTGTCAATGGATTGTTTGCCCACATGCCTCTGAAAGAGCAAGTTCGAGCCATTCAAGATGCTTCTGTCATTGCTGGCGCTCATGGGGCAGGTTTGACATACATAATTTCTGCATTGCCAAAGACGGTGATTCTTGAGATTATCAGCGCTGAATATAGACGACCACATTTTGAATTGATTGCCAAGTGGAAGGGGTTGGAATATCATGCCATCAATCTCCTTGGATCATATGCAGAGACCGCTGTGGTTGTAAGAGAACTTAGCAACATAGTAAGTAATCTTGGATGCTAGAGTTTGGGGGCAAGGACTGTAATGTCCTTGTTGGTTACCAGTAAGGAAGTCATCACCACTTGTCAGGTCATCCTCACTTGTCCTTGTTGCGTATGACTCGAATAGCAGATTTTCCACTTCTAAAGACATTATTGGATGCCGGACAAATTTCTGAGGATAATTGCTTTGCTCCTTGAATATGCGGCCCGAAGATATTGATAATTGACCGAGTTTCATCCATTTTATACATTCATAGCAGTGTGTTGTTGATTCAGCTCGGTATGCTACATTTGAAGACTTGGCCCTTAGATGAGCAGAACTCGGCTTTCGATAGAAACACGTTTTGCAGTTGGCTTTGGCATTTTCAAGGAGCAAATTGTTGGCAAGAATAGTGTTCAATTACTTCTAACAGGGTATGTTATCATTCAACACCACCCCAAGTTGTTGCTGTCATTTTTTTTGTAAACATGCTCAGCTTTGGTTTCCTGTGGAAGCCCTTATATGCATTTTCCTTAGTTGCCTAGGGCGTTCGAAATTTAACACGTTGAGATCATTACAGAAAACAAATGTTTTCCTCGGTCAAGTAGGGGGTTGTGAAATTGAGTTCATTTCTGAAAGTGAACATTTTTCGGTATGGTTTGTGAAATTTAACATTTGAAACTATTAATCGAGTTTGCGTCTATTTTATCTGTTCATGGTTCTTATCCTAGGACTTGGTATGAAGGGAGAAACTCATTGGTTTCTTTACAAATGCCAATAGACAACATGGGTATGAAGGGAGAAACTAATCACTGTTGTTGCAAGTCTATACAAAACTGTCGAAGTTGGTTTCAGTGAAGCAATGGGCTTCCAGCTTGTTTAAAGCCCGTGACAAGTGGAAGTCCAAAGCCCATGTAAACCCAAGATATATCCATACAATGTTGGTCTAAATTTAAGTAAAAACATACTAAGGCTCCGCTTAATATACGGTAAAAGAATGTAAATGCAAAAGTTTACGGTGGTTACATAAACATAGGTGCTTGTTGACTTTACGAAAAACAGTTATTGAGTTATTGAAATTTGAATGCAGGACCTCTGGATTTCCTAGTTATAAAATTTTGCAAAACTTTGCGGGACAACATCTTTCGCATTACTTTGTAACACTATCGTCGTCTCCTATTACTTGAATTCTACTTCCAGCTCCTTCATAAACATCCCAACCACCATAGCCACCGCCGTCACCACCATAACATAACCACTCCCGTCACCACCTCCACGATCACCACTACCATACCATACTCAGCACAATCACTTTTCCAAATTGCTTTGATTTTATTTAATTATTACCAAGTGCATGTAAAGTCATTGCAAACCCTGCAATGCAAATTAATACATATGCATCAAGTTTCAAATTGCATTATTTTACAATGTATCAAGCCAAGCCTAAATATTTAAGTCAACATCAAACCAAAATTTTCTCGAATTGAGCACATAACAGGGAGGCAGTCACGGAATTGTGCACCATATTGTTTAGGGCCGCGATCCTTATTTTGTCCACGACTATGTCAATTTATTCTAAAACAAAATTCAGAAATCAGGACAAATTTTGTATTACAAAAGTCCAAACTGAGATAGATAAGATGAATAATTGTGTTGCACTCGTGACTATATGGTGCTTCACACAAACATTTAGATAGATGCTGCCGTATATTGTGCATATTTTTCAATTACAATAACAACAAAAGTAATTAGTAGTGATACTAATACCACCACCCTAACTTTTTTTGGGATTTATTGAAGGATATCACCACTTACACCTTCTTCACGGTAGCAACACCATCTTAGAGGCGGAGAGGTGGCAAGATGATGATGGAGATTGAAGAATAAAAAAAGAAGAGAGGAGGAGGAGAGGTGGCAGCGGTGGAAATTGATGAAAAAAAAGTGATGAAGAAGAGGAGGAAAATAAGAAGAGGGAAGGAGCAGAAAAAAAAAGAAAAAAGAAGAAAGAAGGATGAAAGGTGGCGTGGTGGGTTGGTGGTGGTGAAGGGGAGGACGAGGAGGAGGAAGAGAGGAGAAGAAGGGGAAAGAGATTAAAAGAGGTGGTCCAGTTTTCTTTGTTTATATTTATGGTGTTCTTCGAAAAGTAGGACACTAATATTGTTCTTCAGTAGAAATGGTGACATTATTTAACAGCAGTGAAATCATATCAAATATAGATAAATTTTAAAAAAATAAAAATAATAGTAAGTTCGATATAAATAAAAATAAAAAAATTCTAACAAACTAAGTCTTCAACTCAACTGGTCTCTGACTGACTTTTAATAGCACTAATCTATTAGAAACTCACCCTTTCACCAGCAGTTAATTGTTGTCAAATTGAAGTGAATTCATGACTAAAAAAATGTAATTGAACTCTCTTCCCCTGCTATATAACTCTCTAAAGAGTGATGTTGGTGCGGCCCGAACGCTTTCATGTTTAGCAGTCTGTTTAGAGAGCTAGGTCAAGAACGTCAGGCTTGCGCCACCAGACAACATCTATACCCTTCATCATTCTAAAGATCCTCATAAATTTACTAATCGAAAACAAATACACACAAAACCCTCTAGCGCTAAGGGTTTGACTCTTAGAATTGGAGTATGTCTAGTAGGGGTGGTTACTTGCTTTTGTTTAGCTTGCTTGTCTTTTGACAAGTGGTTACTTTTCTTGGAAACATTATGGACAACCTCTTTGGACCATGGCGGTGATCAAGCTCGTCAAGGCTTTTGGATGGATGTTTCTTGGTTCTAGTGAGTCGACAGGGGTTTCTTTTGTTGTGTTCTTATTTTGTTATGTCCTGAATACTCATATCATCACACCTAACACACGCGAAGTGTCTCATACAACTCATGAAAATAACAGCTATGGATCTAAAAAAGTATTTTTCCTTCTAGGGGAATTCTAAATGTCGAGGAAACCAGCGAGTAACGAGTGAGGAGAGGGACGTGGCGGGGTGGGAGCCGTTCACCCCGTTCGGAATGCGTGCACAAAAAGTTGCAGCACGCATCCCAAATGGGGTGGACGGCTCCCACCCCGCCATGTCCCTCTCCTCGCCCGTTTCCTCGCTCTCTAGCCTCACTCTTCCTTCTAAGATTTGATAAGATTTCCATGTATATGGAAAAATCTTAACACATCCCAAGATCTTGAAAAAAAAATAGTAAATAAATAGATGGGTCAATTTTTTTGCAAAAATTCAAATTGTCCAGAAGCTATGTGAAGAAACTTGTTTGTTTATGTCAAATTTTCAATATTCAAATAACCTTAAATGCTATGCAAGTGACGGTAGAGAATCAGGTTTTGTAATCAGGATAATGTAATATCGTTGAAAGAGGTTTTTTACAATATCAAGATACATATAAACTCTTTGAAAATTTATCATTCTTTCAAAATTACCCCACGTCACATTTTCCATGCAACAAATAATCGTTACAAAACAATGAATACTTTTCAAGCTAAACGGCAAAACCAACAGTCCCCACACTTATCTTCACACTCTCCTAACACTTATCTTCAAAGCCCACTTACAAAAAACGTCGCAATTTCTTCGCATTTCCGTCACAACCGAAAAAATACAACTGGCCTCGCCAATCTTTTATAAATACAACACCAAAACCCAACTCCAAATCCATATACAACAATGATGAAAACTGTATCAGTCTCTTCCCTTCTTCTTTGTGTTCTTCTCCTCTCTGTCTCTTTACGAACCTCAGCCGCCCTCGGTCGAAAGGGGGCTCTTGTTGGTGGATGGACACCCATCAAGAACCTATCGGACTCGCATGTTCAAGAAGTAGCAAAGTTTGCAGTCTCGGAACACAACAAACTGGCCAAACCTGGGTTGTTGTTTGATCATGTGGTTCAAGGTGAGACACAAGTGGTTTCTGGGATAAATTACCGATTGATTATTACTGCATCTGTTAGAGGTGGTAAGAGTGATTATGAGGCTATTGTGTGGGAGAAGGCGGGACGGGAGAAGGTCATGAACTTAACCTCGTTTAAAAAGGCTTGATGTGTATTTTGTTGGTTTTAATGAAACAGTGATTGTTCTCTGTAAGTTTTGAACTGATCGATAATAAAGTTTTGTGTAGCTGTGTTTACTGTTTGATTGTTTGTATAGTGGTGATCTGTTTTTGGTTCTTGGATATGTGTGATGAATGGATCTGATGATCTACATAATTTATTTATTTTTTTACTGTATGGTTAGTGATCTAGCTTTAATTTATCTTATCTTTGGAACTTGCCTTTGAATCTTGATAATGGGATTATTTTTCCAGAGGATAGCTAAACTTTGGGAGGTGTGGCATTTCCTTTTCTTCAAGAAATGGACCATAGATGAAAATCTACCCGACAGCTACCCAAATTTGAAATGCCAAAAGTGCCCTCAAATCTTATCGAAATCTCGAAAACACCCCAAGCCCTATTTGAATTTTATGTGGGCATATCGATGTTGGTGTCAACTATATCCGTGTCGTATGCTATATGGAAAGTGTATGGCCATACCAATAACGCATATGGGTCAGTAGGAAATTGAATGTGCTGTATGATATTTCAGAAAATTTGTTATCCTCTAAATGTCGAGGAAATGAGCGAGGAAACCAGCGAGGGGAGTAAGGTGGAGGGAGGGGAACCATTCACTTTCTTCGAGATGTGTGCAAGAAAAGTCAATGCATGCATCTCGAAAGAAATAAATGATTCCCCTCCATCCACCTTACTCCCCTCGCTGGTTTCCTTGCTCTTTTCCTCACCATATAACCTTACTCATATATTATATGTTGCATATTTCAATGATATATTTTGATAGTGCTTTTTATGGGGACTGGGGACATTTATTTATCTCCATTAATTCTAGTCAGTCAGATTTTATAGTTATTTTTTAGTTAGGTTTTGGACATTTTATATTTATATCCCTTTTATAATAAATGTTTGTGACTATATTTTAAAAAAAATGAGTAAAAATATAAAAACACCTAAGCCTGACAAAAGCCCGGCTGCAATGACAAACTCATTTCTGTCATTGAAGGCGACTTCAAGTTATCATACGAGTTTTGTTTTCATTTTAAGTTGTGATTATTGAATGATACCTAATTTTGTGCAAAGGTTGGCATCTGGATTAGTTGATTACAGTTGAGTGTTGACAATTAATGGAGCAGTACTTATGAGAGTTTCTGTGAATCGAGGACTGACCTTACACCCTTGAATGGGGAATCGTTTAAGCAAAAACCCAATTGAGCATCCTAGTTTCAGTGATAAATTATAAAAAAATTTATTGTATGATTGGGAATGTATTATTTTTTTTTTTTTTGAAAAGCGAGTTGAGTTTTTAAAGATTTCGTAACATATTAATTGAGTGACTTATAGGTCAACATTCATTAGATAGTAGTTTATTTGCATCATCTTAACAAAATCGTTTTGTTGATTTATGTAAATGGTCTGTCACTTAGAAATGTGCAAAATCTACCAAGTCCCAGTTTAGAACTTGGAAGATAAAAGATCCAAAAATAATAATAATAGTCTTTTTTTTTTTAATGAAAATTGAGCTGAGTTTTAAGGACTCCTAAACCTTTATAAAAATGAAACAAAATTAAAAGCAAATACTGAAACAAACTCTCACAAGAGAGAGAATTCACCAAAACAAACCTAGACTATAAACAAACTCAGACTTTGTATCTTTTGTTTGTTTTTTTAGTTCTATTGGATTTCTGGGTACAAAGGCTAAAATCTTTGGTGTGGATGTTAGAGAACGTCTTTGCAGCCGGTTCTTATACACATCATCATCACTAGAGAGGCCTGGCTCATGCTCTTCTTCAGGAACCTGACAATTTTCCTGTCTCGATCTATTGCATGTGCGGTTCTTTTCCTCTTCCCATGCATTTTTTAACCAATTGTAGTTTATCTTCATTGTTTCTATGCCACGACTTGCAATAGCTTATTGCATTGTAGAAGAAACTTCGTTTCCCTTTTCATATTCATTTATCATCATTAACACATGTTCAATCTCAGGAAGAGTAAGGATACCTGTCACTTTATTCAGAGCTGCTTTGGTGAGTTTTGTCACACTGCGGTGCCTGATTTACACACCATCTATAGGTGTCTTCGGGAGTTCTTGAGTGTTGCACTCATCAGCCATAGGCACTACCCCGTCACTGCTAGGAGTAGTCTCACTGTCGGCACTGCTAGGATTAGCCACACTGTTGTCATCTATATGTTGTGTAGCTTCTGCATGGTCATTCCTGGATTTATCCTTGAATGTGTGTCTACGGGACGGTGTGTTCCAACCCTCATATGTCTCAAGCAGCTCCCCTGCGTTCGCTGAGTCAGTTGTGCTAGTAGTCGGCTTCCTTGCTCGATCGATATTGTTCTCGATTGCCTTCCATATCGTTGCAGGATTGCTATTGGGTTTCTTTTGCTTGGGACATCCCAATGAAGAATGCCCAAAGCCTTGACAATGGTGACATTTAGCCGGTCGCCAAGAGTATTCCACCTCCACCGTTATAAGTTTCCCATCATCAACGACAACGGGTATCGTCGTTGGAAAGGTACTGTTAGAAGTTATTTCGATGCATACTCGAGCAAAAGCCAACCTAGATTTGTTCGTTGTGGCTTTATCAAGCATTATAGGTACTCCCAACGCACTCGCAATCGATTGTAATCCTAATGGATTCCATAAGAACAGCGGGACTTGGCGCAAGTGCACCCATATAGGGACTGAATTTAGCACCTTCACGTTGTCTTCCATGTACGGTCGCCATGGTCGGACTATAAATAGTCGGTTAGCAATGTGCACAACTCCTAGATCCATTGCTTTTGTTCTGTCCCCATCTTGCTGGAACTTGAAAATGAACGCGCGATCACCATAGACCGTCATATCAAAATCACTTTTAAGATCCCAGAGGCGCTTAAGTTTCTCCTTCACAAAACCATAAGCAAGTCTCCTGCTGACAAAGTTACCAATGAGAAGATGCTCGCACTCTGCAACGTGTTGTTTATGATCAGCAAGGCATATGCGTACTACTTTGTTGGAGGGAGGCATATATTGTAATTTGGTGGATTCACTAGTGGAGCGTCTTGCGAATAAGGATGCCCAGTTCACTAATCAGGATTCACTTTGTTGGGAAATGATAATAACAAAAACTTTAGCTAGGCGTTCTTGATTTATTTGGAGGTTCTTTTAGAGATTGCCCAACTTGATATCAGGATTTAATATATTTAATCTCGATTAAACATTAGTTGGGTCTTGAAACCTCACTTAATTTAATAACTTATAGTAAATGAAAACTCAGATTCTGAAGACCCTAATAGATTTAGGTGGAGCTATAATTAGTGTATACTGGACGCTCTCAAAGAATCCGTATTGCTAGTCAAAGAATGTGTTGATGTTATAAATAAAATTAATTAGTAATAAATAAAAGAAAATTGAAATCTAAAGAACTTGTTTTTGAGTCATACTACTGTGCCCGGTGGTGTGCCCGGTCACCATTAGGGACCATCCACATGTTTCGAGATGCGAATTATTTCACATCTCGAGGCAGATTGACAGTCCCTGATGGCGACCGGGCACAACCCCGGGTACACCACCGGGCATTTTAGAATTGTTGCTTGTTTTTTGACCGGAGGTTAACAAACGTAACCTTTGGACAGTAATTATTATCAGTCAAATTAAAATGTATTCATAACAGAAGTTCGATTTTGTTGACCTATCATTAAAAGAAGTCAAATTAAATTTTAACAAACATTATAAAGTATTTCAGGCATCAACAAATTTGCCATTTATTGATTATAAATACACCCCCAAAGCTCAACTCCAAATCCACACAATCAAAAAACCAAACATGATGAGAACTCTATCAGTCTCTTCTCTACTTCTATGTGTTTTTCTCATCTATGTTGCCCAGCAAACAATGGGTGCGGCAGTTGCCCCCAGTCCGGCTCCTCTTGGTGCATGGACGCCTATAAAAAATTTGACAGACACACATGTTCAACAAGTAGCAAGGTTTGCGGTCTCTGAACACAACAAACTGAGCAAAGACGGGTTGTTGTTTGATCAATTGGTTCGTGGTGATTTACTGGTGGTTGCTGGGTTAAATTACCGATTGATTATTACTGCAACTGATGGTGTTGGTGGCATTAAGAGTAATTATGAGGCTATTGTGTTTGAAAACGGTTTGGGAAAATCCATGACATTGATCTCGTTTAAACGGGTTTAACAATGTAATCTTTTGTAGCAAAGTAGTAAATAATCTCTACAATTTTGAACTAATCATATAATAAAGTTTGTTTATTTTGTGTTTAGAGTGTGAATATGGTTGGATGGGTGTTTTTGGTTCTTGATGAGTTGATTTAGAGAAGCAGGTTAGGCGTGAATAAAGTTTGTTTATATTGATGGTGTAGTTAAGAGAATATGACGTTGATAATAGTCTTCAGCAAAAATAATGACGTTATTTAGCAACAGCCAAATCATATCAAACGTAGATAAATTTAAAAAAAATTATAACAAACTAAGTCTTCAACTCGACTGGTCTCTGACTGACTTTTAATAGCACTAATCTATTAGAAACTCACCCTTTGACCAGCAGTTAATTGTTGTCAAAATGAAGTGAATTCATGACTAAAATGTAATTTAACTCTCTAAAGAGTGGTGTTGGCGCGACCGAAACGCTATCATGTCCAGCAGTCCGTCGAGAGAGCTAAGTCAAGCACGACAGGCTTGCGCCAGACAGCATCTATACGGTTTATCATTCTAAAAATCCTCGTAACGTAAATTTACCAATTGAAAACAAACGCATATACAAAGCGTTCTAACGCTAAAAGCCTGACTCTCTAGAATTGGAGTATGTTTAATAGGGGGCAGTTATTCAGCTTTTGCAAGTGGCTTCTCTCTCCACACCTTTATTAATGTGAAAATGGTGATCTCATCTCTTTCTAACATGATTTTTGGTGTAATAATCAATCTTTGAAGGATTTGTTTCCAATATTGTTTATCATTAATAATAATCAATATGGGAGTGTGAGCAATTTTTGGTCTATCAGCAATTTTTGGGATCTTTCCTTTCGAATACCCCTAAATACTGGGGAGCTAGAAGAGTTCGCTAAGCTAATGCATTTGTTGGATAGACAGATGCTCTAAGAGGGATATCACAGTTTGGTGTGGAAGGGTAAAGGTGTGGATTTATCGGTAAAATAAATTTCGAATATGTTGGCTGCATGTCATTATGAGACTCACTCAAACCCCTTCATTTCCTCTCAAAAAAACTTGGTATGGGTGAAAAAATATTTTTCCTCGAATTAATTTATTTAGTTGGTCAGTGTTGCATGAGAATATCTTGACTAAAGATATGTTAAGGAAAATAGAAATCCACACAGGGAGTCTTTGTGTGCTTTGCAATGAAATTGACGAGACGCTGGACCATCTGATGTTTCACTGCAGTTTCTCCAAATCCATTTGGAACAGTTTCTTGTCAGAATTTGGTTTGAGTTTGATGTTTCAAAACTCCATTTTAGATTGGCCAAGTTGGTGGTCTTAAACTAATCCTTCCCGTCGGAAAGAGTGGTTATGGCGTAGGATCCCTCACGTACTCATATGGTGTGTGTGGAAAGAAAGAAATAAAAATGTATTTGAAGGACTAAACATATCATAACACTCTATCTTTATCGAGATTAGAGAATTGCTGTGGAGGATGGGTTCAGCTTGTAATTTATTTAGAGATTTGGGTTTTAACACTTTCATGATGTCTTGACATTACTTGATATAAGAATATTTTTCTTTATTTTTTGTTTTATTTTCTTTTCTTAATAAACATTTTCGTATTTGACAAAAACAAAAAAAAAATGATTAGTGTACACGGGACGCTCTCAAAGAATCCGTATTGCTAGTCAAAGAATGTGTTAATGTTATAAATAAAATTAATTAGTAATAAATAAAAGAAAAATGAATTCTAACAAACTTGTTTTTTGACCGGAGGTTAAGAAACTTAACCTTTGGACAGTAATTATTATCAGTCAAATTAAAATGTATTCATAACAGAAGTTCGATTTTGTTGACCTATCATTAGAGGAAGTCAAATTAAATTTTATCAAACATTATAACGCATTTCAAGCATCAACAAATTTGCCATTTATTGATTATAAATACACCCCCAAAGCTCAACTCCAAATCCACACAATCAAAAAACCAAACATGATGAAAACTCTATCAGTCTCTTCTCTACTTTTATGTGTTTTTCTCATCAATGTTGCCCAGCAAACAATGGGTGCGGCAGTTGTCCCCAATCCGGCTCTTGTTGATGCATGGACGCCTATAAAAATTTGATAGACACACATATTCAACAACTAGCAAGGTTTGCGGTCTCTGAACACAACAAGCTGAGCAAAGACGGGTTGTTGTTTTACCAATTGGTTCGTGGTGATTTACAGGTGGTTGCTGGGATAAATTACCGATTGATTATTACTGCAACTGATGGTGTTGATGGCATTAAGAGTACTTATGAGGCTACTGTGTGGGAAAAGGAACCGGGAAAATTCGTGACATTGATCTCGTTTAAACGGGTTTAACAATGTAATCTTTTGTAGCAAAGTAGTAAATAATCTCTGCAATTTTGAACTAATCATATAATAAAGTTTGTTTATTTTGTGTTTAGAGTGTGAATATGGTTGGATGGGTGTTTTGTATTCTTGATGAGTTGATTTAGAGAGGCAGGTTAGGTGTGAATAAAATTTGTTAATATTGATGGTGTTTTTCAGAATTCGCCTCGTATATCCGTTTATCAATTTTTTTAAAAATCATCCCTGACCCGGACAGATAGGCGGATATCCGCCCTGCCCATTTAACTCGAAAAAAAAAACAGAACTTAGGTATACATACAAAAAAATACAACAAATTCCAAAAAAAAAAAAAAAAAAAAAAATCGATCTAAAGATCAGATATGAGTTCTCTGATCTAAAAACAAAATACAACAAATTCAAAAAAAAAATTACAACATATTACAAAAAAATCGATCTAAAAAATCGATATATGAGATCAGATATTGATCAGATCATATCTTGATCTCTGATGGTGGAGAGGAAGAAACCCTTTGTCATTCGAGAGTAGAGAGGCAAATCGCAGCGTGAGGGGAGCAGCTAGCAGGGAGGATCTCGGCGTCTCGCGGCGTGAAGGGAGCAGGGAGCAAGGAGGATCTCGGCGTCTCGACTCTCGCGGCGTGAGGGGAGCAGGGAGGATCTCGGGCTCAGCGTCTCGCGGCGTGAGGGGAACAAGGAGCAGGGAGCAGGGAGGATCTCGGGCTCGACGTCTCGCGATGTGAGAGGAGCAGGGAGGATCTCGACGTGGTGTGAGGTGTGAGATCGCTCTGTGAGAGGGAGAACTTGGTGAGGGAGCTGGGAGCGATTGGTGTGAGGTGAGGGAGGAACGATTGCATTGGTGAAAACACAAGGGTTACCCTTTATATAGATGAAGGGTAATTTTGTAAATTCGTTGGTTAAATGGATATCCGCGAGGTCTGTGGGGCGGATATGACTAAATCGTATCCGCCCCTGAATAGTAAACGGATATTTTTTGGATACCCAAAACCACCTGAAAACCCATTCTGCACTATCCAAATCCGCCCCATACGGATTGGGTGGGGCTGATATCCGTAAAAATTCGCCCCATTGCCAACCCTACACTGTGTTGGTTATCTCCACAAAAAAAATTGTAAGCAACTCAATCTCCTCCTCCTTTTCTTCATGTAATAGTAATCAACAATTCAATTTCTTATCTTGTGTTGTATTTCTAGAAGTAGTAATAATCTTCAATGACTGTATTTGTTGTACTCCCCTTTTTGCTGTATTTAAAAAAAAATTAATGTTAAAGTAGCTAATTTTTATATTATATTTAATTAATTATGACATCACTCCGTCCCCCTTCAACAAAATTTTTGGCTCTGTTACTGCTGCTTTCCGTAACTCACAAAGAGCCTCCTTGGTGTTAGGGGCCTAGCTTTCTAGAATGTTTTTTTATCTCATTTTGATTATTGTGTTCAATTGGTGAATTATGAAGATTTTTAAAATGATGAAAGGTATTGAGACTCCTTGACGCAGACCTAATGGAGTGTTATCACAACAAAAATAAGAGCAAGATTTGGGCTTGGGTTGGGTTTGGCCAGGGCTGTCATAAAAATCCAGCCTAGGCTCAACTGTCGTTAAAATATGGAGAAGGCCTTACCAAGTTGCCAATGGCCTGTGCATCTTTCTTCACTGTGATAAAACACAGAAACAAATATCAATGGACAGTGTTTCTTATTGGAAAAAATTTAAAGGAAAAAAAAATCTCATTTTAAATGTTGAACATGCATTGAGATGAAGGTAAGGTATTTTTCTAAGCATTAGAGATTCCAAGCACCTCATTCCTCTAATAAAAGGTCCAAGTAATTTGAAGTAACTCGATCATTTGTACAATTCGAAGACTTTAGTGGCGACGGTTATAAATAAAGTGTTCAAAGATTCAATCCGAAAGCCATAATGACAACGATTATAAATAAAGTGTTCAAAGATTGGATTAGTCATCTATCAAAGATGTTTTACTCCGAATATTTCACATGACACATCATGTATGTATGATTTTCTTTGAGTTGGACCTCCGAACAACTTTAGGGTCAGACTCACTGATCCACAACCGAGGGCAAATTAGTAATTTCACACTGCAAATTAGGGTTTTTAAGCTTCCAAACCTCTGTCCCTTCCATTGTTGCAGATTTGCAGTCCAGAGGAGGAGGAGCAAGGCTTGGAGACGAAACCAAGCTCTGCAACACAATGGGTTTTTCTCAAAACCTGTCAAATAATCTCTTTTCCTTCTCTCAATCTCTTCTAATGGCACAAATCTCTCTCTTCCCACAGGTATCTCCCGTGATTCGATGCACAAGCGCCGCGCCACAGGAGGCAAGAAGAAGGCATGGAGGAAGAAGCGAAAGTAAAAATTTCTCACTATTTTCAGACACCCTTTACCTCACTGATCAATGGGTAATTGTCGCTTTTTCTCATTTGTTTTGGTTTTCATGTAAAGGTACGAGCTTGGCCGCCAGCCTGCAAACACCAAGCTTTCCAGCAACAAGACTGTTAGGAGGGTTAGAGTTCGAGGAGGGAACGTGAAGTGGAGGGCTTTGAGGTTGGACACTGGGAATTACTCATGGGGGAGTGAGTCTGTCACCAGGAAGACTAGGATTCTTGATGTGGTGTACAATGCTTCCAATAATGAATTGGTGAGGACCCAGACTTTGGTCAAGAGTGCTATTGTGCAGGTTGATGCTGCTCCTTTTAGGCAGTGGTATCTTACCCACTATGGACTTGATATTGGGAGGAAGAAGAAGAGTGCGGCCGCCGCAAAGAAAGATGGCGAGGTAATTGGTTTTACATGATTTTTTAAGCTTGATTTCAATTTCTATGTTTATTTCAATTATTTTTAGAGGTATTAGATTTTGTGTGTTTTTCATTGTATCTTATTAGGTGATATTATGTTATATTAGATTTGCAATAGGAACTGGATTGCTTGCAAGAGTTGATTTTGTGTTCAAGTTAGAATTACATAGTAGGCTGAATCAGTTGAGGAGATCGTTTTCATTCAGTAGGAATTATAGGTGTTAAAGAGTACGTTAGTGGAATGGTATTTTATGTGATTGTTACCATGCTCTAGAGTTGTTAAATGGGTGTCATTTACTGAATTGAATTACATAGAATTGTTCATTGTTTTGTTTCTAAAACTGGACCTTAAGTGTTCATGATAGAGCGTATCCTTTAATTCCTCCATTCAATTCAAGTAGTTCAAGTGACACTGGAAATGTACCTTGGGTTTCACAAATAATGGGTTTTTGGGCCATTAAGAAAAACATTTTGTGTCCTTGGGTTGGGCAGTTTGTTTGTACTATAAATGATGCAGTGTACCCTTTTTAAACTATGCCAATTTAAGTGTTCTCAGCTGGTATGTAATCATCTCTTAGGCCTCATGTTTTATGTTGATGTGTCAATGCACCCTATAAACTATTATGTTCACTAACAATCAGTTTAGTTGCTGCTACTGTTAGTAGACTGATGAAATGGAGTAGATTCAAAAAGAAAAGTAATGATATTATAGGTTGCTTGTTTTTGTGTATTTCTTAGTTTAGGAATCTGTTAATGTTTCTTTTCTGCTCATCTCAATGAACATAGATTTCCTTTCATTTCGATGAATAGTGGGGGTACATCCTCTAATAACGTGCCTATGATCAGGATGAATGAAAACGATAAAGTAACAAAATCTGAGTCGAGGAGAAGTTAACGGAACCGAACTTCTAAAAACTATTACCCCAATTTCTATGCCTTTTCAGTAGAGGAGGATTCCCTTAACTTTCAAGAAGCCTTGTCTTCTATAGATGCCAACTTTTGGGAAGAGACTATTGATGATGAAATGGATTCTCTCGAGTCTAATAGAACTTGACATTTAGTTGACTTGCCACCATGTTGCAAGGCAATAGGCTTTAAGTGGGTATTTAAGAAGAAAATGAAATTCGATGAAAAGTTTAAGGCTCGTCTTGTAACCAAAGGGTTTAGACAGAGAGAAAATGTTAACTTCTTTGACACATATTCTCCTGTTACTAGAATTACATTTATTCGAGTTCTAATTTCTCTTGCCATAATACATGATCTAATATTGCACCAAATGGATGTTAAGACTGTTTTTCTTAATGGTGATTTAGAATAAAAAATTTACTTGGACCAACTTGAAGGTTTTGTAATTTCAGGGCAAGAAAATAAAGTTTGCAAACTAGATAAATCACTTTACGGTTTGAAACAAGCTCTAAAGCAATGACATGAAAAATTTGATAATCTTATTAGCTCACATGACTTTAAAGTGAAAGAAAGTGACATGCATTTATTATAAATTTGAAAATGACATTTGCACTATTATATGTCTATATGTGGATGATTTGCTTATCTTTGGTTCTAATATTGATGTCGTGAATAAAGTGAAATCTTTATTGCGTGCAAACTTTGATATGAAAGACCTTGAAGATGCAAGTGTAATCCTTAGTATTAAGATTAGTAGGTCTGAAAAGAGAATTTCTTTGGATCAATCACACTATATTGAAAGATCCTAAAGAAATATAATTACTCTGAATGTAACCCTGCATGTATTCCTAATGATCCTAGTGTAAAGTTGTTCAAGAATACCGGTAATGGTGTTAGACAATCTGAGTATGCGAGCATCATTGGTAGCCTATTATATGCTACTGACTGCACTAGGCCCGACATAGCTTATGCTGTGGGACTACTATACAAATTTACCAGTAGAACTATTATAAAACATTGACATGCTATTGAAAAGGTCATGAGATACCTAAAGAAGATTAAGAACCTTGGATTACACTATTAGAAGTTTCACGCTGACCTTGAAGGATATAACGATGCTGATTGGAATACCTTCTCAAATGACTCCAAAGCCACCAGTGGCTATATTTTAGTATAACTGATGGAGCTGTTTATTGAACATCAAAGAAACAGACTATTCAGTCACAGTCCATGATCGATTGAGTCAGAGATGATAGCACTAGCCACGGCTAGTGAGGAAGCAGGTTGGTTAAGAAACCTGCTAGCAGAGAACCCTATATGGAAAAAATCGATACTAGCTGTCTTGATCCATTGCGATAATATCACGGCTATTGCAAATATACAGAATCGTTATTATAAAAGCAAGAGACGACAAATACATTGTAAGCACAGTACGGTTAGAGAGTTTCTATCTACTGGTGCTGTTAGAGTAGATCATGTACGTATTGATGGGAACTTGGCTGATTCTTTGACGAAAGGATTAGCCAGAGAGAATGTTTTCAAAACCTCGAAAGGAATGAGACTTATGCCCTTAGATTGATGAGTTATTCATGATGGACCGATGGTAACCCGACCTATAGATTGGAGATCACAAAAAATAGGTTCAATGGGTAATAACAAGTCGTGAATGATATGAAATGAGTCATGCCGACCTTATAGTAATTTCATTCCTAGATTGAAGTATGAGTTCCTGAAGCGATAGTAGGATGAGTTAAAAACTCTTAATGAGATTTATACTCTATGTGGAGTAAAATACCTAGCTACAGGAGTACTCTTGCTAGACTCACCTAAGTGATTGTTGGAGTATGGCCGCTTCCTATGGAAATTGTGAGCAAAATTTCTTAGAGCCTTCACTATACTGGGATATACATGCATGGCCTTAAAACACAGACTTTTTAGACTTCACACTGGTAAGATTGTGTGTGTAATGTTGTTAGAGATAGAGTTCAAAACTACGAGTTACTCTAAGTATAATCTAAATTATGAACACTACGCAAGAGTTCAATTTGAAAGACACTTGTTTATGCATAATCTTATATTTATAGATTGCTCGATGAAGAAATGTTTTTTTAAAAATTCAAGTGGGGGATTGTTTAAACATTAATTTGAATTCTAAAATAAAATGGTTTCTTAACTTTGAATCTCTCTCTATATTGTTTAGTCTCATATCCTCTCTGTAACTCACTTTAAAGGAGTTTGAGTTTGGACCCCAAGGGGTACCCACTTTAGTGAAGGAGGGAAGAGATAGACCAATGTTGGTCCATTCCACGCTCCGTCGTCCGACTGGCCGAGCCGAGTCAGGTCGGGTTGGATTGAGATGAAACCTTTCTTTTTGCTGAAACTATATTTTCTTTATTTGTTTCAGAGAACAAGGCCGAGTCAGAGGAGACCCAGTCTTTTCTCCCCACGTTTTCTCTGTGATTTTTGTCTCCTTTAAAGGCACGTTTTTTCTCAAAAAGATATTCTCTCGGCCTTTTTCAGACGTTTTGCGGCTCTGTCAAAGATTGTGCAAGTAATCTGATAACCCCGTCGTTCTTAGGATAAAACAGCCCAAAATTCTGTATATGTTTCGTTCAATCAATGCATTCTTGACGAAGGGAAATCTATTCACCATTTCACGAAAAACAATAAATGCAGAATTACAAAAGTATTGGAACTCTGTGAAACTCTCTGAAATATGAAATATAGACTATTTTCAAAACAAATAAAACTCTCGATTTTATTGAACAAATAAACTTTGAAAAAAGATTGCGATATGTGTTATCCCAGAGAGAGCTGGTATTTATGAGCTTAGATAATATCTTTTTGAGAGAAAACATGCCTTTAAAGGCGGCGAAAATCACGGAGAAAACGTGGGGAGAAAAGATTGGGTTTCCTCTGACTTAGTCTTGTTCTCTGAAGCAAATAAAAAATATATTTTATTTTTCAAAAATAAAATTTCACCAAAAAGAAATGTTTCATCTCAATCCAACCCGACTCGGCTTGGCCGGGCAGACGGCTGCGCGCGCGTGTGGAATGGACCAACATTGGTCTATCTCTTCCCTTCTCCTAAGTCCAAAAATTATTCTTATTAACTCCTTCAAAGTGAGTTACATAGAGAGTATGAAATTAAACAATATAAAGAGAGATTCAAAGTTAAGAAACCATTTTGTTTTAAAATTTAAACTAATGTTTCAACATTATCTATTTGTGTGTTTATATATTTATGGATATTATGACCCCCACCCTCCTCCAAACATCATAATAGCCCAATTAGGTGTACCACCTCAAGTATTCAACTCAGGTATAACCCCCAAATGGCTGTATTCTGTCTCGTAATTGAAACATTATTTTGTAGGAGGTGAGGCTATGAGTGTGATGGTAGGAGGTCACAATGTTGAGGTCAATTGGTTTTAAGGCGGGTGATGGTGGCAAGGTGAATTGGAGGTGATGGATTGGTTCAAGATTGATGAGTGGAGTGGTGGTGAGGTGAATTGGGGGTAGTGGATTGGTTCTGGTCGGAAGAGTGGTGGTGAGGAGGTGAGTTGGGGTTGTGGATTGGTTCAGGTCGATGGTGATGATTGCGGGTGAATTGGTGGTGATGAGCTAGGATGGGTTGGTACGATTGAGATTGTGGTGTTGGCATTGGGAGTGGGTGGTTTGATTCAAGTGATGGTGTTGAGAGTGGGATGGGGTGGGTGGTTGTGTTGGTCTTGGCGTTGAGGTGAGGTGGTGGTGTCGCGGATTGAATAAGAGGAAAATTAATGAAGTTGTAGGGTGTGTTTCACGTGGTGGTTGTGTTGAGGCTAGGTGGTGAAGAAGATGAATGGAGTTGTAGGTGGTTGTGTTGAGGACGATGATGTTTAAAAAATTAAGGAGAAGATGACTTATAATCAGCCTTCTATTCTCGAAGTTAGGATTCAATAATCGAACGTAAGGATTGAATCAATCTCAAGGTTCCCACTGAAAGCGCACGTGCTGGAAAATCTAAGTGTAATTTTGTCCAACGGAATGTTCACAAATGGCACGGGTGGATATCTCGTACGTGGGGGTGTATGTCAAATATTAATTCAAATTTGGGTGTATGTCTAATTGTCCATATACGCTGGGAGATTATGTCTAATCACTCCTTATATATATATATATGCCTATTCACAGTGAAATATCGCTTGTATACAACATTAGAATGATTTATTTCTTGTTTTCCAACATTCTCGTGATTTTTCTTATTTATATTTTGAAATTGTATACATATTTCATTAGTTTTACTATGCTTACATGCTTCTGGCTATGGCTTGGTAATTGCTGTCTTTTGTTCCAAGGGCTTTCCTATATTTTATATTGTTTTTACATTTCTCTGTTTTTTTCTTTAAAGGAGGGTGAAACTGTCGCAGAAGAGGTAAAGAAGAGCAACCACGTTGCGAGGAAAATTGAGAAACGTCAAGTAGATCACAAGCTTGATCCACATATTGAGGAACAGTTTGGAGGTGGGCGTTTGTTGGCTGCAATTTCATCTCGTCCTGGTCAGTGTGGTCGATGTGATGGGTATGTGATGTGTCTCAACTTTTTCTATTGATTTAAGTTTATGGGTGTTTGTCTTTTGGTGAGCTTAAAAATGCCATATGAATACAAATTTTGTGCACTTGCATAAATTCCATATGCACAATTAGATGCATCCAAATGCTTAGTCGTTAAGATACTCTTCTATTGTTGCAACTTAAAACATTTTACCTTGTGTCAAACATAAATCATAAACTGTTATCCGATGAGAAACACTATTTGAGTCACGGACTTGTATTTCTACTTGAATAAGTTGATGTTTGAAAGATTCTATAATGACTGTAAAGTCGATCAAGGAGGCTTAGGGCTTTTGGTCTGTCTTCTTAATTCCTTTATACTTGATCTGAGCTCTACATTCTGTTATAGGAAGTTGTGATTTTACTGAAACATGTGCCTTGTGTGGTTTTTTGACAGATATATCTTGGAGGGCAAAGAGTTGGAGTTCTACATGAAGAAGCTCCAGAGGAAGAAGGGCAAGGGTGCTGCTGCTTAAATCTCTCCCGGTGCTAGTTGAGAAATCTTAGATGTGGTGATCTGAATCCTGTCAATGGCGGTAGTTATTATTGCTCATTAGATAGTTTGCGATTGTCTTGGTTCAATAGTATCTCTGTTTTTTTGCGTCAGAAACTTCATACTTCCATGAACTAGCAACTTTTCAGATCGATATGCTTAACATCATATAACAATTTTCATTGTATGTTATCTTTGTGTATGCTCTCTACCTATTGCTCATTTCTTGTGTCATATGTTTGCTTAGCAGGGTACCTCTCCAAATTTGATGGGGAGGCCTCAAAATCGAATTCACGAAAATGGTTTCAATTTTCATGTCTATTGGCCATGCAACTAGATAGACCCTAAGAGCATGCTTGGAAAAGGCATGAAACATGAGTGTATAGCAATTCTGCAATGGTTTTGCCCCCAAAAAATAGACTGAACAAATTGGTGGGGTTGGGCTTCTTGGCAATCATTGATGTCATTTGTACATGACATCTCGGCAAATATTGTAGCATATGGCAGCCTCTACATCCTGCAAGTTCCGACACAGTCTTGCACCCTGGATGTACAGCAATTTGAAGCACTTCCCTAACTCGGAAAAGGATAAGGCGCACTAAGAACATAGCAACAGTTATATATGCCAAGCGAAGCACTTACCCAATTTGGACAAGGATAAGGCATACTAAGAACTGCCATAACTGACAGGGGAAAGGGGAAAGATGACATTTTAATTTAGCCGTTTGGTGTAAGAAAAATGGTGGAAGGACGACATGAGATCATAGAGACATTTGGAGCAATGGATAGCAACCAACTGCGAACTATTTCAGAAACCAATTAGGCCTACTAATCAATTAGCTCACAATCCCTTACGTCCTTCGTTTCAAACAGGGTCATATACTGAACACCCAAAAAACTCGACATGCAGGGCAGCTTGTATTAAAGCGTGCTCGAAAGCCTAATTCACAATTTCATGTAATTAAAGGGCAGCTTGTATCTAGAGACCCTTTCATGTAATGGAAGAGCTTATTTTTGCTACGCGTTACTTGTTTTGTACCCGAATTTTTATTCCGCTTCTCCATTTCAGCTCCTACTTCACAAAAAGCTACCAAATTCCACAAATTCAGGGTTGGCTGTGGTCCTGTGGATGCTCTTAAAGTTTGAAATGCCAAGAAATGTGCATCTTGGTTAAACACTTGAACTAGTCTACAATGGTAACCAAAAGCTATCTAACAAGGTAACCAATCTTGTAGCTAGGATTCCTTTAAGAGTACGAGACACTATGCCTTAACAGTAAACCTCATTGTGGATTGTGAGTTATGCAATTATAAAATTCACAAATGTTCACAACAAATAGTGGATCGACAATGCTATAGCCAAAACAATTCTCTCAAAATCTTTTAATGGGAATTAAGAACATTGATACAAGATTGATGCTACGTAATCAATAAACAGGCAACTCTAGTGCTAGAAATGGAGCGAGAATCTCATTTTGGTGCATCCAGTACTCGAACGAAGGCATCCTTGAGATTTGGGTTCGAAGCTGCTATTCTTTGAGCGGTGATATCAAAATCTTTTCCAGATCTGATGCAACACATGAAACAATTCTCTATTAGAAACTTCGCCCTGATAATGAAAATGAAAACAAAAAGGTACTATAGCTAAGAACTTGAATTTTTCTTGTTCGCAAGGAGACTAAAAAATCCAGAGGATAAACTACGAATTGTATTGGGCTCTATTTGCGCTTATTCAACAATTGAAAGTGTTATGTTACTTACGGATCGTAGATGGCACCTCCAGCTTCTTGAACAATCACTGCTCCACCTGTGACATCCCTGAAAATCCATACTCCAATATTAGTACACATTCTATATGAAACCCATTGGTATCATGTAACAAAGATAATTCATTTTACGGACGTACCAAGGCCCCCCAAATCCGAGTTCATAAAATAGGTCAATTCTCCCGCATGCAACTCCACAAAGGTTTAGAGCACAGGAGCCAGACATCCGGATGGACCTCACCTAACAATCTCAGCAATTAATAAGAAAACCATTTTCCACATTCAATTAAAGTTGTAATAGTTCTACTGCAAATCGTAGCTTTACCTTGAAAAGCAAGTTGTTAATTCTGTTTGTAGTAGCATCCACAGTCAACTGATCACGTTTTGTTCCAACCTGCTTATTGAGAAGGGTAAGTTTACTTGCTTCTTACAGACTAAGTTAGATCATCAAAATAACTAACTCCGAAAGTCTAATTTAGTTCTGAGAAGGGTAGCATAATTTAGTTCTAGAAGACAGAGATGAGGAATGACTGGATGAAAGAATCAAATACATCTAAGTTAGTGAGATAGCAAAGGAACTTCAGCCATTCCTAGGCCGCATGGACACTAAAAATGAATTCATGCAGGAATTCGTAAACTTTCATCTGATTTTTGTTTTTCAGAGACGGAGTAAACATTAAAAAGCCGCTGTGGTGTGGCTTGATCATTCTGGTTTTCAGAGTAGACGTTCGTTAAGTGGGTTCAATCTCTTTTATATTGTCAAATTATTCTTAAAGACTGTATATGCTGTTCAAATGCAACCTGCCAAAGTGCCACCCCTCATAGCTAATCTAGATAACTTTTTGTTATCACAACTTTGGATGCCAGTATAACAAACTCAAATGGATCCATACATCGCTCTAGATGAACAAAACCTATTCTCTTTTCCTAGTTGATATGATTCAAGCTCACGTGTGTTTGGGGAAAAAACTTAAATCGGTCAATAAATCTAGAATTAAACAATGATTCAGACTAAAGGTAGCCTAGAGCTGTAGCACATAAAAAATCTAGAAAAAAAATTGAACTCTTTGGTGCTTAACAAGAGGAATTTCATATGCAAATTATTGAAATGTCAAAACATCCACGTACCTCTGTTGCAAGTAAGGAATTCACAAGTTCTGTTTTAGAAGACACTGCAAACTTTCCAAATGTTAGCATATTGAAATTATACAACGATCACATTACAAGGGAGAAAGGAAATCCTTGCTTTAGAATTTTTTCTCACCTTTAATAGGGTTTCCATTCAAGAATGCGCCTTTTCCACTAATGCCAGTAAAAAGCTAACAAAATAAACAACACAGTTTAGGTTTCACAGAGAAGCATGAGCTTCAATACCACACGCTATATCAGTTGTGGTGTTATTATGACACATGCGCCATTGAACAACAAAAGCTTTACAAAATCGCTAAGTAAAAATTCAATTGACTTGTCATCCATGATGAAAAGCCATTGTTGTGTTTATTGAGTGTTTGTAGGAAGAGATGCATGCACAAAAAGATGATGGCCTCTGCCATATCTAATTTGGTCTACTTAATTTAGCAACTATCATAGGTGCAATGCAACTTTGATCCAAGGCCTAAATGGATAAAGTTTACAATTTCTACAAGAATAAAAATGTACACAAATTTTCACCTCATCAAGGATTGGATTGTATACAACACCAACTGTAGGAACCTTTCCGATTGTTAGACCAATGGACACACAAACAAAAGGGAACCTACATATGTTAATTCATACCAATAGCATTAGTTTGACCCAAAAATAAAAAAAGGAAAAGAAGAGCGAGTAACAAAATAAGAAGTTTACCCATGAACAAAATTGGTTGTTCCGTCAAGTGGGTCTACTATCCATGTTGGATGATCAGTCAACTCAGTGACGCCAAACGCAGCTGTGGTTTCTTCTCCTATGAACTATGGACAATATAATGGGAAAAAATTATCATCAATGAAAAAATCAAATATGACAAAAATTCGAACCTAAAATGCAACCAATTTTAAACAAACCAGAAACTGATCTGTCACCTTATGTTTGGGATATTTTTCCCTAATGTGACTAAAAATAAGATCTTCACACGCCTTATCTGTCTCTGTAACCAAATCGACCTACATCAACAAATACAATCAAACCAATCAACTTCATCCAAAGTCCTTGATTAAAGAACACATCCATTAAGTCATAAAATACATAAAAATGTATCGCACATAAGATTCATAAGGATTAATTTAAAATTACTTTCCGAGAGGGAGTTACTTTTCCCAGGCACCCAGAGCAAAAGCTTCATGCTCCTAGTTCCCAAGGAGGAGAAGAATGGGGTATTTCCTAATCATACAAGGGGAATCTATGCTATACTTTTGTCGAGTGAATGTGTATTTGGTTCACTAATCAGCAAACAGTAACTTCCGAATTTCCATGTAACAGACACTATTTGCTATAAAAAAAATTCCTAAAATTTGTACCCTTTACGCAAATATCTTAAAACAAATTATCTATCCATATCAAGTGATAAATTTACACCCAATCACTCAAAACTAGAACTACTTCTAATTTAGACAATGTGTTCATTTTTCATAAACAAACACACCCTGCATTCACTCTGCAGTCCTAACCCAATTCAACACAATTTGATAAGAAAATAACTAAACTGGGGGAGAATTTCAGAAAATTCATATAAATACAATACAAGATGATATAATATGGGTTATTATTACCGATCCTTTGTGCTCAACTTGCTTAGTCAAATAGAACCCTTTCCGAATTATCTGAAAAACAAAAAACATCAGAAAAAATTTAATTTGAAGCAATGGGGTTCCTGAAAAAAAGCTAAAAGAAGTGAAATTTAGACTAAAGATTGGGTTTTGAATCACCTCTCCTGCTCTCTTTGCTGCATCAACAGCAACAGCCAGAAATTCTTCGTGCGAACCTAGTCAAATTACCCAATAAAAAAATAATAATAATGCACAAAATCGATTTCAAGACTTGAAATTTAAGTTAGAATTCCAAAAAGAATTGATTTTTTTTGGATAAAAATTGAAACTTTTTCGTACCAGTTTCTCCCATTGAGTGGCTTTGGTTTTTTGTTCGACTTGATTGGAAAACTTGCATTGTTCATGGAAAGAAGAAGCGTTTAGTGTTTTATAGACAACTTTCAGAGACGAAAATGACCCTGGAGTTTTGTATTGAATTTGCAAGACCTCTATTATGGAGAGTTTAGAAAAGACGAATGTGACCCTGCCTGTATGTGTTCTTCACGGATCAAATTCTTCCTCTCTCTCAGAGCATTCTAGTGGTGATGAATCTTGAAAATTCTCAAAAAGCTACTTTTTTTTTTTTTTTACCAAGTTTAATTCTAGTAGTGGATTTTTTATTATTATTATTTATTTATCTCTTAACCCCTCTCATCTCAAATGCCGTTGATATGGTAATGCCGTTGATATGGTTTGAATCTGGACTTGTGATTTGATTTGCTACAGGCCTACTGTTGAGTTAGTAATCCATTGGCAATTCTAGTAGTGTTTGAATTTGTCTAAAATTGTATGTTTGATTAACATTTTATCAATTGTCTATAGTTTACATAAGTTGGCTAAGGCGTGCTACTATGAAGAGCACATCCTTTCTATCAAAGCATCAGAATAGTCAATATTGGTAAGCAACTTTGAATGTTTAACTTATTTGATTAGATTTAGTAAAAACCATTTTTTTTCCCCAATACCTGTTTTCATACAACTATTCAAGTCAATCAACCTTAAATTGTAGGTCAAAGTTAGCAAATACAAGATGAGAAAAAAGGTTATTCAAAAATACTAGAAAATCATTAGGGCTGTTATGGTCTAATGATTAGGGCTGTGTGGGTTTGTCCCCCATATCCTAGGTTCGAGTCTCTCCTGCGGCATAGGTTATGGGATCCTTGAAAACCCATCTCGCCTTCCAAAAAAAAAATCATGCTTTTGCAATCAGGGGTGATGTGGCTTGATCTTGAAGAATTATTAAATCTCTAAAATATTTATGCATATTTCGTGGTTGTAAAAAAGCTCTTCTTAATCTTTTCACATCATCTTGATCGCAGAACTTGGTTGCAAAACCCATTTCCATAACACAGTTCAAAGTTATTACATATGAAGAAAAGTTTATTTACATATATGAAAAAAAAGGATACTTAGGTCATAACACATTGATGAGAATATGCCAAGTTGTGGTTGGTTGATTCTGTTCTATTATGTTATTTTCCATGCTGCTTGCTGCACCTTCCAGTCTCATCTCACTCCACCAGTAACTAAGACAACATATTCTTGCTTGCTTCCTTTTTCATGCTCTCTGGTGATGCTGATGCTCTCATTTTGCATGTGATGCTTCACACTCAATATAATACAATGTCCCTTTCACTTTTTTCTTCTTATCATGGCCTACTATTTGCTAATCACATGTCTTACTCAAAATGAATCTGAGCCACTACTATGTGTTTGCAGAACAAGTGGTTTTCCATGTTCATTCTATGGGGGATAGAGCATCCCAACAGTAGGGAATCCAAGATACAAAAACTCAAAATAACTGGGGCTATAATTTGAACATTAGGGACTCCAACACAACTTATTTTAGGTAGACATGTTAAGAAATATCTATGTATATAAGTTTTCTAACATGACCTCTAAATGCAGCATCTCGACGCAGCACAGACACACCTTCTTGACATGTTCTTAGCATTTAGTAAGCTCCTCTCCACCCTGTGCTTGACTAAAATGTTCAGTACTCAGAAACTAGTAATAGGTTTCAGTTCTGATTAGAAAGGAAAATAAACACTCAATTTAAAGCATCTGATGTGTGTTTTGAATAATAAACATGAGCCAGATGTGACCTGAACTTTACACATATTTATGAAATACATCTCACTGTTTAACTTCTAATGCAGCAATCTCCTTCACAACTTATTCTTTTTCTGCCTCGAATTATTCATCCTCTGAAAAAATAAAGGGAAACATTCATCAATTTTGACATTAATGTAACGCGGTATTAGGTGCTGTCTGGCTACACTGTTTCACTTCAAGTGCCAGTACCGTCCCTAGAATTGTGTAAAATTCAATCTAATCAGCGATCATATATATATTGAATGATTTTTCAGTATTGTGATTTGTGATTTTTTTTTTCATATATCTAAGCTCAGTAATGATATATGTCTATGTTATAAATTTTAGAAAAAACTACTTAAAAAGATATAACTTGAGCTAAATAAAACACTACCCTAAACACTTCAAAGCAAAAGTAAGAGAAAGGGATGCTCTTACTTCACAAAAACTACCAAATTCCACAAATTCAAGGTTGGCTGTGGATGCTCTTAAAGCTTGAAATGCCAAGAAATGTGCATCTTGGTTAAACACTTGAACTAGCCTATATGGGTACCCAAAGCTATCTAACAAGGTAATCAATCTTGTAGCTAGGATTTCTTTTTGAGCACGAGAAACTATGCCTTCACAGTAAACCTCGTTGTGTATTGTGAGTTCTGCAGTTATAGGATTCACAAATGTTCACAACAAATAGAGGATCCGCCGTGCTATAGCCAAAACAATTCTCTCAAATCCTTTAAAGGGAGTTCAGAACATTGATACAAGATTGATGCTATGTAATCAATAAACAGGCAACTCTAGTTCTAGAAATGGAGCGAGAATCTCACTTTGGTGCATCCAGTACTCGAACGAAGGCTTCCTTGAGATGTGGGTTCGAAGCTGCTATTCTTTGAGTGGTGATATCAAAATCTTTTCCAGATCTGATGCAATACATGAAACAATTCTCTATTAGAAACTTCACCTTGATAATGAAAATAGAACCAAAAAAGTACTGAAGCTAAGAACTTGATTTTTTTTCTTGGCAGTACGACTACATCAAGAGTCGGCGTTAAGTCCATATTTCTTTGTTTTGGTCATGGATGAGTTGATGAGACATCTGCAAGAAGATGTACCTTGGTGCATGTTATTTGCAGATAATATTGTCTTGATGGATGAGACTAGTGCAGGTTTATGTCAGAAATTAGTTAAGTGGCAGGAGGCTTTAGAGAATAAAGGTTTTAGAATTAGTCATTCGAAGACGGAGTATCTAGTGTACAACTTTGGATGTGAACCAAGAGGGAGAAGTAATGCAATTGAGATCAAAGGTGTCGAGGTCCCGAAGTGTGAGGCTTTTCGATACTTAGGGTCTATAATTCAAAAGAATGGGGCTATTGGAACAGATGTAGACCACAGGATTAAAGCTGGTTGGTTGAAATGGCGAATGGCGTCAGGAGTATTGTGTGATAGAAGGATGCCTGCAAGGCTAAAAGGGAAATGCTATAAGACCTTTGTTCGACCAGCCATACTATACGGTTCAGAATGTTGGGCTACTACGAGACAACATACGCATAGGATGGCAGTAGCAGAAATGCGTATGTTAAGGTGGATGTGTGGTAAAACTCGTAAGGATAAAATTAGAAATGAAAGAATTAGGAGATACTTAGGTGTAGTGTCCATAGAGGAAAAAATTAGAGAAAGGCGTTTAACTTGGTTTGGTCATGTGTGGAGAAGACCAAGCACGACGCCAATTAGAAAATGTTTAGATTGACAAGTTAATGGTGGGTGTAGACGGAGGGGACGACCGTTGAAAACTTGGATGAAGATGGTGAATGACGATATCATTGAGCTTGGATTAGGTGGGGAAATGTGGGAAAATCGCATTGCTTGGAGAACCAAAATTCATGTAGTCAACCCCGAAAATCTCGAAAATGGACTTTGATGATGATGATGATGATGACAATGAGATGTAAAACTCCATAGAGGATAAACTACCAATTGTGTTGGGCATTTGAGAGTAAGAACATTTTCTTACAGTACTGCGCCTATTCAACCATTGAAAGTGTGATGATACTTACAGATCGTAGATGGCGCCTCCAGCTTCTTGAACAATCACTGCCCCACCTGTGACATCCCTGAAAATCCATACTCCAATATTAGTACATATTCTATATGAAACCCATTGTTATCATGTAATAATTCGTTTTACGGACGTACCAAGGCCCTCCAAATCCGAGTGAATAAAAGAGGTCAATTCTCCCGCATGCGACTCCACAAAGGTTTAGAGCACAGGAGCCACACATCCGGATGGTCCTCACCTAACAATCTCAGCAATTAATTAGAAAACCGGTTTCCACATTCAATTTAAGTTGCAATAGTTCTACTGTAGATCCTAGCTTTACCTTGAAAAGCAAGTTTTTAATTCTGTTTGTAATAGCATCCACGGTCAACTGATCACGTTTTGTTCCAACCTGCTTACTGAGAAGGGTAAGTTTACTTGCTTCTTACAGACTAAGTTAGATCATAGAAATATAACTCACTCCAATCTAATTTAGTTCTGAGAAGGTGGCAGAATTTAGTTCTAGAAGACATAGATGAGGAAGTACCCCTGTTGCAAGAAGGGAATTCACCAGTTGTGTTTTAGAAGACACTGCAAACTTTCCGAAGAATGTTAGCATACCATCGCATAACAAGGGAGAAAGTAGGAAATCCTTGCTTTACGATTTTTCCTCACCTTTAATAGGGTTTCCATTCAAGAATGCGCCTTGTCCACTAATGCCAGTAAAAAGCTATCAAAATAAACAACAACACAGTTTAGATTTCACGTAGAAGTATGAGCTTCAATACCAACGTACACATATTCTCACCTCATCGAGGATTGGATTGTATACAACACCAACAGTAGGAACCTTTCCGATTGTCAGACCAATGGACACACAAACAAATGGGAACCTACATATGTTAATTCATACCAATGGCATTAGTTTTGACCCAAAAATAAAAAGGAAAAGAAGAACGAGTAACAAAATAAGATGATCTAATTTACCCATGAACAAAATTGGTCGTTCCGTCAAGTGGGTCTACTATCCATGTTGGATGATCAGTCAACTCAGTGACGCCAAATGCAGCTGTGGTTTCTTCTCCTATGAACTATGGACAATAGAATGGGAAAAATATTATCATCAATGAAAAAAAATCAAATATGAAAAAAGTTCGAACCTAAAATGCAATTAATTTTTGAAAATGCTAGGAAATCATGTTTTTGGAATCAGGTTTTGTAACCATGGTGACATGGCGTGATCTTGAAAGAATGATGAGGTCTCCGAAGTGTTTATGTGTATCTCCTCTAATAATGCCGCATTATCCTGATTACAGAACCTAGTTGTAAAACCTGATTCCCTAGTCTCTCTTATCAATTTTAAACAAACCATAAACTGATCTTTCATCTTATGTTCTGGATAGTTTTCCCTAATGTGACTAAAAATAAGATCTTCACACGCCTTATCTGTCTCTGTAACCAAATCGACCTACATCAACAAATACAAACAACCAATCAATTTCATTCAAAGCCATTGCTTAAAGAACACATGAATTTTCTTTTTCTTATTAAGTCATAAAATATATAATCTGTATTGCACGTAGATTCACAAGTATTATTTTAAAATTACTTTCCGAGATGGAGGTGCCTGGATGGGGGTGCCTTTTTCAGGCACCTAGGTAAAGCCTAGTACTCCTAGTCCCCAGGAAGAGAAGAATGGAGTCTTTCCTCATGCTACAAATATGGATTATGGGAACGTTATATCCTACAACAAATTGATATTTTTGTAACAATTCTTAAAATAGTAATACTTTTAAATTATAACAATTTACAAAGCAATTTTACACATTTTCATAAATAAAGTGATATAATAATTGTATCACCGTGAATAGTATGATCTCACAAGTGGTATTATTCATGATGATCCAATTTATTGTATTGTTTTTTTTGTATAACTATTTTTTATTTTTTTGACTAAATTTAGTGTTGACTTGAAATTGTTTCTTTTATACAAAAAGAAACTTTTTACTCTTTCCCTTCCAAGTATTCTTCTTTGTTTGCGTACCTTTTGCTTGCAATCAATTCAAAGCTATTGAGCATCAACATTGGATTTGGTCAGAGGGGTAGATTTGTAAAAAGTGGATGATTGGTTCAATTGAAATTGAGATGGGGAATTTATTGATCTTTGTCATATGGAACGAGAACCGTAAAAGAAGATAGAGGAAGGGGAAATAGAGAGAATACAAATCCGTTGAAATATGAGGGTGAAGATTGGATTTAGATTGACTCTTGTTATTTATACTTTTCACTCACAAATCCTTCAAAATCTACAACATTAACAAATTCATCAAAATCCACTATTTTTTTAATACCCCTGATTTTGATAGATTTTAAAACAACCATTTTAAATCCATATTGAACATCGTGGATTTAGATGGATTCTTTCAAATACTTTAATTGAATATTCCTGAATTTTAAAATCTTTTACGATCCATTAAAATCCTTAACTGAGTACATGAATTATCTTAAAATTCGTGTAAATTCAATACAAGATAATAATATAATATGGGATATTATTACCGATCCCTTGTGCTCAACTTGCTTAGTCAAATAGAACCCTTTCCGAATTATCTGAAAAACCAAAAACATCAGAGAAAATTAATTTGAAGCGATGAGAAATTTAGACTCAAGATTGGATTTTTGAATCACCTCTCCTGCTCTCTTTGCTGCATCAACAGCAATAGCCAGGAATTCTTCATGCGAACCTAGTCAAATTACCCAATTAAATAAATGAAATTATGCACAAAATCGATTTCAAGATTGTAAATTTAAGTTAGAATTCCAAAAGAATTGATTTTTTTATATAAAAATTAGAATTTTTTCGTACCAGTTTCTCCCATTGAGTGGCTATGGTTCTTCCTTCGACCTCACTTGATTGGAAAGCTTGCGTTGTTCATGGAAAGAAGAAGTGTTTCGAGTGTATCATAGACAACTTTCAATGACGAAAATGTTCCTGACTGAATTTTTGCAATGTCTTTGCATGACCTCTATAATGGAGTGTGCTTTGATTTTTTGTCCAATACCTGTTTTATAAAACTATTTGTATTCAAGTCAGTCAACCTTTAAGTTGTATTTAAGTCGATCTACATCAAAGTGGATAGTGAGCAAGTACAAGACAAGAAAAAGGTTATTAAAAACTATGAGGAAACCAAATTTTTGTAACTAGGTCGTCATGATTTTACAAGAATGATGAAATCTCTAAAGTGTTTAAACATATCTCAAGGTTATAAAAAAAACTCCATTCATCCTACCACATCATCTTGGTTGGAGGATAGAGCATCCCCACAGTAGGGCTATAACTTGAATAGTAGGGACTCTAACACAACTCATTTTAGGTTGACATGTTTAAGAAACATCTATGTCTTCTACACGGCGAAGAAACGAGCTAGGGGAGGGAGGTGGCAGGGTGAGGACCGTTCACTCCGCTCTCCGCTCGGAATGCATGCTATCATTTTTTGTGCACGCATCCCAAGCAGGTTGGACGGTCCCCACCCCGCCACCTCACTTCCCTCGCTCGTTTCCTCGCCATTTAGAATTTCTCATTTATGTTTTCTAACATGAACTCTAAATGATCAACTCTAAATGCAGCATCTCTGCACAGTACCGACACACTTCTTGACGCGTTCTTAGCACTTAGCAGTAAGCCCCCCTCCCCTCCCCCTGTTTTCTAGTCAGAAAGGAAATAAACACCCAATTTAAAGTAGTTCAATTCCTCTTCAGAGTTAAAACAAAAGTGTAAACACCTCTAGTTTGCCAATAGCATCTGACGTGTGCTTTGAATAATAAACATGAGCCAGATGTGCTCTGAACAGACACACCAATGGCATCTGCTTGGGCTTTGAAAATAACTTGACCACATATAAAACTGAGTGGATGTCTCGTAAGACCAGCTATGCAGAGAATGGAAGACAGACAGGTAAGGCATTGTTTGCGAAACTGAAATAAGTTTGCTTATTTTGAAAATGGTATGATTTTCAACCATAAATTTTAACTATACAGTAATCTTCTATGAGTTTACACATTAACGAAACACATTTCACTGTTTAACTTCTAATGAAGCAATCTCCTTCACAACTTGTTCTTTGTCTGCCTCGAATTGTTCATCCTCTGGAAAAAAAGAAAGGGAAACATTCATCAATTTCAACATTAATGTAAAGCGTTATTAGGTGCTGTCAGGCTACACTGTTTAACTTCAAGTGCCATTACCTTCCCTAGAATTGTGTAAAATTCAATCTAATCAGCGATCATATATATATTGAATGATTTTTCAGTACTGTGATTTGTGATTTTTTTTTTCATATATCTAAGCTCCGTAATGATATATGTCTATGTTAATGACATTTAGAAAAAACTACATGAAAAGATATAACTTGAGCTGAATAAAACACTACCTACCCTAAAGACTTAAAAGCAAAAGTAAGAGAAAGGGATATTGTTTGATACCTTTGTCATTCTTAAAGTCGGCAAAAAATCGCAGGAGCTTGCTTTTATTTGCAAAAAGTATGCTAACAATCTCAGGAGGTTTGTTTTGATTTGCAGCAAATAACTGTTGATGAACATATGTGAGACATCAAACAAACAAATAGACAAAAAGATGAAAAGGAGATCATTTGTTGTAGGAAAAATACCTTAAACACATGAAATGCTTCCAACTGAATATTCTTGCTCGACTCCTGCAAAAAATATATGACCCTCGTGTTATAGTAGCAAAATTTTCTTAAAATACAGTATCATTGTAATCTAGTCTGAAAGAAGATAGTGCTGAAAGAAAGATCTAGAGAATCATGAATAACTCTAGGACCATGAGTGGATGGTCGTCTGATAATTTGATAGTGAGTCAGTATGTGATGGCGATGGCATCAGCAACAATAGGTTACAGAGATTCATCTTCAACTCCGTAGTCAGACCTTGACCAATCAAGGGGGTTTATCTCTCCTCCGTGCTTTCTTCTAAAAGGTAGTTAAGGTTTCATTTAAACTACATCTGCTAATGGTGCTGGGAAGAAAAGCATGGAGAGAGCAGGCAGCTAGCGATCAGAGATGAAGAAGATGGAGATGATTTGGGTTCTGATGAAAGGATGGGTCTCCACGGTTTTGGAGCTAATAAGGGTGGGGATTGTGGTAGCAAAGATGCCAAGTAGGAGAAAACAACGATGGTAAAAGAATTGTGTGACACACATATGCACACAGCCAGAGAGAAGTCCATCCGCAAAGGCAATCCAGTTCCAGAGAACTCCTCTGATATTGGTGGATACTATGCCTTGGCAGGGTGTTAGAGCCGATTTCCATACCTCTTGCATAGGAAATATCGTATGACTGTATGGCTACGCAGGATATTGTAGAAATATAGCTATTGAAGAGGGTTGTGCAATGTGTGTGGGGAATTCAGAGAGTCAGGATTGCTTTATTCATCATTTGTAATCTATTTTGTCTCACTTATTTAAGCTTGTGGGATCATTGGGTGATATTGTGTTCCATAGTAGATGTGTTTCATGAGTCCAAATGTAGAACTTACACTAAAGGGTGAGGTGGTGTGGTTTGGGCTATCAAACCCTATGCGATTGTGAGTTATTTGGTAAGACATGAAAAGGAGGTTATTTGACCTTTCCTGCTTGTCTAGACAGTGTTGTCAAAATGTCATGAGTTTCCTTCGCTACATGTGTGCTTCTCCTTTTAAGTCTTTCAAGATACCATTGTAAACTGGAAACTTTTTATAAGGGCCAAAAACTCGTAGTTATTGTTTCCAGGGTCTGGGTTCCAGTGGCTTCAAGAGTTGTATTGTTGAATAATCTTTTATTTTAAATAAATTCTGATTGGACTTCATTTGTTAACTAATAACACAACCAAAATAGGTAAAATGTATAATCAACTAGCTATTACATAGGCTTTGTGATAAATGAATTTATAAGTGTTCTTATATAACTTAATAAAAATGAGTGGCTTTGGGTTTTTTCAATTTTTTTCTCCAATCTAAACTATATAAAGCTAGCTCAGCTTAGGAACAATGAAAGCGTGGATTTCGTCCCGATGTTCGCGTATCCCATTTTTCCCTCTAAAATTATTAATATTGACAAGCGTATCTCGAGAAAATCTAATGGTTTAAAAATAAAACACAAATTCATCTTCTCCTACCCACCACTCTCCTTCTCTTTCTCTCTGCAAATCACCATCACACCGTCTCCCTTCCACGTCCTCTCTCACCACCCGACTTCATCCATGTTCACCACCGCTCGAGATAGCTTTACAGAGACTTTGGCCCAACTTCAATTGGTTGTACTCTGCGGATGGACCAAAGTTTTTTATTTGGGTTTGGACGCAATTTTATATTTACATGCAAGACTCCACATGGCCAACCAATATTTTTCTGAGTCAAGCAAGCCAAGCCAAAGCCAAAACCACCATTCTTCCCAAATCAATCACTCAACCAAAAACCAAAAAAAAATAAAAAGATGAAAACATGGCATTCTCACCCATAAAAGTGCAAAAACTGCCACACAGCAGACTACCTCCCCGACCCCGGAATCCAACACTAGACCAACCCATTAGACCACAACCAATTCTACCACCCATCAGAAGGTTTCTACGTCACAAAATCAAACATAATCCTCCGCCAAATCCTCTATGATCTCTTCGCTCCGCCTTCTGCCACCACCACCGAGCCTCACCTTGCCTACCACATGGCATGCTTGAGGAGGAAGATTTGCTTCAATCCTTCCCACGTGCGTGCTGCGATTGTGATGTGTGGAGGGCTGTGTCCTGGGTTGAACACTCTGATTAGGAAGCTGGTGGTTGGGTTGTGGGACCTTTATGGTGTTAGGGAGATTATGGTGTCTTGGCTGGTAATAAAGGCTTTTATTCAATGGATCCCATTGGGTTGGATCCCAAGAGGGTGCATAATTGGCACAAGAGAGGTGGGACCCGCGCTCAAGACGTCCAGGGGTGGGTTTGATCTCAACAACATTGTTGACGCCATCCAGCATCGCGGATATAATCAGATCTCTTTTATTACTCATCTCATCATTTTTTATTTTTACGGTGTTAGCATGAATTATGTATTGTTTGTATATCAAATGATTGTTTTTCAATTAGGCATATTAAGAAAATTCTTAATAATTACAAATGAAATCAAATATTGTTAATTATACCTAAGCCCTAAAATAATTTATTCAAAGCCCTTAATCATTTGTAAATTATACATAGGCCCTTAAAATTATAAATAATTATTTTGTTAAGAATTTCAATAATAATTTTTACTTATTATTGAAAGGTTGTAATAAAATAAAAAATATTGAATATCCGTGCACGTCGACACCCTAGTACCCTTATAAAAGCTGAGAGAGGACAGTGACTAATTTGGATTTGCATTACTCATTAGTTTCAAGTGAGTTTGTAGAGTGATGATTCATTCGACTTCACAGTCTCCAACGTGGAACATTTTAGGAAGAAAAGGTTTAGGAGAACGAGGTAGGACTGTATGCAATGGAAATGCTAGACAATGATATCACGTGGGATTGGAAGGGTGTAGATTGAGGTTTTGTTTTCTTGTTTGTGTTGGGGCCAAGGTCCATTTGGATGCAGGGTAATTTGAGGACTTCCAATTGTCTCAATCTCTCCTTAGGAAGCCTAAGCTAGGGTTCTTTACTCATTTTAAGGCAATAGGATCTAAACACGTTCAGAGTTTCACACGTAGAGACATAAATTGCAAGAGGCAAAATGAACATGAGATGATAAAGGCAAGAAAAAAAAGCATATCATACCCGGAGAAGATTCATCAAGATCCTCAAGTTGTCCTTTGAGCTCACATACCGCATCATAACCGCAGAATTTGAACGATCCAGTAACATGTCTCCTAAAAGCTGAAAAAATATCAACCAAAATGGTTACATAGGGATTTCTTATATGAACTTTATAGTAGTAACATTGGCTAATACAATGTATTTGATTTTGATCTAGGAGGAAAACAAGTAATGGCTTTTCACGTGCAAAATTTTCCTTTCCTCTGACAAGATTTGATCAAGAGTCTCCACTATCATACTTTATATCAAAATGATAAGAGGATTCCTACATATAGGACAACCTAAAATTTACACTACCAGTATAGTATTTATTCAGATCATATCCATTCATAATTACTTTCTATGGAACTGAGCTTTTGAAAAATGCAAGATATTACCTTCACAGCTTGTCGTCTGGTTATATAATTTGGAGATTCCAGCAGCTTTGAGTTAAACTCAGCAAAAAACTGTAGTGCCAAAAAGAAAAAGAAAAAAAAGTCCAGGTTAGCTACAAGCCTGATGCGAAAATAATTTCTATATTTTTCTTCTCAGATTTTGGCTCAATGTAAACAAGGCAAATTTTTTTACTGTTTTTGCGTTGCAATCCCTCCTCATAACCGGTACGTGCATTGGTGTACATTATAATATCAATTTCTTTTTCAGCTACATAGTCATAACATTCATTACAATGGACGGCTTTCAAAAGATGTATGAAAAAATGATGATCTACAAAACGAGTGTCCAGAGAGTTGCAAATTGCCACTACACATCTGATAAGATTTTTCCTTTTTAAATAGTGTCGTGTTAATTCAAAAACCAACCTGAACAATAATCCATTTGTTTACTTCTATTCCTTGCTATTTTAGTAAGAAAATCAGTTCATCGGGTTGTTAACAACACACAAAACCAATGCACTCAGTGCAATTATCAGTTTTATTGCTGATGCAGGTGTTTCCACCTATTTTGAAAAAACTTTCACTAAAACTAACTCTCAAGTCTACCTATGAAGGACTCACAACATCTCATGAATATCCAACATTCGGTTAAACAGCAGCACAATCAATCCCACACTTTTTATCCCAAAGGTTAATCAGTCCACACACTTGAATAAAACAAAATGTCGCGAGGTAATTAATTCAAATCAGAATTGACAAATCTTCCCATAAAATTGAAGTAATTTACAGAACTCGTATGGAGATATCAGAGCACCCACTCACCCAGTCATAATTTTTGAAAGAAACTCAGCTACAGTAGACTTGTGCCTAGTCAGAAGCTCCTGCAATATTGAGATGGTGATATCAGCTACAAGGAAAACATACCAGACTTTAAAAAAGTTATCCAGACCTAAGAACCACATCGCCAAAGAACTTTCTGAACCGGGATAGTAGTCTATGAGAAACAGAAACTTAAGCACTAAAACAGATAACATCTAGTTATGATATTAATTAAGATATTGCAGATGGCACTATTTAGAAACCAAGAGCAATAATAAAGGCGCTCAAATATCAGACAAGAAGACATGTTTGGCTGCATATCATATACACGGATCACTTTTCACAAGTGGTATAGAATTTTCATGTAATATTTCCAGTCTAAATGAGGAAAGAAGTTACAAAATCTGAATGACAGCAAATCATCTTCTACTCCTATAGGATGGATGATGAAGTTGTAGTGGTCTACAACACACTGCAAATTATTAATGTGCCACACTTGGTAAAAAATCAGATCTTGATGATTCTGGGGTGATCGAGCATTTATTATGGTTGTTCAGGTTTCATAGCATGGCATGTCATAATAGAGAGAGTGATGTTACTTTTTCCATTTAGTGATGTGAAGCCTATAACAAGAACAAGACTGATAAAACTACAAGAGTGATGTAATAAAACAAAACTCTGGCAAGATCGCCCTAGTTAGATAACAAAATTTATTATTGGACGGTGGAACAGCAATGTCAATCGCATAAGACTACACCGGAGTCGAGCACAGATGTGAAGTTAGATCATTCCTACCAGTAATATAAATAATATACAGTCACTCATTATTGTATTAGTTCTTCGTCATAAAAAACTTAGATTTACCAATAACAAAATCCGCATAATCCAAAATAATTTAATTAAGTGTACTCAACCTTAAATGTCGCTGAGGCATCTGATCCGATGTCAAAATTTGGAAGTTGTATATAATCAAAAAATTTCTTCATGTCCTCTGACTCCAAAACATATCTGTCAAAACAACCATTAATATCATTAAATTGTATATTTTGCAACTGCCTGGAATAAATCATTTAAGACAATAAATTACTAAACTAGAAAAGAAAAAGAAGAATTTAGACTAAACTAACATAGCTAGATATTAGAGAGAGAGAGAGAGTTATTGCAAAGGATACCCGCTCTTCAGGCTCTATAATCGTCCAAAATAAATAAAATACTTAAATTAAAAAGTAGAAAAAAAATGGCTGTAAGAGCAATAAAATAGACAAAGATGAGCTTGAACAATTCACTTCAAAGAGAAGCCATGTTTGTATTTATTCCCAAATAATACTGGTTTATACAAATGTTAAAATAGAACAAAGAACATTTATGTAACAAGGATACTCTATTTACATAGAAAAATAAAATAAAATAAATTTTTTAAAAAGCGTGTCGACCCAGATCGTGTCGGATATGCGTGTCGACACTCATGAATACTCCCATCCCATCAGACACTCCATGTATAGATCATCAACATTTTCACATCTTAGAAAAGTTTCAAATCTTTAAAATATTACAATTATATTATAGAAAAATTAGTAGTACACGTGTAGCACCTACAAGGAAATGAATATGATTAATAATTCAAAACTTATTGCTGAAAAAAAAGTAAATAATACTAAAAAGCAGACGTGTCTGACATCCCATATTCGTGTCGGTCGGATATTGATACCCGTGTATGTGTTGTTACATACAAGCATTATATTGGAGGCAAATTAGTAATATAGACAAAAAATAATAATAACTACCATTGTCAATATGAAGAGCATGTCGCATGTAAACTCTCCCTGTTTCTGTTTTAATAAATACGTAGAGCTTACGCTTTCAATGTGTAGAAAAAATGTTTGGATGTCTTAAAACCAGATTATAACCTGCTTAAAGTTCAAAATAATACATTTTCAGTTATAACAACGTGTTTCATCTGCATCAAAACCATAAAGAAGACAGCAAAAAGTACGCTTCTCAGTACACTATGTAATTCAACACACAATTTAATTTTTTCTTTCATGTCAATGAATAATGTAGTAAAATATTGCAACAAATTGTAAAAGGAAATGCAATGGATTGGTTCCATAGCAAATGGTGGCCCTAAAAATCAACTGGGGGCAATTAGAATTAAGAGAGAACCCTAAAGCCATTTGTAAGAAATGAAAGGCTGGGGAGGACTCTTGGAAGGAATCTTGAATGGTGCTTCAGAGAGGAAGGCGCAGAGACTCGAGGTAGAAATTTCTGCATCTACAAATAAGATATCTAATAGTTCTCCAGCTTAATGATACAATAAAACTTTCTACGAAAGAATAAAATAAAATAGCGATAAAACTGTAGCTTCTGTTTTTTAAACCATAAGCCATTTACACAATCTTCATTTTTGTATAGTTAGGAATACAATTGTGGAGCAGAAAACAAATCAAAACAAATAAATAAAAGACGGAGACTGATCTACATTGACAGGAAGCAAGCTAAAGGTGAAATAAAGTAATGTCGATAAACAATACTAAAATCAGCCTACAAAATTTATTTGACCAAACAATTGACCAATCTGCTTACTTAGCAATAGTTTGATGCCGTATGCACTCTCTCAGCATGCCACCATAATGCAATGCAATTTCTGTATCTTCGTACCTAAACAAATATAAGACAAGTTCAGGATTAACACCCTCGTGGAATATAAACCCTCAAGAACAACAACCTACAAATAACACATAGAAAGCATCAAATATTTGAAAGAAAAGAAATGGGGCCCATTGAAAACGCATCAAGCGAGTAATAACAATGCCAACAGAAAGAACCTAACCACCTGCCGAGGACGGGTTCAACACATTTAGAAGCCAGTTAAAAGGTACATAATTTTTATAATATTTGTTTGAGGACAAAATTTTTGTTTCACGTCTAAATTTGGATATGCCACCAGAAATTAAACTTTAATCGTGACTCGTGAGATTTGATGTTTATAATGTAATAACCAGACCTTTTATCATAGCCTTCACAACTAAAAATAACCCTTTAATTACCCGAGCATGGTTCTCTCTAAATATAAAGCGCAACAATGGAACTTCAAGCAAGATAGTAACTACCTACAAGTAAACAGTATAAATGTCATCATTCATACTTCAGAATCTGGCCTGTCTACATCATCCTAGAAGAAACTAATATGCTATTCCTTCATACTTTCACCTTAATGGGAAAATGTGTATTAATTTGTTTTCACTCTTAAATTCACATAACAAGTAGAGGAAATCTCGTATTAATATAAATCAATCACAAAAAATTAGCCAATTAGTGGACTTTAGAATCTATGTAACCACACTTACCCAGCTAATAAAATATTCATAAGATCTTTGTTAGCTTCCAAGTAGTCGGAAGCAATCAATCGAAACTGAACTTGCTGCCTTTGCAAATTCGCAACCACTTGAGTCGCATCTTTTCGAGTCTATAAAAGAATGCCTTCATCATGACAAGCATTAATAGGAAGAACAAAGATCATAAATAATAGACACACCACAGTGAATGTACTTATTTGGATCTTGATGAATAATCGGTCTTGAAATACAGAAATATTATAGTCGCACTTAAATACTCAAGCATCAATATAAGGCATACCTCCAAGTTCAATTTAGGAAGGCAAATGATTAGAAGACGTAATGTGTTCTCTTTAAAGAATTCCTGAGTGAGCTGAGCACAAGCTTCTGCTACTGGCTCGGCTTCACTACTTCCATAGAGAATAACCTTCAACTCCCGGATGTTCTTACTTAATTCTGTCATCTGCAAGAGAGACGAAAGGTCAACGAAGAAACATTTTTTTACTGGTAATTTAAGATATAAAAAGCTTGTACACACACGGTGCTAGCTACCACCCACAATCCAGTCATATCGTGTTCTTGATGAGCAATATGGTAACTCAGGATCATTATGATTTTTCATGATTAGCTTTCAGTTTGAACATTAGGTTCTATGGAATAGCTGTAGACTAGTGTGTTACACTCTGCGTTTGCTATGTCAACATTTGTCCAAGCTTTTTTTTTTTACTAATTGTTTATTCAACTTTACGTATATTTCAAACCTAATATTGCAAAAGACTATATGCTTCTGTTGATGTGAATCCTGAAATATGTTTGTTCCATTAAATGTGCATGTACATGTGAATGAATCTCTGATTGACTTAAATTTGTTCTCCTTATAAAATTCATGTAACTTATAAATCTAATTCCCTTTATATTATTATGGATTTCCAAGAGTTCTAACATCTCCCAAAAACATTGGCGTTCAAAGAAAAATGTATTCATGCACGCATCATCACTGTATTTGCAGCATACAAAATATAAATGTAAAAAAATATGTGTAATATAATCTTTCTAAAAGATGAACTCACGTAACTTTCAAGTACCAAGTTCCAACATAGAACTTAGACCACTATAGGATCGGTTGGGTTGGAAAGCCATACTACACTCTAATGTGTTATGACTTTATATTGTGCATTAAAAATCTAAATCCAACTCAACTAAACTTGTTAGGACTAAAATCGAGTTACAACTTTATATGGAGTAAAGATCTAAAGTGCAGACACATGCAGCATAAGGAAAGCCTGCAATATACATGCCGCTCTCCATCCACCCACCAAACTAAGAATCATAAGAAAACATTTTGAATAATGAGGAAAGGAAAGAGACTACCGTGGAAATAAGTCGATGGTAGTTTTTGGTGAAGATTAAAATAAAAATGTATTTCGTGTCAACGAGGTCCCCAAGTTAACAGTGCAATGAATGCATTTTGGTTTTCACATTACAACCAAACTTCCATCATGCTACGAATATCAATCAAAGGGGACCTCCTTTCTGGGGGCTAATGGTAGCACCTTGTCACGATCCTAGTCATGTAATTAACTTTCCTCTCCTGGATAGTTCAAGCTTTGGGAGAGTTGGTTGGTTCGTGACAATTGGTATCAGAGTCAAACCTCATGTCCAAGGTTCGATTCCCGACAGAGGTAACATATAGGCTGGACTAAAATAATTTAGCATGGGCTAAGTTGGTGAATACTAGTAGGTGAGTAAAGCTACCCAATAAAAGGAAGAAAAAAAAACTACCATCGAGCCAGTGTCGATAGAGTAAACCGACGAAGATGTCGACTTTGGAAGCGTGGTGGAATGTCACGATCCTAGTCATGTAATAACCTTCTCCTCCTGGACAGCTCGAGCTTTTAGGAGAGTTGGTTTGTTCATAATACACATATCCTTTCTATAGGTACTCCAATTCTTTTCTGATGCTGGTTAGGCCATTTTGTTGTCTACCTTGTTGTCTACCTGGACAGTAACATAGACCTCAATCCATCAATTTTCATGGACTCACACCACAAAATATTTTTGCCAACACAATAAGCAATGAAGAGGCATGAAGGCTCTACAGGTTGACACAATTTCTAAATTAAAGAAGATACTACCTGAGCTGGAGAAAGAGGTTCTTAATTCCTATCTTTTCCTTGTCCTCAAAATGATCTTAATTATGAGTTTCTTACCAGTCTAAGGCACACTATATCCAATTTTGGGGTTGAAATCTTGAGGCATATGATATAATGAAGACTCATGTTTCAACTGCATCTATGAAATGTTACAACCAAAGATAAAAATCACACTCCAATTTCTCTCAACATTTTAGCCTTCCCCGTGATTTCTATTAAATGAATATAATCAAAAGCCAAAAGAGAGAACATAGCTTGACATAAGTCATTTCTTATAACCAATTAAAGAAATGAACTTTATATATAATAGATGAAACAATAAGTGGGAACATGTTAGAAGGGCCTAGAATGAAAAGATAAAGAGAATAATCTATTGGGATCTAAGTAATCATCCCCTTTGTACATAACAAACCCACAACTCACTACAACATGCACACCACCAACCGCAAAAAAAAAAAAAAAAAAAAAAAAATTAATTACATAACCAGAACATACTTGAGATACAACCTAGGCCAACTGTAGACAATTTCATCGGCACTTCTACCCAAACCTTTCAAGTCTCTCACGCATGTTTCTTTCCAAACAGAATGGCCACTATTATTTTCTGTTTGCGTTTATTTTTATTTCATAGGTTTGTCAGGCAAAAAAAAAGATTTTATTTTTTATCAGAAACAAGTCAGGCCATTATAGTTACTTTAAAGAACCTTTTCATTGGCAGTTTGTTGTTCTGTTGCATAGACTGCCTTACAGCTATTATGGTTTAGGGTTGCATACCACTGTTCTTTTCATTTTATTTATTTTTACAGTGATTTAGATGATAGAAAGGAAAGTAAGACATAATTACCAACCACAGAAAGTGACAAAATCACACAAAACAACATCAATAAAATGTTTTTTCCTTCACCAAGTTTCAATTTTTTTGCATACAAAGTACATTCCCCCAATTAAGGAAGAAAAATTCCCCTCAAATTACTTGGATTCTGCAATATCCTCAGCATCCTAGACACTAAAAAGCAATCAAATTTAACAACATTTTTTTCAAAACCCACCAAACCCCAAACCCAACTCACAAATGAAGTGAAATTCAATGAACCCCAACATATATCAACTTTTAAGTTGAGAGCTCGAGGCATATGATATAATGATAACTCATGCTTCAACTGCATCTATGAAATGTTTCTACCAAAGCTAAAAATAACACACACACCAATTTCTCTCAATATTATAATTATTCTTCCCCATAATTTCTATTAAATTGTTAAAAATCCAACAAGGGAACATAGCTTGAGACAAATCATTTTCTTATAACCAAGTAAAGGAATGAAATTTAACAGAAGAAACAATATGTGGAACAGGTTAGAAGGGTCCGTAGCGAAAAGATACAGAGAAGAATCCAGAACATAAAGAACCCACAATTCACTACAACATGCATACCAACCAAAAACAAAGAAACCTAGAACATACTCAAATATAATGTAGGCCAACAGTTGACAATTCATTGGCACTTCTACCCAAACATTTCAAGCATCTCATATTCTTTCCAAACATACCACTATATCAGAAATAAATCAGGCCACTACATTCTTTGCTTCTTTTTCATGCAAAACAAGAGATTTTTTTTTTCAGAAACAAGTTTGGACATTAGTTATTACCTAGGATGCACGGACTCGGATACGCGTATCGTATCGGACACGAATACGATACGGCGACTCGGCAATTTTCAAAAACCTAGGACTCGGGGACTCGGCGACACGTCAAACCTTATTTTTATTTTTATATTTTATTAAAAAACTATTAACATAATGCCATAACTCATAAACAATAATTAATAATCCTAACATATAAAACATTTAAATGCAATGAGCTTATTAATGAAATTATTTGAATGAATGAAGAATTTGGGTACATAAGTGGAAACTAGGTTAATGGATTCTAATATGGGCCGGGCCTAACGTGAAACCCTACACAACACATCAATGTAATCCATATAAATAGCACAAAGTAATGGAAGTACCTTGACCAATATTAATGGAAGTACCTTGACCAATATAAATAGCACAAAGTAATGGAAGTAACAAAGTAATGGAAGTAGTAACAAAGTAATGGAAGTATGGGAGGCGCAGGAGAGGCTGAAGAAACAGTGAAAGATACAAGCGATCTCTCTCCCAGTCCCAGTCGATCGATCTCTCTCCCAGTCCCAGTCGATCGATTGATCTCTCTGATCGACACTCTCCCTGCTCGATCTCTCTCGATGATCTCCCTGATCGATCTCTCTCGATGATCGATCTCCCTGATCGATCTCTCTCGATGATCGATCTCCCTGATCGATCTCCCTCTCTGCTCGATATCCCTGCTCGATCTCCTCTCTGCTCGATCTCCCTGATCGATCTCTCTCTCAGTCGATCGATCAGAGAAATCGATCGATCTCTCTTGCTCGATCTTTGGCTCAATCGAATTAGGGCTTGTGGGTTGAGAAAGATGAAATCGGGGAGAGGAAGCTGTCCGATTTTATCAGATCTAAAAAAAAAATTATTACCAACCGAATCCTGACCGTGTCCTGACCGTGTCCAGACCGGGTCCAGGCCGTATCCTGACCAAGTCACGTTGACTGCGTGTCGGATACATTTCGGTTGCGAATCACACGCGTATCTGTATCTGACATGCGTATTACTAGGATTCGGAGGGTTTTTCCGAGAATCCGTGCTTCCTTGGTTATTACGAGCAACTCTTAACATAAACCTTTTCACTGGCAAGTTTTTCTGTTGCATAGATTTCCTTACAACCGCTGCCATCTCAGTCAGTCCTAGTTGCATGCTATTTTAGTTTTTTTTTTTTTGGGAAAGGGCTCATAAAAATTGAAACCTGAAACTCTCGAATGTTAACCATCAATGTAATCAAGACAACAATTTAGCAAGGCGAGAAAGGAAATTAAAACACAAAGTCAGCCAAGTTCCGAGTTTTCGCATACAAATGTGCATTCCCCAATCAATGGATAAAAAATTCCCCTCAAACCACTTAATTCTCGAATATCCTTTATATTTTAAACATTAAAAAGCAATCAAATCGAACATCTATTTCCCGAAACCCATCAAACCCAACCCAATTTCATTAAAACGAACTAAAATTCAATCAACCCAACATCAAACAACCAACAAAACAAAAAAGCTAATGGGCAATCAAAGATCGAACCTTTTCCCCTCGCTTCGACTCCTTAGGAAACGAGTTGAGATGCACGCAATTGAGCAACTCCCTTGTCTGGCGAACGATCTCCGCCGGTGTCCTGGGCTTTGGCTTGAACAAACCCTTCATCTCCTCCTCTAAAACTCAGGGCTTTTCAAGGGTTTCTAGAGAAATACAATTCCTTTCGCCCCTTTCTCTCTCTGGGCTCTCTCTATCCTTGTTTGGGCAATTGGGGTTCTCTGAATCTGTGTTATGGTTTGAGAAGAATAGAAAACAGAGACGATCGAAGGGTGGGTTCTTCTTAAGAGTTGCAGAAGAGAAGAGAATGTAATGAAACGCAAAGGGGGGTATATACGAATGCAAAGGTTAGCTGTCAGTTTTCATCCGTGTATTGTCCTCGTGTGTTTGTGTTTTCTCTTCACTAAAATTAGAAAGACAACATTTCATTGAAAGAAAAGTGAGTTTGGGATGAAGAAGGAGAGGGAGAGAGGGGGAGCGTAACATGTTTGGTTGGGCTTTGGTGAGGTCATGTTTTATGATTTTTATTTATTTTTTTAGCTCGGTTAATTGTTTCTCATCGTTTGATCGAATGTGAGTGTTTTTCCATCTTCTCGACTAGTTGATAAATTATACTTGGTTAGCAATAGATGGAGATGATGGATGTGCTTTGTATGTAGGAGGAGAGGAGGACGAGATGAGATTGAAATTTTGAGGTGTAAACTAGGTGTGCTCTTTAAGATATTTTAGATAGTTTTCACGGATGCCTTGGTATGTATTAGGATATAGCAAGTTGATGTAGCTGAACTACAAGAACATATGTTGGATACTCGTGCATGCATTCGGCTTTGCTGAGTTATGTTAGAAAATTCAAGCTATTACATCAACTCGCTATCCCCTGACGTCACGTGGTGCACAACTCGATTCAATCATCCCTTATGTATGAGTTAGGTGCATTTTCGACGCTCTACCATTCTTCATCTGAACCTTTCTAACTGTTGAGGAAAGGGATGAGGAAACCAGCGAGAAGGAGGGTGTCACACTCACCCCCTAGCTGGTTTCCTCCCCATTTAGAATTTCTGTCTTCATCTCTTCTCATCGGAATTGGGTGTGCATCGCTTAGAGTCCCCCTTATCAACCAACAAAGTTGCTCATGGCACCAGTCTTCCTCCCTTTCACCTAATTTAAAATGATCAGTTGCGCTAATCAATATTCTTAAGTCATAGCATCGCCTCTATGAAGATAAATAAATTAATGTTCGTTGTATAGAAGAGTAGCAAACTCTAGTTTTATCTAATGAAAAAAAAATTGATTAGCGTGCTAATTCAGTAAGATTATTTATAATTGAGCCTAGTATAGTAAAAGTTATATTAGTTAGGGATATGGTAGTGACTTGCAAAGAAGCCATTAGACTTATAGATAAGGCTTGAGAATTAAATTGTAGTTGGTTGATTGAAGGAAATAATATTTGTTCATAATTTATCTTTGAAATTAAAGTTATCATAGATTTTATCAATTGGTATCAGAGCCGAAAAGGTTATTGGTCGTTGATTTATTTGGAAAAGAGGTTTGAAGGAAGAAGAAGATTGAAGATAAAGAAGAGATAAGAGAATAAACAAAACTTAATTGAAGATGGCAACGACTGCTCTACATCACCATTACACTCTCCCACACCACCTGCTTTATTTCTCACACCACCACT